>MNCL01000037.1:600000-1198192 GCA_001932985.1 Proctacanthus coquilletti | reverse complement strand
ACGGACGTTTTACGCACAAAGGTTACTCCATTCCTATATCGTTCCTCCAAGTCGGCAATTTTCATACACAACAATCGCTGTTCTGACAGACGGGAGTTTAGGGCACGCTCACTTCGTTCAACATCAACTTCCATTAAAAAGTCTTTAAAAAATGGCAGGAGTAACAGAAGAACAACTCCGCAAGGAAATAAAAGGTAAGGGCCGGTAAATTTTCGTTTTGGTTTGGTGCAGACAGCGGCAATCTGGTGTTTTAAAATTAACTGTGATCTAATGTCCGAAGAAAAAGCGATCCGCGAGAAATCCTTCGGGAACAGGCATTGAGTGTTCTCACGGATGTGCAAATCGAGTTTTCAGAGTAATTCGGGTGATTCGAAGCCTTCGGTGTGTCCAGTTCCATTTTGTCGGCTGCAAGACCACCTAACCTCCACCGCTAAAATGGCCCTCGGTTGCGAGGAGCCATCGCCGCGGAGGTGTCATTTTGCTTTGTTTTTCTCATGTATGTTGTTTCGCAGAAATTCTGAAGGATGCCGACTTAACGACGCTCTCGGCCAAGAAGGTTCGCCAGCAACTGGAGGAGAAGCTGGGCTGCGACTTGACCGCTCGTAAGAAAGAGGTGAACAACTTGGTCATGGAGTACGTTAATTCGAATGAGGAGAGTGATGAGGGCGAGGAGGAGAACGAAGAAAGCGAAAAGAGCTCCGAGGAAGAGGACTCGGAACCAGAGGAAAAGAAGCCGACGAAGCGTTCGGCGCCTGCGCGTAAAGCTCCTGCCAAAAAGAGGAAAAATGACTCCAGTGGAGACGAAGACTCTGGCTCCGATGATAATGCTTCAGACGAAGAGTATAGCCCTAAGAAGACTGCAGCAAAATCTAAAAAGAAGGGCCGCAAAGACTCTGATGCAGATTCTGATGAGGATTGGAAGAAGCCTAAGAAAACAGCAAAGAAAGTAAGTTAACTGTCTTACCTAGAAGCTTTTCCACATGTGAGTTTTTTCAGGCTGGAGGAGGTAAGGGAAAGGGAACAGGATTCACTCGGGCATATACTTTATCGCCAGAGCTTGCCGCTTTAATGGGTGCCGATTCCCTCCCCCGTCACATGGTGGTAAAAAAAATGTGGGCCATGATTAAAGAGAGGAATCTCTATGATCCCAAGAATAAGCAGTTTGCCATTTGCGACAACGATTTGCTTAAAGTGATTGGAGTAAAAAGATTCCGCACTTTCGGAATGCTGAAGTACTTGAGGTCACACTTTATAGATTAAAGAGATCGCACCTTAGCAGACATTCTTGGACTTTATATTCAATTACAGTTTGGAACTTTTTATTTTCGACCATGGGTCTGCATTTTAAGGACACATCCTATTATTTGAATTTGAACTGGTTCCAGTCGAGTAGTCTGATTTCGATACTTTAATATAAGGACGTAATGCTATATTGTACTAATATAAACTTAATTGGTATTTAACCATGTAAAGACAGTTTTAAATTCTTAATAAATCACTTAAAATAGCTTGGTGCAAATTGAATTTCTGCCTGATTACTCCTAGTAGATTTTAATGGGATTAAAGGCAATTCGCACAATTAGTGCCTAAGAATATATTCCATTTAACCTGCGTAAAATGGTTCTGTGTTTATTATGGAGAATTTATTGATTACAAATGTATAAATCAGTTGTAAATTTAGGAAATTTTGGATTGAACGTATTTCAAGCCACGTGCCGCAGTTTTTTTTTTTTTTTTTACTTATTTATAGATCCACTTTGTTCTCAACCTCCAGGATGAGTTGATAATTGAAGATATCGACCAAACGTGAGTAGGCAACGGCCCGTGAACATTATTGAGAAAATATCTGATAATTCTTCTACTGTTACTTATTAGAAATCGTTTTTTAACCACATAAAAATGGTTAGAAGGATTAAAGATTTTCGGTTAATATCAGAAAATGCCGTTAAAAGTCTTACCATGGATATACACCGGCAATTTGTCCGGGAAAAAATAGATGTCAGTCAAGATGTTATTTCATTTGCAGTGGGCTTGTATAGTTTAGACCCTTATTACAGGAATATACTGCAGACTGTTCAAAATCCTGTAGAAGTTATAAAAGAAATATGCGACAGGCTCTCAGGTAAGATTTTAAAGCTATTCATTTGCTAGAATTGTTCTGTTCTGTTTTGATAGCATCCGATTCATATCTGAGGATTCTGGAGATGCAAGTCTGTTCCATGCAGCAGTTAGAAAATGTGGAAAATATACGAAATATCTACGACGACAGACTCGAAAAAAAAATTGAAGTATTGCAGGAAGAAATTTTGGAATTTGAAGAAGGTGAAAAAGGCAGTCTAGATGACCTGTTTAACATGATTGTGGTTTATATGATAACTTATACTAAAATGGGTAAACCTAATAAAGAACAGGTAAACTGTTTTAAAAGTTTTACTGTGAATAATATATAACTAATTTGGATTTCAATATTCTGCGGTGAGTTTTACCAATAATTTATACTAGCAATTCTCATAATGTTTTAAGGTTTTTACTGAGACCATGCATGCTTTGAAAAGCGCCTTTTCCATGTCAGATCTAACTGAATATATTAATTCTAAGCGGCAAAAAAGGCTAGATACCCTTCTGGAACTTCGGAGCATAGTCTGTGGCATTAGGTTGTTTAACAAAGATGCAGGCCACTGTGGAGAGGGAGTACGAAACGGTAGGTGAAGTTCACTAACAACTCAGGATTTAAAAATTATTATATAAATATGCTAGTCGTTGCGGATGTTATATTAGGATTTAAGAACACAAGGCTAACTGTCACTGATGTGCTGGTCGATTGTCAAAGGAAAATAAGGACAATAGCCAAAGTTTTGAAAGAACTCTTTATCTTGGAAAACAGTGCTTTAGTACTCGAGACGATTGATCAGGAAGAGTATATGAAAGTCAAAAATGCTTTAATGCTTTATTCGCAGCATTATGTGTACCTTTTGTTGTTGCTAGACACACTAGACCAAAGCAAAGCCGGCATGGATAATTTGATTGCAGCTTTTCAAGCTGAATTTCATAAAGTACACGAAGTGATCCAATTTCGAATTGCAATTGAAACCGTAAAAATTTTTGTAAGTTTTTTTTCGTTGTTTTAAGTCTTATTATTATTACACCATATTTTTGTTATTTTTAGCCATATTTTATTAAACTGGATGAAATATATCACTCTCTTATGACATATTTATATGCTTTTGTGGAAATGAATATCCTCAACGATGAAATGAAATCCATTTCAGAGACCATTACTGTTAACCGAAAATTTTTAAATAGCCTTTTTATTAATGTAAAATCTAGAAAATTAGATAAAAGACGACGGGTTTCAGGACCCATCAATGTTACCAATCCCGACTGTAAAATATTGAAAACTAATGAAGTGCCTGTAAGGAAATTTATAATCCGATTTTCCATTTCCATTTAATCTAAATATTTATAGAATACACCGATCACAAAATTCTGCGCTTTCTTATTTGTGATTGGAAATGGGATTTTCATTCCATCATGTCCTAATTATGGTATCCTTCATTACAAAGACAACTACTTTGGATTCAGCGAGGCAGGATATATGAATTACTTTAGTATGGATGTTGACAACTATACCCAGAAATATTTCGCAATTGTTAACGCCAATCCATTGTATTTTGTAATTCTCGATTGTATTGACAAAATTGAAGAGAAAGGTACAAGTGCAGTTAAAATTGAATCCCGAGTGGTGGACGTGCAATCAATTGCTGTTCAAACGGTACTTCATCCAATACCCTATTATAAGGATCCAGCTTACACATGGAATATCTGGGACTTAAGAAGGAAGGCCATTCAGTTGGCAAATATTAAAAAATGCCAAACTCATTCCACACAAACGGATATGTCTTATCATCGGATGGAGGTACGCTTGCAGACAGTTAGTCTAAAGGAGCAGAATGACCAAACGATGAGGACTACTTCGACAAACATTGGGACAGAAGATGAAAAAGAACTCTTACAAGGAAGTAATGTTTGTGAAAAATCTACGTACTTCGAGGATTTTACGAAAAATTCGACAAGTTGTAGTGCAAAAGATGACAGCACAGAAAATGAATGAGCTTTTTTTCCTTGTTATTCACTTCATCGTGGAATTTTAAAAAAATGTAAGCTTTACAAATTGGTGTATTTATTTCCCATATTTCTTATGTAAAACATTTACACATTTAAAGCATTTCCTTTGTATTTTTGAATATTTGTATCTTGTAACTTTGGTCTCGAAAACACAGTACAATACTTCTCATGTATTTATAGTAATTAATTCGTTTACAACAAATTGCTCATCTAAAACTATTCACATAATTGTTAATTATACCCGACAGCTGTATAATATAAAAATAAAAATGCTTCTGTATCGGTTTCTTGTAAACTTTTTTATAAACAAAGCTTTAGAAAATATTAAATTTTATGCTGATGTCATCAGTGTCAATATGTACGCAAAATTTATTAAATTCTTGCCATTTTAGCACTAATAATAATTATTATCAATTATTTTCACCGTTTACAACGGCGAATGTGAACATTTATGCGATTTTTTTTTTTAATTTACGCCACTTTTAAACAACGACATGAGATAATGCGAGCACTTTCGATTCAACATTTACATACGTACATACTTATGTGAATAATACGGTGGTATATTCTTTTACTTAGCGACAATTATTAAACGTAAATTCCAATGAAACATAAATTTAATCCATATATAGTTTTAAACTTATTCAAAATAACGCTCGGCCATTGTTTTAGGTTATAATACTAACGTATTTTTTTTTTGCTAAATAAAGCTCTGAAATTGTCTAAACATACATATATCAGAAAATATAGTTCTTCAACTAAATCAACAAGCAAATGATTTTCTAGCTAGCCTTACAGCAGTATAATATCTGTTATTAATTTATTCACCACGTCTAATTAAAATCTACCAATTGTTCAGGCTTAGTAAGTCCTATGTTTAGTAGTTCGATATTTCTGACATCCTGCTTCTTATGAGTAACTTTCATATAAGTAAAAGGTAAATTCATTCTTAAAGCTCTTTCTTGCTTGTCCAAAAAGGAAAATCGACTTGATGATGGCAGTTTGATTTGATTCTGATAATTTTCATTAGCGATATTTCAAATTTTTCAAATCCAATCCTGCGGTAAATTTCAATCGACGTAAAGATTTTATTGCGTTATAATGTGTTTGTAACTTTGAAAATAAAAATTATTAATTGTTGAGAGTCTGTAAAAACTTTGCCATACTATTAGGATTTGACCAATCTTCGGGGACAATAAGCAGTTCTCTGTTTTGTGTAACTCAATATCGCATCTTATTATCCCTTGAAGATATAGTGATACTGATACCAAAATATTAATTAAAATTTGTATAAATTTGTTTGTATATACGTAATACGTGATTTGTTCTAAGCATATTAATGAGATTTCTTAAGAATAATGGGGACTATTCCCGTTCCCTGTAGATTAGTATGACTTTTAATTTTTCTTTTCTTAATATTGTTTAGTTTTACATTTATATTACCTCAGACCTTAATCCCTAAAAGCAGATATTTTTATTTTTTTATAAATGTCCTGAAGCAATTAAAGCTGGAAGTAGAAAAAAACTGAAGATTAGTTTCGGAATTCTAGATTACTTTTGTAGTAAGGTTAAATTGCGTCTAAGCAGAGCAAGCACAGCGTGTTATGTGTGGTTTAATCCTGATATTGTAGGTTAAGAATTTTCAATTATGATAAGATATTTAATAGTTTCTCTTAGAACAGTCAGGAGTAGTATGGAATTAGCGCAACATTTTTCATCACTATTTTACCACGATTTTTATCTTTTAATTTTAAGCTGTATGCTATTCTATCCTAATCCGAATCTCATTTGTTACAATATAAAAGGAATTGGAAAATGTAAAATTCAATTGTGATTTTTGTTTTGAGCAAGTGAATATAAAAGCTTTTTGTTATATTATAATTTATGTAATCAAATTTATATTCAGTTGGAATGAATAATTTGCAAAATTAATTTAAGAATCAAATCAAATTATTTAAAACATAAAACACGCAAATGATGGGGACAAAACATTAAGTCAATTAAGCAAGCGAGTTTCCACTTGTAAGATAAAATAATTCCTTATTGTAACACAAAAAAAATAGTTTGAGGTATGCTAATCAAGGGTTAGATTGGGCAAATCGTAATATTTATAGCAAAAATATTAAAACACCCTCTAAAATTGGAAAGGATCTTAGTGTATAATGCAAAAGCATATGCATAATTCTTTAAAGGGGAAACTTGTGTAAATGCCTGAACAAATATTATTTTTTTTGCACTCTTTCTGAATGCATTTGGTTAGAAATTAGAATTATTAGATTTTCAGAGAGGTTAAAGAGGAAACAATCTATTTTCATCTATAAAATCTTTTATTGAATTGTTTTCGTTCATGATTCGTAGCTCGGTTGAAAACGCTGGCAAACAAATACAAACATAACATGCAGTTTTAATTATGAATTAAAGCCTGTAATCTTCTTTCAACAATAATAGTTATTTCGACAAATAGTTTGAGAAAAATTATTAAAAGCAGATAGTGATTTTTTCAGACGTTTACACAAGTTTTTTCTTTAGTCAAAGTGTCTATTATTTCTCATAGTTTGTTTATATTTATGAAGAAAACCAAGCTATTAGTTACTTTCTTGATATTCTCCGGTTGCTATTATTTTTTATATCTTAAATCCAGTACATTATCCACGTTTTTGTTTGCTTATTAAAGAGCTGAAAGTCAGAAATATTTTATACACATATACCTGCCGGCTTTTACTCACACATAACGATAATTTACTAAATTATTGTTCCAGATATTGGGAAACTAATCTAGACTTGTTTTGTTTAAATTTCCCATGCACATTCGATATACTTTTACTTTCCAGATTTTCTTATATAGCTTTATTTGTTTGTAAGCACCTAAGAAGTAGGTATTAGGAGTATCGATGCGAAAGCAGCAATCAGAGTAGCTATCAATAAGGATACTATTCATAAAGTTTTCTTTAAATATATTGTAAGAGTTTTGATATGATGCACTGATATGAGGAATCACACATTATTCGATTTAAGAAAATTCCACTGATAGTACATAATTTCCATTTAACTCCATTCCTTGGAGTTTTTGCTGGAAAGTTTGATAGTAGGTGCTGCTGTTGGCTGAACATGATCCCGCTGTATTTTGTATTAGTTTTCATAGGATCTTTGCATATATAAAAATATCCCGAAGTAAATAATATAAAAAATGTGCATGATTTATTTTCAGTTGTTAACTTCATGACAAACTTCCATGTAGTCCGGATCATGCATGATGCCCTTAATCATATCCTTAAGCATCGTATAACGTGGAAATATCGGATAAATTTTCGAATTCCCATATTCAGCCTAAAAATACATATTGAACTTTTAATATATTTAATTTGGAATGAGTCTGTACCTTAAGTTCACGAATTAAATTTCGAAGACCTGAATATTTCTTGAGCAAACGATAAAGGTCGTTGATCATTTGAGTGTTCTCTTGTTCTATTTGCGCTGTCGTCATTGCTACAAAGAAATGATTATTACGAATTGAGTAATAAGATGAAGTACTATTTGGGTAATGTCCTTAGAATGCATTTCTTACCTTCCAAGCGTTCCATTCTTTCACGCCTTTCGGCTGCTTCCTCAGCTAATTTCGCAGATGTCTTCACGCCTTCTCCAGATTTTTGGGTTTTCTCCATGATAGCGCAGGCTCTCATCACGTAAGACGGGACTGTTTCTTGCTTCTCTTGCTTGGGAATATCAATTAATGTCCAATATTGAGTTTCCAGTCGAATTACCTCCTATAAAGAGAATATAGGCTGTAATCGTAAGAGTAAGGACCCTATTTGAAAATATAGTGTCAATGCAAATGGAATAAATCTAGACCCTAATAAAGGTGTTTTTTTTCTTAATTTTGGAGAATGTTTACTTTATTCGGAATAAAATGTACGACGATGAATTAATGATTTTTTAAATTAACATATGTCTTTGTGATTAAAAGCTCCGCTTTCGAAAAGTCTTCCGCCATATTTTTAAAGTTGTAGTTTGCAGGCGAATCTTATATTTTTAAATATATAATATACAAATATTATTTTTTCTGGTAGTTTTTAGGTAAAAGTCAAAATCACAAAAGATTACAATAGGGAAACTAATTGTAACTTTTTATTTTTCAAAACATACAAAGTAAGTGATAAACAAAATTTTGTTGTAATATTTTATACGTTAATTAAATAATATGGTTCGTTAATTAAAAAACTTTTTAATTTTTTTGTTTCTACATTTTGTACTATACCTTGATATGGATGGTTATTCATAGTAGTGAAAATTTCCCGATATAGTCTACATTCAAATACATTTCTGTAAGCTTTTATTTTTAAAACATGTAACGAAATGGTTAAAATATTTTAAGCAAGAATGGGTAGTTATTGGATAATACGAGGTCATATACGATTTTTTACATTATTTGTGACGAAAATATAAGAAGGTATAGTAAAGGTTTAATGGATATGGTCGTTCTATATAAAAATGAAAAAATATTCTTGTTTTGGGGCAATCAATAAAGGAAGCATAGAAATATTTCAGTCGATATATTTATTATTTATATTTCAAAACATTTTCAAAAATATCTTTGAATTAAATTTTAAGAATAGCATGTTCTTTGGTCTGGTCAGGTGAGCGGAAGCTTGGTTATTTTAATTATTTAAATTCTACTCACCTTTATCATTAATTTCAACATTGGATAGCGATGGAAAATATTTCGTTGACTCTTCGAATCTCCATATTTGTTCATAAGCGTAACTAGGGCTTTTTTGGCGGTGTCGTAAGATTCCTCTAAGCGTAATCTCAAGGCTCTCAGACGTTCATTTGTCTCTATAACTTCCTCACGACTCATGCCACCTATTGATTGATTCAAATATAATCATTTCGTTAATATTTATTATATATTTATATAATCATATCCCTAATATTACTTGAGCCGCCTTCGTCTTTAACATCTTGAACTATCCGTCGAACACTTTGTGTAAATTTTCCAACTAAATTGCTGGTTGCTGAAATTAATGAAATTCTTTGTTAAAATTGAGCTAAAGGTCATTAAAAAGTTTAATAAAGTGAAGGAAATAAAAAATTCCACTTAAAAATATGTTGAAAATTGGCCCTACATCTCCCTGAACAAAGACAATTATATCATCTTAGTGTCCATAAGATTTTCCATACAATTTGTTTATCCCACTTTGGCTAATTACGGATGTCCAGAGATCCCTTCTCTGGAACTAGTGTCACGGTAAATTAAATGTGCAATTCAAGGGTATAGAGAAACGTCTCAATTCTTTTCATTTTACTAGAGCGTACGAAGCACTCAAAGCTTGGAAGCAGACTGTAATCAAATTTACAGTGAACCTCTAGCCTCAGGAGTACCACTTACTCGCCTTGAAGGAAAACTCTTTTAAGTAGTGTCGAGATGTCTAGATGATTTATGGCACTTAAATTCAAGTTTACTCTTTACAGAAAGCTCAGCAAGACGTTTAAGGGTTTTACTTAAAAGCTGTTATCAGCCACAATTTTACACCTACTGTATCTTAAGACTGATTCATGTAGAGAGTATAATTAGTGGATTTAGAGTACGTGTTTTTTTCCACGGTATTATAACTTTTCTTTATATACCCTCATTTGGAATTGGGTTATCGTTTTCTAGGAGCTTTAAAATTATCCAAAGTATAAACTTATAAAAGTGAATAATAAATATGATAAGTTACTAGCTAGAGTTCTATAGTTAGATTCCAATCCGGTTTTTAAAAATACATGGTTGTGTTTATACTAGTACAAACATAAAAAAACCAAGTTTCAAGATTATAACACAGTAAATTAATATTGAAAAATAGTATTTTCAAATAAAAAGCATTTTAATTCACTCATTCAGAGCTTATCATCTATAGAATAAAATATTTTTAGGAGTGAAAATTATCCTCGTAAATCATTCCAAAATACTCGACCGTTCGGGGCACGTATAAAAGTGTGTTTTATTTAATTTTTAAGAAGTGTACGTTCTACATCGAAGCGTGAAGCGAAGTTCATAGTCTGGTCTGAAAACTTCATTATTTTGTAAATATTTTTTATGCAGTGTAATTTAATTATCATTAATTGAAAGCTTTAAATTTTCATTAAAGCTTAACTTGATTCCGTTGTATTTTTTGTATATTTTCCAGAGAATAATGAATAAATTAAGTTCGTTTTAAACGATAAAATGGTTTCAGAAAAAAACTGCAAGCATGAATTCGATTCAATATTGATTCCAAACTAAAAACTCAGGGCTTACAATTTGAAATTAAAACACAAAATAAATTATCAGAGTATTTAGAACTGAAGGTAAAAATAAAGAAACGATTTTCACTTTTCATTCCTAGGGAAGAATGAATTGAAAATTGTCACCAAAAATTAAGTCAGTTTTAACTAAGAGTAGAACTTAAATTTTCAGAATAAATAAAAAGCTACCATTACTAACCTAAGCAAATACCTTTCAGCACTTGATGAAACTGATTTACCCTACTAAACAGTCGAATTCCTTTGGCCTTTGTGGACCTATTTTAAAAACGTTTCACATCAAATGGCATTATTACGCATTCAAGCACATATAAAAGTAAGCAACGTTGATAAATCCAGGAATTTCTGATTCGAGCATTTGCAATTCAATAAGAAAATTGATTTTATTACTTTCGAAAAACGGAAATAACAGAGGAAAAGACATATTTTTCTGTTTAGTAGAAAGTGGCGGAGACAGAAAATCTTCTACTGTCCTGCTACCAAGAATTTGCCTTCTAGAGGAAAATTTGCAGACAGGAAAAAACCTGCTGAAAAATTAGATTTATTCTTTTTTGATATATTAATAACATTTGCGAACAAATTGTACCATGTATTCGTTTTGTTCTGATTAAGAATAAATATTATATTCGCTGTCGAGGTTTTTTCTCTTCGTCTTCATTAGGTATTTTTTTACAGAATGTTTAAAATAGAACTGAAAATTAAACCAATTATTATATAAGAATTTTTTAGCTTCTAATTAACTTTTATTCGTTCGTTTTGTGTTTTATAACATATTTGGTAAATATAGAAATCTCGGCAAAAATTACGAAATAAAACGAGAAAACTTAGTTCAATAAACGTGTACTTTGAAATTGTGAGTTTTCATAATACTCCTAACGTTTATAGTGAAACTATTTTTTAAATTGGGTTATAACTTGTCTACTAATAAAAGCCCTTCATCTATGTAGTCTTTACTTTGTTTTGGATTAGGTGAACAAGTACATACATAAATAAATAAAAATTAATAGGAT
Source organism: Proctacanthus coquilletti (assembly GCA_001932985.1). NCBI lineage: Eukaryota > Metazoa > Arthropoda > Insecta > Diptera > Asilidae > Proctacanthus > Proctacanthus coquilletti. The sequence continues at coordinate 1,186,775 of MNCL01000037.1, read as the reverse complement.
CATTTTCTCAAAAATGTAAGTGCAATATTCAATTTTTTACCATTTGTATCTCATTACATTGAGAGATTTAATTTCTGTTGGAATACGGTGGACGTGTATAAGGCTTTCTCATCAAGTGTAAAGATAGTTCGATCCACGTCTATACAAATCATTTCAAATAATATGACAGTGTTATTTACATTTCACCAGTTTAACTAGGTAAATTATGTACAAGGAAACTAAACTGATTTTCCTTCGAAAGGCATTAATAAAATATACTACTTTTATGAGTATTTGATCGTAACTAATTAATTTATGTTCATACTTTAGGAAAATTCCTATTTATTCTCTTCCTTTCAATTATTGCACTTTCCATAAGGACAGTAATTAGACGGGTAAGACATATGGGTTATGGGTATTAAAGAAGTATTAAAAGGTAGCAGCACCAGATTGTTATATAATTACGTAAGAGTGTACAAGATGCTTCTTACTTTTACGCTGCTATTGTATGCATTCCACTATATCATAGCTTGTATTAGGTTGCAGGCTAAAACTGTAAAGATCCTTAAATGACTTGTCCAATTATTTTTGTGTAATGAGTAACAAGTAGACGAGACTATAATCAAATAAATGTGGATGGAATTAAAAGCTATGTGACGATAGTTTTATTGAAACTCCTTTAAGTTTTTTCTGTAAGCCAATAATAATCAAATCAACACACAAACATTCATTTTTAAAGAGAAATACAAAATTTCTGTGTTGAATATCTTTATAAAATAATATAACACCTTTTTAAATTGAAAAAAAATTTTATGCCTCCAGTAAGTAGACACCTTTATCGTCGTTATCTTTAATATTGGACATATTACATGATATCCTTTCTTAAATTGGATATCCGATACATATGATTGCTGTACATGCTTATTATACCTATATTATACCTTATTTGAGAGCATTGAATAACTTCAATCTTGAACTAGTTTGTCTTTAAGTATTCAGTAGTAACAATAGTTTTGGTTATGCTTTTGGTTATCTGCGTAAATACATTTTTCTGTGGAGGCAGGGACAGTTTACTACTGAAATCATGTCCCCAATTCTTCAATTTTACAAATTAACTTAATGTTTACAATTGGCCTTAGCTTAAAAATCTCCTTGAAAATACATGCGGGAAAAATCAAGCCCAGTTCATTAGTGGGGATTTAGACGTAGTAATTTATTAATTATAATTAAAAATCGTTGATTCTTAGAAAGTTTTTCCCTACCACGTCGCCAGCATTGTCTAAAACAATAATTAAAGCTTCCGTTTCCGCTTTAAACCGTCTTAATTGGACATGAACAAGCTTATTAAAGGTTCTGAATGCTTTCGAAAGTTCTGCAAATTCAAGTCGATGATTTGTGAGTACTTCAATTGGCACCATTTCGAAACCTTGGAAATGCTAGCGATTAATCTTGCTCTCGATATTGATTTTTGCGAATTGCTATTGTTTTGAGATAGGAATGTCAGAAATTTACCATGACTTCCGAAGATGAAAATTGGGTACAGTACATAGACGTAGGTATGTATGTACAGATAAACATTCCACATGTTTTTGGGATACAGGCAAAACATTTTTCCTAGGCATGTACCTTCGGAATATCTTTGTCGTTTAATTCCACTTCAGTGATTGATTAGACAATTGAGTAGCGATAAAATTGTGTAATGTAAATTGATTATTGCATAATAAAATGATTGCTAGTACTGTGTATGTGTAGGAGCCGGAAATGCTGTGACTAAAAGCTAATTAAACTTTCCACAGGATCATATGTGGTTTCCAAAAAGGTTACGACACTGTGTTGTGGGAAGTATATTTTACTTACACCTTTTGCTTTAAAAAACGAACAAAGCAATCATTTAGCTATTCGAATGTGTATTTATTACAATACGAATGTGTATTTATTTACCAGGAAAGGTATGATTTAATACACATTTAATCCATAAAGTCCTGTTTAAAAATAATAAAAATTAAAACTACCCTAAAGTCGACAAAGGTTCGAAAAAATGATTCCTTTCATCATAAAATCAAAAATATTGAACTAAATATTCATTAACTTAACAATTTACATACCTTTAAAAAAGACCAACAATTCGTCTTCAAAGAAAAACGTTTAGACAAAAATAATTTTACATAAATAACAAAAAAATATTATTATATCATTTTATATAATATTTATTTAATTTTTCGCTATCATAAAGTAAAATTACGTACAAACAAAGGATTAAAAAGTAAGGAAAAGTGTTTAAAAGTTAAAAAAGTTAAATTACGGTTTTATATTCTTCTTAACTATTAAAATGAAGTCTCTTACAAATTAGCCTCTTGCAGCTGACACAGATAATTTTGATAGCATTTTGCCTGAGAGCCTTGTCGTCTTTTAAAGTCCTTTTGTAGATAGAAATGTCAGACTGTGCCGCGAAATTTTTTCAGTGATTAAAAGTATCCATTGCTGACGCAGAGTTAATTAAAATGTTAGAAAACTTACTCAAAGACAGAACTTTTACAGTTTAAGTTTCCACAGGAACCTCTTATAATCCGTAGCCTATTAACAGCTTTGGTGCAACAAGTACCCGTACTAGGATGTAGTAATTTTATTATGATTTTTTTAAAAGCCTTCATAAATATAAAATGAAATAATTTAATACTGATTTAAATTGAAGATTAAATCTTATCTTTATATTCAAAGAACTTGTACACATTTTGAATAATTAACAAAAATGTTATGGTGTAAAAAAAAGCATATAAAATGCATGACATATCCGTTAATAAATAGAAATTTTAATATTATTATAATATTGAAATTAGTATTGCATTCTTCTTCGAATTTTGATCTTTGCCAGAAATACAAATGGGACATGAAATTTATGCTAATATTTTTAAATTAAAGAAATTAATAGATTAAACTTAGATGTTTATTAATCCTAGAGCATTGTTATTATTTATTCCTCAAACGAACATTTAAAAAAGGTTCGATAAGAGAACGAAGTGAGTAAGTGGTTTTAATTATTTCGAAGCAGAACAATTTCAAGTTTTTGGAGCGTTTAATCGTTCGTAGTGAATTCATCTATCATAGAGTGTGACAGCCGGCCTGCATAGGGGAAGTGTCAGATAGATAGGCCCGTAGGAATTTCCTCTTGTCCGATGTGTCCTAAAATGATTTACTACTTTCTTGTTAAGCCGAATCAAACTGTTAAGACTTCTACTCGTGCACTGCGTTAGATTACTCCGTTTTCTAGCAGGCAAAGGGTTTCTGCTTAGAAATGAATGGACGAATGGGTTTGATTGAATCATGACCCCTGTAATCTTTATACAGCGATTTTATTTAGGTGTGTGCTTATGGAATGAGAACAATCCAATTTCGTAGGGAATTATACTTAGATGGCTTCGGATAAACTTACGCCCGTAGTGTGAATCTGTGCAGTTAAGGAGGTATATAGAATCCTGTGCTCAAAACTTATCATGGGGTTTTATTCGCCAAGTAGTCAAGGTTATTCGGATAGAAAGTTATCCTTTAGGTTATAAGTTTTCATATGAAATAACTGATACGCATCTTTGCCCATATGTAGTCAGCCAAAGTGGAGTTTAGCAAGTACATACGCCTTGACGAGTTCAATTAAAACTTTGCAAATCCCCCAAGACGTAGCTAACTGTAAAACGGTAATTTGATTGAAATAAATTAAGTTTTCGAGTATTTTTGGCGTTCTATCATATTTGATCGAATATGTACTGTTTAGCCTGGAGTTTATTTAATAAATGTCATAAATTGTTTATGAAAGCCAGGATATACATGTGTAGATCATATGTCCCTACTAATTGAAATTATGTACATTAAAGTATTGCGACTAATATTCCCCCTTTATAGAATTATTATGTGCTCACACTTTTTGAACAGGTGTCAGTCCATGTGTTTTGAAAGAATCTAAGCAGGATTAAAGCAAAATATGGAAGTGTGTTGGATATTTGTGTCTATATATGCAAAGAGTTTATATGAAATATGAAAATTGAGCGTGAATAATTTCAAGTATTACTTTATAAATAGAATTTGGAATTACAAGATGGCACCCTAGAGGTATAATGAAGCTAATATTGGCACGTTTCTAAAAGATATACACTGTACACAAATATTCCAACTAAATAGATCTTACTGTTTCTAAATAATTCGATATTTTATTGAATTAAAAGACTAGCCGATTTCGTGATATTCAGGAAATATTGCTGAAGCCGTTGAGTAAATCCGATTAAAGTAAGAATATATTTTGACTGAAATTCAATTAAAGGGATTTCCATTGTTATTTGACGAAGGCAGAAGCTTTGATATTTTCCAATAGCATGTCTATTGTTCGTACTGCAATCGGACGTAGAAATTAAAACCTCAAACCAGAGGGGCGGTTGGAAAATTAAACACCATAAACTAAGTCCAGTTTATATGGAATTTAGCCTAGAGGTAATATGAGCGGAGTAGGGAGAAAATTACAAATTACTGGCGGAAGCACACATCGAAGGTTGATCATTAAGGGACGATTACAGGGGAATCGATGTAAATAAATTAACGTGACCAGGAGCCCTATTGCAAACCCAAAGCTTGTACATTGTCACACCTTTTTCAGTCCGCCTTCTACCATATGGGAGTATTTCATTAGATGAAAGTGAATTCATAAAACCCACATTCGCCCGCTGTGAAGAGAACTAACTACAAGCTAAATACTTGTTGCTCTGTATGATTAATCAACGCTGTCCTAATACGGTCCAATATATCGAAAAGTTATGGTAAGGTTAAATAGGAGCCTAAAGAAAAGTATACGAGTCTCCATTATTATACTTCCACAGCTGATCGCTAATTTTAATAGACCTGTATTTTATTTATGGCAGCCGATGTTTTGCACTTATTAAGATGGATGTGCAGCTCTCTACACGCTCCGATTTTGATACTTGAACGAATTTGGCCTGGTATATTTCACGTTTCACATAAAATATATGCTTCCATTAAAATGGTAAACCACGAGGTCTCATTCCCTCCAAGAAACTTCTTCGAAAAGATAATAGAAATGAGCAGCTCGCTGATGAGTGAATTTATGCGGCCCTTTTAGAAGTGCTATCAGTTTGAGGCAGCTAGCTTTTGAGGCTCCTGACTCAAGTGAATGTAATAACTCATACCACGCGGTTGTTGTCTTCTACAGAATATTACGTTTGAGTTTATTTCGACACTAGAAATTAATAAAGAGGAATTCACCTATTACAGGTGTTTCGTAAATGGACGGTGTTGAAATTCGGTTCTCTTGCTATTTAACCGAGTCCTTTTCGACTCAATGAGCCCACTCTTTGAGCTATTATCATTTTGGGATCCACCTTCCGGCCTTATGGCGCTGTTTCCTTTCAGTAGGCACCAGGGAATAGGGGAATAATGCTCGTGCACAGACCTTCTCTATGTAGATTTTCAAAGTAATGAGGGTGAACGTTTTTTTCCTTTTTGGGTCATCGAAGATCACGGAGAACGACGTATGCATGGCGAATACAGCTGTAAGGACTGGAAGGCGGAGACCCTCCTCTCACATCAGAAAGTACTTTGCTGAAGCATATTACTCGGACTGCTGAATGCCTGAATTGGAACTTAAATTTGCGGCCTTCCCAGCGGATGGGTCGAATTGTATATAGTTTCCGAATATGCAAAGGAAGATTATTCGTCCAGTCTACGTATCCGAGTATTCGTATAATTTCTTCCATTTGTGAGCAGAGTTTTATCGTGTAATGGAGTCACGGCAATTTTTATTACTCCCACTGGTAACTGGTTGGTTTCGAGTTTGAATTTATGTCCACATTATATTCTGCCGTAATATTCTTCTAAATATGCAAAGTGCTGTCTATTCCCTTCTGATATTATTTGCCATTTCAAGAAAATGTTTCATCAATACCGTCCTTATGAGATTACCTATATTACATATGCGTTGCAAAACCTTCTCATTTGGAAATGCGTCGGAAGAAAAAAAAAGTATGGTACGTTGAAATTTTTAATCACGTTTTGCTCAAGTTTATATTTCTGAATAATAATACTGAAAACACCTCAAGAATGATTCAAAATTAAAAGTGTATCAAATTATTTAATAATTTATAATCATATGATTTTTAAACCGTTAAGCTTGCTACAATAAAAACTGACTTTTGGGTACTATCATATTCTTTTAGACAAAGGTTATTCTTTTAGAGGCCATGTTACTAAGCACAAATCACTCAGTTCATTTAATTATTTAGTGGGTCGGCTTTATTTCGCTGTCCAAAGATTGCAAAGGTGGGAAAAGAATCTTCTGAGTAGGGCATCCTACAAGTTTATTTTATGTTCCCATTCAATGAGGGTGTTAAATTAAATTCCGCGTTTTCGCTTAGATTCGCATTGTAAAATAAAAAAAAATATTATTCTTCCTAAATCATTCTGCTGTGCAAATGAATTTCTAATTTTTATTTGTACTATTGTAATTTTAGTATTTCTAGATAAAAAACCTATCTCTGATCAGAATGGTGAATCCGGTAGATTTTTGAGTGCTGATTAGAAAGAAATAAAATTCAAAAAATCCCATCACGTACATTTTTTGCAAAAAGCAGCATTTTATATTGCGATTTTCCATTTTTTGGGTTTTTTACTCTCTTAATCCTGAGTTAATTGAGCTAGATAAAAATGGAGTTTATATCTGAAATTAGCGCCCTGAAAACCCCTTAAATCAATTGTCAAGACCCTTAGGAACTGACGCATTAACGGTCAAGATAAACGAGTCGCTGATTCATCTTTTATTCTAACTTCTCTGACTTCTTTAAGGAAAAATCAGTAATTTAAGATCATTTTAGAAATGGAAATGCATTAACTTTTACGCGAATTCTATTTAAAGTTTGCAAAAATATAAAAGGGCATATATTTTAAGTATTACACTATTTGTCAAGTTTATATTTTGGGTTAACCCAGGTAAATTTGTATGCGGGGCTAAAACTTAATTTTGGGTTAGATATGTACGTTGAATAAGGCTTACATGGTCCTATTCTTGCATGCAACTGGTTGAATTATGTGTTATTATATGTTTCCATGACGAAAATAATAATTAATGAAAAATGCAGTATAATTTTTAGTTTTACATAATTCATTTCTTATTCAACATTTCTTGCAAAAATATTTCCTGACTATTCAAATATGGAAGTGTGAAACGAGTTGTTTTTAGCAAAACCAGAACGCAGAATGTACACGTTTGCGATTTCTTACTAACTTTTTGTCTTATGCCCAGGTTCTTACAAAGGCTTGTTCATTCTAAATCATCAGGGAGTGCTTTACTAAGCATTTTTGATATTGTAGTAACACTCGGATTTAGTCGAAAGTTAATGAAAGGTTAATCAATGAACATTTTCTGTTTACTACTTTTCATTAATAAATGATCAAATAATCCCGTGGAGGAAACTCTTTACACTTAAGTACATGAGTTTTTTAAATAACGTAATATTGATTTACCTAAATACACGATGAATGCCTTAGAACAAAATTTGATATTAAAAGTTAATACTACGTGTATCTGTACAAATTTGTAATTAGTTATTTCATAGTGTATAATGGTTTTGTTTTGACAAAAAAAAAAAAAATTTCAATTTATCTTCTATTTTTTTAATTTTTTAGCAGATTTTGGTCAATAAAGTGACACGAACTTGAGATTTTATATTTATGTATTTAAATCATAAGATTCAATAGAAAGTGTCTGATTCTATTAACACATGAAAATAAACAATGAGTCCAATCATTTAAATGCCGTAAGTGTAAACAATTAAGAAAATTTGAACATTCTCGTAAATGTAATTATTGTAATAAAATTAATTTTTACTTGCGCGTGCCTCGCATGAGTAGGTGGAATTGTTTGACACGCATAAAATATATGTTTGTTTTATAGCCAACATTATGTTGAAGTATGTATTTAGAAAAGTTTTCGGAGAATACTGTTTACATTCCACAAATCGCTATTTCAGCATCTCGCTTATAATTACAAACATCGAGAGGTATATGAGTATCAATAGTATACATTACCTTATCTAAACAGCGCTAAGTTACTCAATGCTTTTATTTGTTTTCGTCAAATACTTCCGCCATACCTGGTCCGATATATTTCAAAATATTTTTTACGCAGCTGCTTCTTTACATACGCTGTTTTTTAAAGTCTGGCGGGAATAAAAAAGCATGACTTATCAATTGTAAACAGATTTGAATTTAGCAGACAGTGGCAAATCAAAAAAAAAATAGATCTAAATTGATATGAATAAAAATGGAATAAAAAAGACACAAAAAATAACCTCAAGAAGATCAAATAGTGTCATTGAACGTATAATATGAAAACAAGCAAATGGTAAATGTGTCACGTAATAAAATGTCTACCTGAGGAATTTAGAATAATAGAAATATCCTGGGTTACAATTGCGCAAAGAATTCAGTACAAGTGCAAAACATGTGCAAAGGCTTCTTAAGAATTCAATAAATATAAATGTATTAAAATTGAGATTGAATTTATTTATTGTATAACATTATAATGCCTACCTTTTACGCAATGGCATTACGAGAAGAGATATTTTTTATTATTTAATAGATGACTTCATCCACAAAAAGTATTTTAATCGAATAGTTACATTTTTCTAGATTTTAATTTAACCTTTTACCCTTGTACTTGTACCTTGTATTTTGTCTTTTGTGTAGTTTTCTAATCTTGTAGGTTTTTAAATCTCATCCAGGCTACGTGATGTGTGACATGAATAAATAAATGTAATAGTGTTTTATATTCAAATTTCAAACCTATAACATAAAAAGTCATAAACTAATTTTTTTATAGTTAACTGTCCAATACGTAACACTTTCACTCTATTAAAACTTAATGATTATTCTACTATCTTTTATATATTTCCTCCAATCTATTAATATTAATTAATATAATAAAATATACAATGTATATGAATTAACGTTGAAAAACATTAAGAATATGCTGAGATGTTCCACTGCGCGCGTGTCACGTGTTGTCTTGCTTGGAATCGAAACTATGTTTTGTTTTTTGTGGAGACAGACTGTAGTCACGCTAAATTCCATATATATCAATTTTAATCAAAATATTTGACATATTATTAAGCAAGAATTAAATTAATCTTTCATGTTTATATTGGATTTACAATTATGTATTGTAAATCAAATTTTAAGATGAACACTTTTTTTAAATGAAAAAGACGATTTTATGCACTTATTATGAAAATAAATAGATTAACATTTGGTAGTTTTCTTAAAAATATTTTTAAAATCAAGACAATTATTTGTAAAATTAAGACGATATTATCTACATATATGTAGAAGCTCTTATCTCTAAAGCGAAACAAACAAATAAACGAAAAATCAAAATTATTTTCGCATTCATAATATTAAATAGGATAATTAAATAAAAATAAAATAAATAAAGAAATTCTATTTTTAAGATACCTTTCTACGAAGATTATTGAGATAGTGGGAGTCATGTGATTAATTTCTATTATAAAAAAATATATTAAAGCTGCTCTTCTTAACTTTGGAAGAGGTGAAGTGACCTTTAGTGTTTTGTGGGAAAATCCGAAGTTTCAATTTCCAACAAAAACACAAATTTTTAACGCGGGTAAAGTATATTTACTGAAGTTGTGGATTGTTATACCTATTGAAGTTCTTGGATGTGAACAACACGTTTTTCGGGCTATCAAATTAATTGGTCCTTTCACCGAATTTCTGGTGCATAATTAAGGAGGCTGATGTTGATCACGCGCGATTAGCGAGGTCCGAAGGTGATTGGTTCAAGCGTGCGGAAAAGCTCCGTCGCAGCCCGACCGCGTCGCGCACATGTCCACCACGCTATTTACTAGCGATCCGCGATTTGAATATGTAAATTGTAAATAATGAGCTCGAGGCACCGCGAGGCTGAAAATTCTCACTCGGGCTCCGAGTTGTTAGTCTGCAGCCAGAGCTGCCCGTTCATAAAGCATAAGAACCTCGTGTGGAGATACGCGAGCATGACACGGTAACCGCCGATCATAAAGCAGTCTAGTCTGACTCACCTTGACGGAAAAAGTGCGATTTTTCGATCCGCACCAGGAGCGATTTTTTCCGACCTGCAGACGTATTGCCTCCACCTCGTTTCGCGCGGTGCAGTGAAAGTCAAAGTTCTCATAACCGTGGACCATTGGCGATTCGCGCTCCGGATCCACGATCGGAGGTGTGTGCAGTCCGTAAGGTACGCGGCCGCGATTGGATTTAGCGCAGAGATTAGCGTGTCCGCGACGCTAATAATAGCGATTGGATAAAGTGTTGGACGCTCGCGCGCCCTCTTGGTGTTTGGAAAGTGATAACGGCAGTCAGTTGTATGCTAATTACCTAGCAGCTTTTATCTCCCACTGGTCAGGTGGCAGCTAACACAGGTACATATACATTTTTTTTCGAGTTTCGCTTGATCCAAGGCACTTTGGGACTTTTATTAGTTCACCGTTCGCTACCGTGTGCCCACAGTTGGCTACTTTCCACATCACGCGGATCTTGGCGAGGATTTTGTCTTCGTACTCTGCTTGAAACATGTAAATTAATTTGCAGAACATCACGTTTTTAAAGCTCGGCGCGTTAAGCACGCTTTCATGCGTCTTGTTGCGTTCTGTTTGCTTTTCGGAAACATAAATTTTGTGACGAATATTGTGAGAGGGTGTGACTGTTGCTGGCCTGGACTGTTCTACGATGGTCTAGCGTTCATGTTGTATTGTTTCTAAGTACGTACAATTTTTAAAGTGGCTCATTCTAAATAACAATCTTAGTGGTATTTATGATGGCAGGAACAGGTTACGTGTATACTGGTTATTTTTTGGACTTCCCGAAGTGCCATCACTGCTTTGTTTGTAAACACTCTCGGTAATGCGAATTCAACATGATTCTCGACTAAAAGTAAAATATGCAGATACATGCAAACATCTTAATAGCTAAATTTATTATTCTTATTACTACTATTTTTTCTTTTAAACTATTTTTAAAAATTATGTATTTCAAGAATCCTGAAAAGGCTATCTAATTCAATTTAATTTAACTAGTGTTTCAATATACCCGCCGTCAGTCGAATTTCGTGCCGAGAATAAAATAACAAGCAGATTTGTTTAATGTTAATTAAATAATTATAAACGTACGAGAATTAAAGTTTTTCTAGCCTTAAAAAACTAATTCTGCAAAAGAAATCGTTTATTTTGGATTTTTTTCTAATGTTTTAGCAGACGTTTAGGATTGATTGATTTAATTGAAAGCTTATAATAAAATCGTTAGATCAAATAAAAAGATCAATTTGCTTTTTTTTAGAGTTTTGTCATAGATCTATGAACAAAAAATTAATTTTTCGGTTCTTTAGACTATACGATTTTTTAGACAATGATTCCAAAACTAAAAATGAATTCATGAGTTTTTAGGATATTTTATAATCAATGCCGTTTTAATATAAATTTTTGTGAAGCTGTATACACCTTTTAAACCTTGTTTCAGAAGGAAGAGATTTCACAGTTCGTATTCTGCATGTATTACTTAGATTTTCGTTTGTACCATAATTTACATAATTAAAACTCCCGACCAGAAATTAAAATTAATAGGTGTACAAATAAGAAAAAAAATGCCGGACTGTTCTTCAACTGAATTTTTCAAAAACGTCCTCTTAAGAAGGCAAATAGTTATCACCTTTATTTATGGCATAATATGTATAATTAATAAAATGGCTATAAGAAAGCTGAGGTAAACTTCTAATGAGAAATGGAGTGGAATCTTGGAATTTTAATTTGAATTCCTTTTTGGCTTAAGCTTCTTTAGCGGAGGGTTATTCAAATATCATGCCTCATTTTCGAAAAAAAGTTAACGTTAAAATTGAAATAATAAAAGTCAATGAGATTATAATGAATTGCAAAAAAAAAAATCAATTCTGTTTGTCTTAAAACAGGAATAGAACTTTCCACTCTTCTAATCTCCCGCTTCTATCAAAAATTTTATGTCGCTACGAAGCCAAAATTTCAGTATTGTATACTGAGCTCTATGTTGCGCTCTTGTTGATTTTTATTTAATTACCTATGAATTTTTTCTGCAAACTTTTAAATAGGGAGCAAGTCGCCGATTTTAATAGTATTCGAATAATAAAACAAAGGTATAAGAGATTATATGAGAAAGCAGCCTGAAAGGCTTTTCTGTTTTGCTTTTTTAAATACTCACTTTGAAAAAGTTAGTCTGTTGTATAGTGCAATAATAGACGCGTTGTTCAAACGTATATTTTTAATTAAAAAAAAAAGGGAAAAAATGGGTGAAGAATTTTCTTTATATTGCAGCAATAAAATGTCTTAATTGTAACTTTAATGCATTACTTCAGATTGAATTTAATTGCTTTGTATTAATCCGTAATACTAAATAGTCCCCGTAATTGGTAATAATTGATACCGACTTTGTTCAATTAGTCATTTAAGTACGACTTAATTTGTTGTTACTTAATTGAAAGATTTATCACTCTGTACAAATTATTTAATGAAACCTTCAAATAGAAAATAGTCAATCATTTTAAGAAAAAGATTTCTGGAAAAGTAATTTCCGAGAAATGTGGGATAAAATTCCTCTCAAAGCAATTTCAAAAATTATTTCTATGGGAAGTGTCGACATTTTTTAGGATGATAGATCTTGAAAAGCAAATAATGAACACATCAATGGAATGATAAAACAAGATCCCTTTAAAGTTATTTTAAAAATCTCAGGGCTTTCTTCCAATCTGCGTCATCTTACTACATCACCGTATTATATTAGTTTCTTGTAACAATTCCACTTCACTAATTTCGACCTTTCTGAGGAAGACAGGATACACTGGATCCAATTAGCCCTAATACCTTTTATGTCGTTGATTTTCCAAAGTCCCAAGATTTTTGACGAAAGATGAAAGCCAATGATAACTTTCGTATTACCCGAAATAGATTTAATGTGCCAATAGAGTAAGTATAGTAAAACATACAAAAAATCCTTCCTTCCGCCCCGAAACGTCCAGATCCAACTTCAGCAAGCAGAAAGCAGCTGCCAGGAAGGATTCCGGGATTCCATACCACAGCGCATCAGGAAAACTGTGCAGGCCTAATCTGTTTTGTCATCTTTTCGAAAACAAAATCATGATAAGCAGCTTTTAAGAGAAAAGATAAATCCCAGCAACCTCATTGGATTATTCAATCGTTGTCCCACTCAGGCTGGTGACCTCAGGCGATGTTTTCCCCGAGATTCGCCAGAATTTCCGCAAGAACTGATTCATACATGCACACTTTTAATAGGCTTTTACAGGTGTTCCTTTAAAACTTAAAATTAATTCAGCGGCATGGTTTAGATGTAAAATGTATTACAATTGCAGCTTTGAGGTTCACTCGAGTGCAAACAGGGCAGAGGTACAAAGCAGCGAGGATGACTGCGCCGGCATTTCGCTCTTTGCGGTGAAAATAGCAAGTTTTCTTTTGAACCAGAACGTGAATTATTTGTTTGACTTACTGGTTACCTGTGCCAGTGCCCGGAGGCTTGCGGCATGAAACATCAACTCCTTGGAAATTCGCTTTTTTATTTAAGCACTAACTAGTCCGGCGGTCGGTGACGGGTCTGGCCTCTTTCCATTTGCCCAGTATTGCTACAGGCAAGTGCAAGACGTCAACAAGTACCTGACCGACATTAAATTAAAATTACAATTTCGCTTTAATTAAGAGGAATCAGTTCGGTGAACTTAAACTTCTACAGAAATATTAATCTTTCTCTAGTTTAGTCCGAGGAGGTGGAAAAGGTGAAGGCATATCGTATCCTGTTCCCTGAAGTCAGGAAGGGTTCAGAATTATGTATACAGGCAAAACCAAATAACGCTTGATGACCATAAAGGTTTCCCCTTTGGAGTAGTGTTTGCTATTCACAGAAGTAAATCAATGGCACTTCCAGCATGAGATAACATTAAATATGACATAGCAGTAATTACTCATACCCTAGCTCGTTACCATCAACTAACCTGCTTATTCGACTATCCCTTTTCAAACGATCATACCTCCACTTCGTCCTTTCTAGCATTGCCCTCTATAACTAGGAGCTTCGCTAGCGAACCTGTTTGGGAAATTGTGGAAACTTTTGTCCTTTCGGAAAACTGCTGCAAGAATATTTATGACAAGTCAAACTTTTGCTTTACAAACTTTGGAGATACGCCGTCCGTCCATATGTAAGTCTATATAGAAGTCTTCTTTCTCGACGGCGTTCGATGATTGTGCTCTATGCAAGTAATTTAGCAGTTAAACACAAGTCGTTGCAGAGAGTGAAGATTAACTGCAGAGGGTAGTGCAAGTAAGCGAAACTATTATAAACTAAAACTATGGTATTTATATCATAGAATAATTCAAGTTTAGATAACTAAAAGTCATATAATTAATATAGGTGAGAAATAAGAAAATTTGAGTTTATCCCTCCTGTGAAACTTAGTAAGTCTTTTATTTGTTTCAGAGTTTTTTAAATTTGCGTCCAAAAGGTAAATTTACTGACTGTAACAAGCAAAAATTTTAAGAATGCTGTAAATATCTTCACAGTAATTTATAAACTTAAATAAAATCGTATTGCTAAAATCGTCACACAAATTCAGAAGAGACCTTAAACTATTGCTAAAAAATACAAAATCTTCCAATGCTTTTAAAAATATTATTTAAACGGATTTCTAGTGATCCTTTCTGAACTTCAGAAAAATTATGTATCGGAAAGTCCTTTAATGTGTTTTAAACTTAAAGAATGAAACTGTAGGATTACTTGCTTTTTATAGTAGTAGTTTAGTGTTGAAACTTTTATTTGAAATATACATGCTCTATAAATTGTAGCACATTTTGCCACCTATAGAAATGAAGAAAATTCACCTTTTTTTACTTTATATATTTAATTTCCACGAAAACTTCAGCTAAGGAAATACAAATTTGTTGAAATATCTTGAGTTACTTTTTCGGATTTTATAACCAGTGTTATTTTATGATAAATTCTAAAAGATATCAGTTTCATCTTAGATTAATGAAAGATATAAGATTTTTGAGTGATTAATATTTTATTTGGTCGTATTTCATATTGCAGATGTGATAGTTGAAAGTATTTTGTTAAAATCGTAATATCATTAAAAAAACTAGCTGCCTTTTATTCTCTTTAAAGATTTAGTTGCCAGCAACTTTTCATAACTTTGCATTTATATTTTTTGGTTATTTTAAAAAAATATTGATATTGACTTTCGTTCACTTTTTACACCCTGTGGTTTTAAAAATATCTACTAGCACAGATTGCACAGCATTATTACGTTTATCGATTGCGTGCGTTACATTTGGTCTGATCAGAGCTCTAAATCAATCATGCATTGATAACAGCTAGTTTAAAAGTAATAAATCCGTCGGAAAAAAACAATTTATCGTCCCCCGAAAATAAAAAGAAAAATGCCTGATTTGTTGGTAATTGTGGAAATTTAAGAGGATGAACAGCGGGCAAACAATTATCGCGTCCAGACACTTCGTTAAATTGACTTGAATATGAACCTGTGCCAGAAGTCGGCTAAATTCAGAGAGGAACCCGAAACCCAGATGCCGGTGGCGACTGCATTCTTGCAGAGCCAGCAGTCGATTTAAAAGAAGTTTTATTTGATACATTATGCTCCCCCGTCCCGGCATCCGGATCCCGCTCTCGGCAGCAAGCTGTACAGATTAATTGCTTTTAGAGCTAAATGGCGAGGATGTCTACAAACGAGAACATGCTCTGCCCGCGCTCGGCGTTCCATTCTTTGCCTGAATTCGGTCCAGCACGAGCTGGCAAATTGCCAACTAATTCCGATGAATATTTTTTATCTGTTTACAAGCAGCATGTCATTCTGTCGATTGTGTTTTCTCGTCGATGAATTAAACGCGGCTGGCGTTTTGCAGGCGGACATCGATATATTCAGTATCGCGGCGGAGAAACTGCCGTCGCGACCGGAGATGGAATAGCCGCCTTAGAGATTGCTGCTCCATGCAGATATCGATAGCCGCAAGTTAATGGATGCAATAAAAAATCAGGGTCCAGGTAGGGAACAGCCGGCCACGTTAATATGTCGACAAGGTCGCTGCAATTTCAAAGTCCAATCAAGCAACTTTCATTGAAAAGGTCTAGTCCTTTGATTCGAACTTCGAAAAGTGCTATTTACACGATGAAAATGGTCAGCACAGAGGAACTTTTCTGTTAAGGCATCTTATAACTAGTCTGGAAGTGAAGTCTAATCAAGAAGAGTTGGTGGTGATGATGAGCGGTAAGAGCCCCAGCAGTATTTTTGCCACGAAAACAACTCCCATACTTCAGAAAGATTTCAGTTAGCTGAAGTTTTCAATAAGATTTAATTTATCGTCAGAAGGATCTAATTTACGGATTCGGCAATCGGCGAATCAGAGCGCCGGCTAATTAGCAATGAATTCGTGGATTTCGTCAGGCCGCTGTGGTCATTTAAAATCGATTTGCCCGGCTTTAGTGGCCTAGCAATGAATGCGGTGTTTCGCAACCGCCAACATTACGCAGCGCAGCGAGTTCCCGAGGGATTATTAGTTTTATCTGACGGGATTATTAGTTTTATTTTTTGCTCACGAATTTAATGATCGCTTTATTTCCGTTGCGCAAAATTTAGCATATGTGGAAAAGTGTATTGTCATTTCACGCCTTTGAATTTATGAATTCTATAAAGGTTTCATCTGCGCAGTGAATTATAAAGATAGATATACTATTCCTAGTGGAGAAATGTATTTGAATACTTCAATAACAGAAGTTAATTTTCAGATTGCTTTCATAAAGATATTTTTCCTCTAAATTTCAGTATCAATTTTTACTTAGATATCGGATTCCAAAATGTAAATTAATTAAATCCTCTTTTAGTTTAGTTACATTCAAATGTAAAAGGAAATACCACTTCTAGTTATAAAATTAGTAACCTTTTTATAAAGATGTTCTACACAAGTAGATTAAAAAGTAATCTCTCGACTTTTGACTTTTAAATTGCTTTTATTGTTATATAATACTCCTAGAAAGGTTAAAACTTAATATGAAAATTGCACGTCATGGCTATTCATGTTATGTTGCGTCTTGTCTAGTTTTACTCTTTCAATTTGGCTCGTAGTTATCTAGAATTTTAGTTTCTTGTCTAAATGGCTCCTTTCAGTCAACAAGACTTTCTCTGAATCCAATCAGAAAACAATACGCCTGAAAAAGTGATATATTTATCCGGGACTAGTTTCCCTGTTTGCTCCAAATATTGAACCAATTTTGATTTCTACAAAAATTCTATGAAAAAGGAGAAATCAATATTTTTAATATTGCTATATAATATTTTAAATATTTTCAGAAAGCCAAAGAAGCCGTTTTTTGTTTATATAGGTAAAGTACCAGTACTTAAATGCGTACCTGCTCGTAATTTAACATGATTAGAAAATGACAGAACGTAGTCTATATATACAATTTTTTATTGGTTTTATTGGATCTTCATCATTTGTTTGTTTATTTACTTAATTTCCATCTCACTACGTAGGAACACAAGGTTTTACTGTACGATGGCTCATAGATGGACTATCTAACTTATAATAAGTAACATTTAAAATACTTCCGGGTACAGTCGTAGGTGATCTCGCGGAGACAACCTATTAAATAATATAAAACTGTTCGTGAGTAAAGCTAGTATAATGATTATAGAATGATCAATAGATGAGATAGATTTTTTTACTTTATGATGTACGGCAGAAGTCTGGCATGAGATTGTGAATTAATTGCTATGAGTATTAATGAATTAATTAACGAGTTTTCCTGGTTGTTACTATAAATGTATAAAAATTATATGCAAGAAAAAACTACCTGGTAATTATCAACATGACTCAGCATCGCGAAAATAATTCTAATTGTAAGTAGAGTATATAAAGTATAATTTTTAGTTAGCTTTTAAGAACTCAGTCAGAATGAGAATCTCCGGATACTTCTTGAAAATAAAAATAAATCTCTAAATGTGATATAAATTTAGCTTCAGAATTTGGAATTCTCTCGTAATTTAATTCAATTAAGAACAAGTTTCAAGGCCATACTTGACAAACTTTCGGTGGAATTTCTCATCAAGCAATACGGAACCCTAGAAGTCGGATCATTACCGGCAACGGTTCTGAATTAATTTTTCTTAATTTTTCTTTTACGAATGCTTATGTTAATGTGCTCACAAAATTGGTGGACTGTCGGATCGCGGATTCGCCCCCTTTTAAGTGCATATTTAATTGACCATTATGGTATTCAGTACTGACGTCGACGACCAGGAAAACTTTTTAGCCCGCCTGCCTTCATGGATTTTTTTTGGATGCGTTACGGCGAGTAATTCGGGAAAACTAACTCCCGGAAAAGTTTTTGTTGCAGCCCATCCACCAGAGATCCGGTGTAGTGAAAACTTCTGCGTCTATGAAAGATCGCCAAGGTCTGTTTGCATTAAAATTCGCATGGTGATCGTAAAGAAACACCAAAAAATACTCTTGTTCCGGAAATAAGCGATATATGCAAATTGCTGTAATTTAAAACTTCTTGTAATTCATTTTTGATTCCCTTTTGCAATTTGAAGCCTCTTTTGCCAGTAAAATCGATTCCCGAGGTTAACGTTCCCTAGACGCGGTGCCCACGTAGAGGCGACACTTCTTAATCCCGTTTATCTCGTCGATAACATCCAATGAAGTGTTTTGGCTCAAGAAGTTTTCCTTGCTCGGATTGCTGCTCCCCGCCCGCACTGGTATCCACCTGCACCGAGAAATAACTTAAAACTAATCAAAAGTTCACTCGTTCCCCGCTACCGTAATCGCCAAGGTGGGACAGGTAACAAGCTCAGCAACTTTAGCCGTACCGCGTCAAATTGAGAAGCGATGCACCCTCAAGAAAAATAATTTCCTCATTATTGTTTTCTTCTTGCTCGTGGAAATTGGCTGGATTTTACAGCAGCGCATTTTTGAATAGTTCCTTGGAGGGCGATTGGTTAAGGTAAATATTTAGAGTAGGCTTTTCATCCCGTGATTTTATGAAAGATGCCTTGCTGTGCGGATAAATATTTTGTTTACATTTTTCAGTCAAGGTGAAATCTCACTCCTGGTGTATGAGTTTAAGACTCTATACTTTTCCCTGCTTGAAAAAATATGAAGTAAATAAAGTTAAATAAGCATTTTCAAATAAAAAAGAATACGAAACAAGAAACAAATTATAACAAAAAAAATTGTTTAAAATTTTCTCAGTTATGTAATTTCACTGATATGTTAAAAAACAAAGTAAAACATAACAATAATGTTTAAAGGAGCTAAAAATTAATGAAACCGTACTTAAATCAACTGAATTGGATGATACTTAAATAAAATGTGACATGAGCCACTTTAATAACGAATCTGGCAATCAAAATTAAATTGAAACATCCTTCAGATCCTACTCTAAAAGTTTAATAAAAGCCACTTAATTTGGCCTTAATTGGAGCATCCCTTGTTTGTCCTTGTACATATAATGAAGGGTGGATAGCAGAGATAGTAATCTTCTTAGGTTAAACTGTTTGCGGCTATATAGAAGAATTAATATGTATGCATATTAGATATCTATGCCGGACTTTTATCGGGTCATATTTAGCCTGCTACAGTAAATTAGGATTATTTAGTTTTGTGTAATTCACAAGTGATAGAAAAATTAAAACTTCCATAGGAATGATATTATACGTTATACATTCCTCGAATATTGATATATAAAATTAATTTGAGTCAAAGTATTCAAAGGGTTTCAATTAGTAGTAGCGCGAAGTGCTATACAAATCTGTACTTGAAATAAAATTGTCTTACCGGGCAATGAGAATATTTTCGAGAACTATGTTAATAGTTAATAGTTAATGTTTTTATGTAAATAGTGAACACCAAAAGGAAATTTTCTTTGTTTTATAGGGATTACTTCACATATTTCTGGGTTAGGTATCATCTTGAAGCTATATTTGAAAGTAGCGCAATATGAAAGATTTAATTAAGACATGTTTATCTTTAAAGGAAGTAGCTAAGAATTTAAACGCGCTTTAAATAAAAATATCCATTTCAATTATAACAGTAAAAAATTTAAAAAGAAATATTATATTTTTAAAACTTTTGAGAAATGTCTGTTTTTTAAGAAAATTTTATTGTTAACAAATTCAAGTGATTCTAATACGTTTTGGAGTGTGACTACATTTGAATATTGAATTCTAACAAAGGATTAAACATTTTAAAATTATTCTCGAGCTTTTACAACGTTAAAATTAAAGTTTTGACTTCATAAAGATATTTTTAAATCCTGCTTATTTGAAAATTATTATTTGCACTGTAGAATTATATTTTACTGAAAACCTTAAAGCACATAATTTAAGATCTTTCTTAAGCCAAAAAGGGTTATTTTCAGTATTATCCGTTTATATATTACTTCATTAGAGAAAATTTTTAGTAGAATTTTTGTGTAATTTGCAGTATAAATGAATTTATGTTCAATTTAAAGCTTAAGCTACAAAGTGTTGTTCCTTTCTACTGCCTATTACAAGCAAGGACACGTACACCAAATAGTTAAAAATAAATCTTCTCTGACGACTGACTGGAATACGATCCCAATAGTTCAAATAAAACCCGTTGGGATTGCTGCCCATTTTGCTTCGGGATATTTTGTTTATCTAAACGAATCTTGCAAACGAAGCCAAAGCGCAAACATTTATTGCCCCACATTGCGAAGAAAAAGTAAATCGTGCCCATAATGACAAGAATGATTTTCGCCCTTTATCAGGAACTCAATAAAATTTTAATCTATTCACGCTGAAAGTTATTTATACGTTTTAAAGTTTCAGTTCCATCCAAATGCCGGTAATAAAAATAAAATTTCACCCTATACAATGTTTGATTGAACGTATTTTATGACGTTAGCCTTTTCTTCTCAGGGACTTGTGGCAGGATTTACAGGACAAAACGTGCCTTTGCTCATTTGGGGCATGTGGGGAAAATCCTCTGCTTTTCGGGTCACAGAACTTGCAGCTCTCGAACGTTTTATTGCCGTGCTTTATATGTTACGGTCGAGCTTAATCCAACGTACACATATTTCTTGGACCTCATAAAAATATTTAGCACATTCAAGGTACCACCTGTCAAGATGTGTATTCACGACGAGAGAAAGTTTTAGTTGCCTTTAATAAGACACTTCATATCTAAGGGTTTGCGGTGCGAGATCTCCTCCCTGTGATAAGGGTTGACAGAAGTCATCCTGTTAATTCTAGTGGATGTAAATACTTTGGTAAAATTTTGTAGGAGGAAAAGCAATGTTATGAATTGGTATAGAAAAAAAAGTTGTTGCCTACAGAAATAATTTAAATGGGATTATAGAGTAATCCCTCAAGGAAGACCCTATGTCCTTTCTGATTCAGTTCAGTTCTGTGACTTTATTGTTACTTTATTTGGATTTATGACTACTTAGAAATAAAAGGACTTGCAGAATCATAAACTGTAGTTGAGAGCACTCGCAAATATTATAAAATTCAGTGTTTTTTGTATCGTCTGGCTAATAAGGAAAATGTTAAGTAGATGTCCCTATACCACATTTTATTATTGCCTATTTTCTTGTGGAAATGAAATATGATTCTCCTATAACATTTGGGCAGGTTAGAGCGTTACAATAATTGTGAAAAATAATATTTTGCATCGATATGGGTCCATACGGATTCAGTGGGCGGGAAATATGAGGAGAATTATTTAGCCGTGGGGTTAAACCGAAAAAAGGTAGTTTCGATTACACAACACCAATTACTCTAATTTCTAAAAGAGGAAAGGAAATTTTTCGGGCTATATTTGTCTTTTTTACAGGAGATTACAGTGGGTGCTTTCAAGGTATTCGAGCGTATAACATTAACCCAGTGAGTTTTTTAACTTGGGTTATATTTAGGTCGGGTTGTTTATGCATCGCCACCTTTTTAGACACAAATTCGCCTCAAGCAAAATTACGTTGTTAAAATGCCATGCTTTTATTATACTTATTCTTTATATTCAGAACAAAAATTTTCATAGCAGGTATTTTACTTTCAGTCTTTAGTGAACATATTATAGAAAGTTTAGATTATTTTGATTTAGCAACAAGTTCTCGGTTTACCAAATGTTGAAATATTTTGGTTAAAAAATAAATAGATAAATTATAATAAAAATCTGTATATAATTTTTGATAAGAAACCTCTGGCCTTCTATATATTAATTTGATTTGGAATCTAATTATATTGTATTATAAATAGCTCGAAAAAATTTTTAAATCATTAATTAAAGGTAAAACAATATTAAGTTTAATTGCAGGCAGATTACACTGACTCGTTAATCCATTTCAATTGGTCATTACTTTTGCATTTTCGTACTTTTTAACAACTGCGAATTATGTTTCCACTGTTAGTCGCGATTTTACCACAACTCCATCATCACGCCTCCATTAATTTGCATAAAGATAATAAAAAAATGTGATTAAGTCACCTGAACAGCATTTGTCGCACGAACGTATACACCTTTTTGGAAAACCCAGCCACCGATCATTAGCACCACCTACCAGAACAATGGCATTCCGGTCGTGTAGTGTAATGTCTAGTGTAAAATAAAGTAAGAAGTAAAATTAAGTCATTGAAGTGAAAACAATGGAGACAAGTTGAAGCAACATAGGGGCTATGTTTTATTTTATTTTACCAGAATTTGTAATTCTTTCCCCTCTAAATTAGATAAAAAAAATTATATTGAATAATTTTCTTCTGGGTTAAAAAAGTTGTTAACGAATTAAAATTTGACAAAAAACACATAAGTCAACTAAAAAGTTCAGGGAGTGATGTTTTTAGGGGTGCTTTAAGAATGTCTTTTCTTACAACTGGCAGTGATTAATTTAAAAGTCTTTTGGATTTCTTCTACTTTATTCATCCTGATTGTATCATCGATATCTTTGTTTTGGAGTTATATTAACCATTATCTACATTATTAAAACCAACAGCTCTGGTTGAACACCATCATATACCTTTTGTTTTTAAGCGACTAAGAAGCTGTTCGATATGAAAATATTAAGACTATTCAACTTGCAGTGTTTCAGATATTCAGCCACTTAAAAAAAGAATTTTTTCGACGTATGAGCAAATTCCATACAAATTTCATTGAGCCTGTTCAAAACAAAAAAAATAAAAAATACCGCGTAAAAATGTGTCCATTTATCCAATGTTTCCGATGTAGTGCTAAAGCTTATAAAAATACTACAAACTAATTCTTCATTATTCTAAATTTTTCTGCCTGTTTAAATTACAATTTAAAATGGGATATGAAGATATCTAAAAGTGGTAATTTAAAAACAAAACATTTTTTTTTTCTCTACTATAAACAGTTTAATAAAAATTTCAAGTTAATGTAAAAAATGTCTTCATTTTTTTTTATTTGCTTCGAAGATGAAACATCGAATACATTTGGCCTTCAGTCATATTAATCAAAAGTTGATTAAGTAATTGCCGAAAAAAACTCTAGACAGCTCAATAACCCCAGAAAAAAACAATTGAAATAATTGGGCGCCTCATTTACTTAAAGCAACCTTCAAGCTGACAAAACAATGATAGCTTTCGTAAGGGCGACCATTTCTAAGATTAGTCATAGATCTCTTTTCTTCTTAAAAATTCCTAGACTGTTGCGTTTATTTTGATTTAATAAATTTTTTATTAACCACATAGTCGATTTCAGTTTGTATTTTTACTATACAAGGAAAGATCTGCGCGGTAATGACTGAACTACATAATATACTTAACATTTTATAGATGTACGTATGTATTTAACATATTACATTTACGTGCACTTTACTGTATGCTTATGTGTTAGTGACAAGCCGATGAGCCGTTCAGCGAGTTAGGCAGTCAATAGCTCAGTAGGTCGTCAGTCCGACTGGCGGTCAAACGGTCAATAGATCAGCCAATTAGGGGGATAGATGATTGGTTGGTCAATAGGTGAGCTAGCCAGTAGGTCAATCAGACAGTGTTGAGGTTGTTAGGTGATTAAGCAAATATAAAATTCTATACTATTCTATTGCTATTCTTTTAATACAGTTGTTGATTTATTACGTACTAACTCAAATAAATGTAGTAAAAATTACTATTTTTTAAATCTGTTTATTATATTTTTTATTTAAATGCCTTAATTTTATTTATTGACATCCTAAGTGTTTGTACAGTAAGTACACATTCGTCTTTATTTTATAGTTTCCAAAACTTTCGTATTACTTTGTATTAAAACTAAACGAATAGAAAATTTTTTCATAAGTTTGACAGAATACTTATGTAAGTACTTATAGTATCTTGTTAGTTGAGAAGCTAAATAAAAGCGTGTAAAAATAGCAAAACACCATAAAAATTCACTGTGCGGCTTAAATAGTAAATCACTGCAATAAAATGCGAGGAAACGTATGTATATGAGTTTCAAGTGTGCTTAGAGTCATAATATTACTGAAAATAAGTTATTGTAGGCTTAATTTCCACGTTATTATGAAGAATTTTTCCCAAAAATATTTTAGCATGTAATTGTGAATCTTTTTGTATTTTATGTATATTTGACGATATTCCAACACTTTTAAAGGCAAATTTAAGTAAGTTCAGTGCCGTTTGAACTATGAATTAAAAAAAAACTAAGATCTTCTTTGAGTAGTTTTAATTTTACACAAGTTTTACTTCTGAATTTCTGTCAGGATTTGTTGTTGATGTAAACGTAAATATGCCGTATTTATGGGTATTAAGGTAAATTTAGCAACATTGAAAATAAATTTAAAGGATTTCCTTAAATTATTCGAACTAAATTAAGAACAAATTCCTTGCATAAATATTTTCTTAACATTTTCACGTCGTGATTCCAATAACATTTTTTATTCATCATAGGATTTTTATAAAAATATAAAAATTAAACAATAAATTTATGATTAACCTGTTGCAACCTTTTGCTGTGCAAGGCAAGTCTTATTCGATATCGATCTAAAATGAGCGGATGCTAGAAGAAACTTGTTTGAGAAGTTGCGATTTCGGCCTTATCAAAAATAATAATATAAAAAAAGTGCTTCGATCTTTTGTTGTATATAAAAATCATTTAATTCATTGAAAAATGGAAAAATTTTGCAAAAATCATGAAAAAGGTCAACTTCGAGGTTTTCTATCAGTTAAAATTTTTATTTTTGAATATATGTAAATCTTAACTTTCTTTTTATTCCAAAAAAAAAAGAAGAATTACAAGTTTTCATGATTAATGACTCTGAATTTCGGCTTTCAATTTTAGACTAATTTTGTAAGGAACCATTGCCTAGGGATAATTTAAAAATTTAGGTTTTATTTCTCTCGTTTGTCGCTTTAAAAAAATCATATTTGCCTATTGAAGCGTGTGAATTAAGTTGTGTGTTTTGCTAGAAACGCTTTTAATTAACAATTGAATTAAAGTACCTCGCAACGCTTTCATGTGTTATGCATGTCCAGTGTGAAAATGTTGACTGCAATTAATTTGAGAGACACGGAGCATGCAAGTTTTCATGAAATTTATGATCGTCACACACCTCCCCTGTTGCGATGTACTGTCAAGTTAACACCACGCGGCGCTTTGATTTATGTGTCCCGGTCCAGAAACAAATCGGTTAATAGATTTATTAAACTTAGGTCTCACTTTGTCCGTGGGTAATTGGGATTGCGTATTCGCAACGCCTAATAAATTTCAAACAAAAGCATAATAGCATAATAATTCCTCTTGTGATTTAATTGCTGGACGACAACGTAAAACCATCTCAGGTGTAACGATCGGCTTTGGCATTGAATCTGTCGAAATTGAATTAATAAACACTAAGTGGACCGTAGAAAATGTTAAGCCAAAAACACAGAAGTTCTATTGTTAAATAAACACTGAAAAATTCGCTAGAGTATTTTTTAATAAAGATCTTACAAAAACAAATGCCAACATGGTGCTCTTGAATATTCTGGGAAAATAATTATGAAATTGAGTAGGGAAATATTTCTGACGTACACAAACGAATCAGTAGCATTTCAGATGATATTAATTTGGCTCATTTAAATAAGTCGGGGCCAAAATTAGAGAGGAATTTTAAATACCAGCAACACACACAAACTGGAACGACATCAGAAGGATTCCTAAAATTTCAAATTGAATTGAAATGGTATCTGTGCCGCGTGCTCTTTCGCTGGGATCGTGCATTCTCTTCGGGTTCTAATTAAGAAGTCAGTATGGAAGGATTACTTTTCAGCTGCCTCTTGTGTAAAGTAAACTGGAAGTATTTTTAGTACATCAGCTTTGCGTAAAAAGACCATTCTGACTACGATAATATGTCGAATTTCAATTCGAAACCACAAATGTTTTGAATTCTAATTGAGTTTCTTCAATTCCTTCTGTTTGATTGTAATACAAAATAAATTGCCGACAAGTTGTAGTAAAATCTATCTGTTGATATTGAGGTTACAAGCGGGAACTCTGTTGGTACACGCGTGAATTTACCCGTCTACATTTTTTACTTGAGAACTTCGACTAAGCTTTGGAATGTCTGGAAGTTTTACTTTGTCTTCAATTTGAGAAAAAATATTATTTATTAAAAACGAAATAGCTACAACGTTTTCTACGAATGGAATTGAGCATTTCGGCTTTGTGTCTCGTGCTATTGATACAAGGGATACATACGCCTTCGTTGCATCGAAAAAGAAAAATTTAGAGGTTTAATTAAATGTAGTTTTTAAAAAAAGACAATTGTATGCGTTCTTGGCTTGTATAAATTTGAAATTTTTGGTTATTAAATTCCTTATATGTATGTATATGTATTTTTCTTCTAGTAATTTACCCCAAAATTTTATAAATTCGAATTTTATTCTTGTTAATATTTTCATGCGTTAAAATGTTTTCTATTATGTATTAAATTTAACGTAGGAAAATGTTTTTCAGATTAAATTCGATTTAAATCAGTTTAAAGTTTTATTTTTAAGTATATATGGTGCTATATTTTTTCCTTTTTTCCTATTACGTGCGGATTACACAAATAGGAAGATATTTTAAAATAAAGTTATTTTCTTTAAATTATGAAATCTTCATTTTCGTGGTAAAGATAAGAGCATTATTAATCAAAATACTACCGCGGTTAATTTAATATAGATCAAGTATAATATTACTTATTATTTATAATGGCAAAAAGACGAAGCCAAAGAGTTTAATATTACATTAAATTTATTGTTTCACTGCATATCCGCGTAAGAGGACGGAAAATAGTCCAGCAAATTAGCATTATCACAATCACTGTAGACCCAACAAACACCTTTTTAAACTGCAAATGGTGCAATCGCCTTCGTGTGCATGCAGATTTGAGGACGAAATAATCACACACTTCGTATGTGAGTGTCCTCGATTCTTTGGGGAACGAACAGAAGTCTTTGCAAAAAACATAATTACCATCGCGGAACTGCAAAAAAATACGCTGTCCGAAATGATAAGTTTTGCTAGACGAACCAAAGGACTAGTGGCTTGCGAAGGACACCGTGTTTAGACAGGTTGACAAATCTTTCTCTGAGGCATGTACAATGGACAACATGGTCTAAGTGCGGGGTATGTTTTACCCACCTCTCACAATCTACAATCTACAATCTACAATATAATATACGCGTACAAAAAAAGTAAAGTAATGCTTTGTTTTCTTCACCATTTTAAGAATTTTTAATCATTCTAATTTACATTTTATTCGTTTATACCTATTTTTAGCATAACGACAAGTTTGTTTTTCTCACTTCTTCCAGTCAGAAGTTGTAGACACTTTTTAGTGTCTCAAATCAGTAGCTACACTAGTGTAAAGTTTTTTCATGGAAAAGATAGTGGTGTAAATCACTCATATATTACTTACAAAATGAATTTACAACTATAAAGCTTAAGTAGACTCAATAATTTGTGTCATCAATGCATTACGATGGTTTTTTTTTAACATTTCAACACCATTGCCTGCTAACGTTAGTGAAATAATATTTATTAATTGGTTAAGTCAACATTTTTAAAATGCCAAACGGAGTCGACCTGAATGTTTTCCGCAGATGTTTACTTTCAATTAGTTAGTTGCTCGACTGGCAAATGCTTCCGAAATATTAAGAAGTTTGTATAACAGCGCTTACAGATAGAATAAACTTCGGATGAGCGCGTCATATCGCGGCCGTGTCGCTATATTTGGAAGCTCGTCAAGATTCGCAAAGCAATAAGAAGGCCAACAACTCGCTATTCTTCGCTAGTGCTAAGTTCAAAGCTTCTGCTACTATTTAAAGACGTGGTTGCTAAATAACAATGGAGAATTAACAGTTCAGCAACTATTGAGGTCAAGGGTATGAGGGGTCGCCTTTTTTTTAGTGAATGCCCGGAAGACTAATATCATACTACCTCGATTTAGCTTTTAGTTCTCAATAACGTCATATTAAGTATTCAATTCGTGTTTGTATATTTTTATTTTGTTTTGTTTGCTTTAAAAAATGGGATAATTGGAAGTTAAAATTGGAATAGAAATTGAATATTGAAAGCTACCACATTTTATATTAGCTCACAGTAGACATACTTGAAGTATTATAGTTTAAATTGGTGTTGACAATCACAGCATAGAGGCAAAATTAAAATTTGACTTTGATGCTCTTGCAGATGCAGCAGACTGGATTACTAGACGCCCCATAGAGAAGACCTCAGGCGAATTGTTATTTTGCCAATCAATAACCCGGAATTCATTTATTTGAGGTAGGTGCGCGTGCTATAAATGTCAGAGCTTGGCATTTTATTCGTTGACTCTATTTTTCATCTTATCCAACATTAATTAAAACATGTCATGAAATATTATTTTAAAATATTTCGTGTTGGATTTGAAGTATCAATTTTTATATTTATTTGTCCCTAATTCAAACTGAGTGACATTGCTAAAAACTTTTAGCTCATCCGTTTTTGTTTTTCATACGTTGTACAATCCATAATACCTAAAATGTATTATTTTGCCGATTTTAAAACCATGCATATTTGACTTGAAACAACCATAGCATACAAATCTGTTACACGAAACATTCAGGAGATGCAGCTTGAGCATAGTGCCCCAGTACTAGCAAAGTGTATCCTAAAGAATAAAATGCTAACATATGGCCGCAGGTTTTGAATTTGTTAGCATCTGATATCCTTGATTTTTATCCATATTCCCAGATTGCGCTCAGGTGTATCAAAGTAATGAATTTCGAAGGAACTCTCTGTAAATGTTTCTGGTTACTTGTTGTACTTTTTATTGGATTTTACGTGTACTTAAGGGATGTCATGTCATAATGAAACAATTTATTAAGGGCCCAGTGGTTGAATTATTAAAAATGGAAAATTGTAAATTCTGTGAAATGATTTTTCAACTCTTGCAAGAGAGATTTATTTCATTCGAACATTTGAAATTGATTATTAAATTTTGTGGAAATTGCCATATATTTTTGCAATTCATGATTTGATTTTCTGTGTACTATGAACTCTGATTTCTGAAAATGGCTAATCAAGTTCTATTTATACTTAATAACTTCATTGTCATAAACATTAGTCAAAGAAT
Source organism: Proctacanthus coquilletti (assembly GCA_001932985.1). Classification (NCBI taxonomy): domain Eukaryota; kingdom Metazoa; phylum Arthropoda; class Insecta; order Diptera; family Asilidae; genus Proctacanthus; species Proctacanthus coquilletti. The sequence continues at coordinate 1,157,105 of MNCL01000037.1, read as the reverse complement.
TTTGTTTTTAGCTTAAAATAAAATCTCATAGTTATCAATGGATTATCATTAATATAATTTTCTATTATTAACAAACAATTAATGTACTTTATTTAATCTCGATGCTTTGACTCATACGTTAATGTTCTGAAAGCATTTTTGTTTGATAAAATAACTTGTGAACAACAACGAAGTGTTACTTTATAAGACTTTACAAAATTAAGATTAATATAAACAAATGTGCTTAGTTTTCTCAAATCAATTCTTCACATTCATTCTATATTTATAAACAAACAAATATAAATTGACTTATATGAAGTTTTTCAAAAAACTTCGGTAAAAAATTCTAATAGTTTCTATTTACGAAGAAATTAACCCAGAATTTTGAAAACTTAAAATCTGACTCGATTAGTGGAGTTTAGATTAGTTTTCCATTCAAATATTTACCAATTGATTTCTAAGTACAATGAAAAATTGTTTGAAATAATTATGAAGTTGTTTAATTTTAATAGTTTACTTTGTTTTCTGACTGTGGAGTGTAGTGATTTTTATTGGATTTATAATTATAAACATTCAGAATGTGAAGGAGCTTAGGCGAAGACCTCTATCTCGGATGTATAAAATGATAGCTACTGTGCTGTTTTAAAAAATGAAAATAAACTATTGCTATAAAACTAGACTATATTTCTATGTATTATATTTATATATATTTATATTCTGACCATATTCAGTTACAATTGAATTGATGATCAAGAATTAGTAACTTGGAAAAGCATGTGAACACATTTAACACTTTATACCTAGATAGGCGAGTCACTGCCTATTCATGTGCAAGGTTTCAGACAACACACAATGCCAAGAGTGTGGCTTTGAATGGCCAAAGTAAAACAGGAGATAACTACACGCTCGAGGGGAGCATTAGATAATGTCAATTGCTTTACCGTGACCGACAGAGGAAGTTTCTTACTGTATGCAATCTGAATCCTACAGTTTTGGCAGTGCACTCGGTCTATTCTGCCGCTGGACAAAACAGCATCATTCTTTACTTCCTCCATCGATTAGTTAAGGTATAAAAACTTTCCGTTCGGACTGGCATACCCATCCATAGCTGCCTGAGGTGAGGGATTTCCCTTAGGTTAAAGCCGATAATACTGGTTCACATCCAAAGGTTAGGTGAGGTATTGTGCGATTGGGACTACTCTTCTTCGAGAAAAAGGTAAGTGGAGCTAAGTGGTTATATGCCATGTGTGAAACTACAGCAATCCGACCATATCGTCACAATGTAAGTGTATACTACATTCATCGCGTAATCCATGAAGTAGTGACTTCCTAAGTTTTGTTGCTTATTTTATTACTTCTTACTTTATCCCTGCAGTTGCTTGCTTTGCAAGGTGCTCAAGAGCAAGGAGGAGTGAAAACAAACCTACGGTCGAGGAAAAACTCACGACACCGCAGACGAGGTTCTGTCCATAAATCAAGAGAAATGCAAACGTATTTCCTGATTAGTACATGTTAATGCTTTCAGTATGTACCACAGTGGAAGTAATTAATTGTGGGGATTGCTTGCTTCGCTGCGAATCTGCAAGTTGTAGACTTACTTGAATTTTCAACCGTTGCAGGCACTGAGTGTCCTTAAGATTGAGTGCCTTGCAGTGCTGCCTGGGTACTCTCTAGAAACCGTTGAATTACCATTCGTACGTTCAACCTAGCTGCTTAAAAGCTTTCAAGTGTGATCCACTTCTCGCAATTGGGCAGTATTACAGAGAGAGCTTGCCTTAACACTGCATTCGAATATATATCAATCCATAATGGATTATCCTACAGCATTGTTCTAAGGAAAAATTTTCTAGTTCGGAGAAGTTTTCTGATGGGGTATCTCTGACTATTAAAAAAGTTTTGCTATTGAATAAACAATTTAAATTGTCACACATTCGGACAAAATACATAATAATCAGGTTATATAATAGTTAGAAAGCAGACACTGAGACTATACCAATTCTCCAGTATTCAGATGTTACAATCTCTTCCAGAATGTCTAAATATGAAAAGAATTGTTCATGTATTTTGTAACATAATGATGAACTTATATCTCAAAAAAACATTTCTGCTGGTTCCCACTTCAAAGTGTGTAAAGTAACTATGCTATATACTATACTCTTCTATATGATGAAACATTTACGTTCTTTTATCTCAGAGTACTATTTGTACACAAATATAGATCTCTTTTTTATTGCAAAGATTCGCTAAACTTAATCTTCGGAATAGAAACGCGTCGAATGTCTTGGAAGAAAGCCAATATTTTCAATATTAAGTATTCAATAACACAATTTTGCATTCCACCGTGGATTCTTTTCTATTGAAATTTTGTTTTGTTTCAACTTGAAAAATTGAATTTTGTTTGCGTTGTGTGCAATTTTGCCCGCACTGTCGTAGAACAGGAGCTGCTCGCTAATATGATATTTTACTAGGAATGTAGGGCCTTGCATAATTCATGATGAGTCTTGCTTGCGAATCGATCGAATATTGATTAAACTAAAATCCTGACAAGTCCCGGCTAATTTTGTTGAAGTAATTTGAGGAATTCGGGCAAATTTGAGGGCCTCTTTATCCGGTCTCTAACAAACTTTGGGATAATGTTATTGGAAGTTGGAAACCGAGCGAAGCCTTAATTCGGGCGGAAAATGTGTGCCCCAAAGTCAGTTTACATGCGGCAGCCGTAACCTCTTGAAATTTATTGCAAATCATCCTTGCCATCCTGTCCAGCCACTATACACATTCCTAGAGGATGGTATACCCAACCCACGAGCCATGGGCCTAACCAGCCTAAAATAATAAAACTTCCTACCAATGGCAGCTTTCTAATGGACCTCCCGGAAACTTGAACGCCTGACGAAGTCATTTTCCAGGATGTACATGAATAAGGAACACATCCATCAGGCGTACCAGCGGCACCACTGCAGAGTTTCTAGCGCTGTCCGAAGGCCACAGACGCGGACGGGGTTCTTAAAGGTTTAATTAAAAATTACAAGCCGCTCGTAGCAATCCAGCACGATGATGGTGTTCAAATGAAAAACCGCGCTGTCTCCGGCATACGAAATGAAGACGTCAATGCAACCCGACACGGACCACCGGCGTGTAGAGTGCATGACAAATAAAGCAAAAGCACGTCAAAACGGACGACGGCATTGAGTTACGTGAGTCTCGAGACTCTAGTCTTGTGTTTTCTGAAGAACCCCTTGAGAAAGTGCACACTCTAGTGGAGTCGCACTGACCATCGATGTTAATTTAATGAAGACCCCACAGCCAACTTGTCCAGGGGCTTTCTTAGGTTGCGGGACGGAGGACTGGGGTCGATACGACGGGAATGTCGAGTTTTCAGGGCTATTGCTTTTATCGTGTCATCAAAAAGTGCTGACGAGCATAACATTGCTTGCCATTGTCGTGATCGTGCTTTACATGAAATAAGGAAAAAACTTTTATCTCAGCGTAACAACATCGCAGCTTCATTGCATTCTATGGAATAATTCAGTTGGCACTCGCGAGCGTAACGATTTAAGTCTTATTAGACTTGTAAGAATAGAACCAGCCCATCTTCAGGTGGTAGGAGCAATTTACATTTTAGAATCCTCGTCAAATCCTGTTCATGGTTATTACTCTGTCGATGTAGTTGTGTTTACTGGAGGTCTTTGGTGGTAGCCTTGCCCAATTAGGAACCATACAAATTTTGTAAAATTGTATACACGACTTTCAGTAGTATCATTGAACATTAAACGCAAAGATGAATGTCTTCAAACGATGTCTGAAGCCCATCAAGGTAACATTTATATTTAAGGAAAGTGATAGTGATTCGCACTCTTTATTCAGAAAATGTTTCGAAAAGAAACATTAGTTTATTTTATTTAAGGGCAAAAATGAATTTGAAAGAGCGTAGAAATTAAAACGGGTGGGATAGCTGAACCCGATATTTCTTTAATTAACGTAGATTGGAGATTGTGGACTTCAGAGGTGGGTATAGGGAACCCGGCACTTTTCAGGCTTTTTGTCCTTTGTAAATATCTCAGAGGATGATCTGCTAAGCTTTTTAATCTCGTTGTCTTTCATAACTCGCTAGTCTTTTGGTTCGTTTAACAAAGCTTGCCGTTTTGGATAGCGTAAAAGCTCCCAGTTTGTCATTGGTTATGTATGTTTTTTCCAAAGACGATTATACGTTCGAAATAGAAACGAATGCATTCACACAAGAAGTGTGCAACTATTTCGTCCTCAAGTTCCCATGCACACAGTGGCGATTGTACCATACACATTTTGGAAAGATGCTTGTTGAGTTTGCAGTGTCCTGTTAGGACGTTAATTGCTAGACTGATCTCGCTCCTCCTGTTTTTTTTGCTCGTTTGCAGTCCACCTTGGACCAATGTTGTGCTTTCTATCCGTCTAATTGTTAACTATTTTATTTATGAACGAGGGTTATATTTCTTCACAAGGTTTCGGGCCTATCATTCTAGGACTTGAGCTCTGCTTAATCCACGGAACCAGATAATTGATACATCATTTGTTTGAGCTTTATAATGTAGCGAGTCGATACATTCGCTTTAATCAATGTAAATTCCAACTATGATTATATATTCATACATAAGCATATTAAAATTATTCTCTTGATTTTTTAAAAAAAGCTTGAAACCATTTTACTTTCTTCGGAAAACATAAAAAATAAGTAATTTTCAAATCAGACTAAGCTGCTACTTATCATAAAATTATTAATAAAATAATGAAAATTGAATACAGCTTAGGATTAAATAAGAAGCGAAAAGTAGCAGTTACAATTTGTATAAATGTTACTAATTTTTTAAGTAGATAAACAGATAATTTAATCTATGAGATATTTAATAAATCAATTTATTCTGTTGCGTCATGGAAGATGAATATCATTCATTAATCTTTCTTATTAATGTATGTAATCAAAAAGAAATTGAATTATTCAGACTTATAAAATTAATTATTCTTAATTATTTTTAAATTGAAAATGATTGGAGAAAATTGATTCTACTGTTGTAAAGCGGAAAAGTACAGGGATGAGAGGAACTATTCATTGTTACTATGAAAAGATATTAAAGAGTAATAGTTTTTTCACAGTATAATAACAAACAAGGAGTTAGTATAAAATTTTAGTGGTTATGGAGAATCCATCAAAACTTATATGTAAATATATTCATATATTCATATATGTTAAAACATTCAAAAAATTAAAGTAGGTTGGGGGAAAATGTTAGTGGGATTCTTTTGTGGCATTGCATTATTAAACATATAAATTTTTTTTAGATACGTCCGTGTGATTAATTGATGTCATTTGGTTTAAGATCAAAAGCTCTAAACTTAGGGTAAACCAGGTACTTTTATATGATATCTCTAAATGGTCTGTCCTAAATGCTTCACTGTTGGCTGTTCAAAGGAGCGGTATTGATGGGATGGAATGTACGAGCGTGGATTGGATCGCCGAGCACTTTTCAATTGATTAGCCGTGCTTGTTAATGTCTACTGAGGTGTGAGTTTCCAAATGAAATCCCTTTGATTTAAACTTTGTGATTTCTACACTGGAGGATGTCTAATAAATGAATTCGTTTTACATTTAATCACTCAAGTATTAGATAAAGATCGTAATGCATGGGAATCTGCTTCAACTGTAATTTATTCTACACCATTCTGTAAATTTAATTTGCAAGCACAATAAGCAATGACAGTGGTATTACCTGCACGGGATGCCATCATTTAAAATTCCAGATTTCACAGAGATCTTTGAAATCATCAAAAGTGGGCGTGCATTATGCATGCTTCTGACAAATATTGTGGTAAATTTAATATGATCTGTTGGCGTAGTGATGCACGAGAAAATAAGAAAAGAAATCTGCAAAACCTTTATGTGGACATCTCATAAATCTTGCAAATATGGCTCATTGTTACATATAGTGACAACATTGTGGAATTAGGGATTGTTAAAGCTTTGTAAATCATTTATCTCTTATGATTACCTCATTTTAAAATTATAATTACAATCTGATTCATTTATTACTTGCTCTAATTGTCCTGAATAATTTGAATGATAACGCAAGTATTAAAAATTTTCCAGCAATCTTTTATAATCATGAAAGGAAATGTCTTAATTATCTACAGAGTGTGTTTGATATTTTTACGCAAATTCATTTGGATTTAGGTCTAATTAATTTAAGTGATAGCCTTTGAGCTTTTCGTAAACTCCAAATACATACTTTTATATAATTCTTTATTTTGTGTTTGTCATTGACACTTGTTACCAATATAATTATCAACATTTCATTCTAAGAGAGAAAATATTGTGTACGATATTTCGCTATAATTTCCGAAATTATGGTTAAACGGTCCCAATGGTGTGAACTATTAACTATTAATGATGTACCTAATTTAATAAAGGACTTACTACCTTGCTAATTAAAAAGTAAGTATTAAATAAGATTTTAAAGCTAAAGTTTGACGAATAAATATAAGAAATAATCAAATTGTTTCCATTCAATGAATAGACAAAGAAACTAAAACATTTTATAGATTAAATAAATTTTTAAGTAGAGTTATTTTAATGATATATGAACTTTAAGACAGTAGGCCTTATTCTAATCTGTACACGTAGTTCTAAGTGACCCAAAGGAAAATTTAAATGTTGAAATATTCTTTCATGTAATGTTTTCTAGGAAAAGATTGTTTAATTACTTAAAGTAAAATTGACCATTTGTTTCAGAGGTGTGACTGCTTAGGCTTAAATTTTTCAACTGAAATATGTGATGTGAAAATTATTTAGGTATGTGGTAGTTTTTCCGAAGAATTGTTTTCCTCTTTATAAATATAATAATCATGCTTTTGTAATAATAAAATATAAAAAAGAGGATTTTTTCTCTAGTTGAAAAATGTTTCCTATTATTTAAATTGTTTGGTGACAATTTAATTGCTTATATTACACTCAATTTCTTATAAAATCAACTTAGACGTTGAAAAGAATATGAATTTTATAAAACGGCGCTTTTAAGTTATAATTTTTGTTTTGAAAATCCATTGCTGCTTTTATATAATACGAAATTTTACTTTCTCTTCAATCAAAATGTTTTCAATTTCAAAGTGAAGGGGATTTCGCAGATATGCCTCTAGATCTGATGTCAGTATCCAATTATCCAGGGATCTATAAATTTGCTCAGAAAAGTTCGACTTCTTGAAGGGATTCAATTACGTTGAAAGTTAGTAAAAATGAAGTGAAATGTTGAACTTCGTTTGGACTACGTTCTATTATTATGATTCTCGATGTATTTCATAGCAATGTTTGCACGCTTTTTTTGTTTGTTTAGGATTATTGTAATGCAGATGGATCTGTGCATTAAGGACAGGAGAAACATATAAAAAAAAAATGTAGAAGGAAAAAAAGATGTGGGACAATATTGATATTGGTACAAAGAGGTCGTTTGGCACACCTTAAGTATCCAGTTTAAGGCGTTAACTCTTTAATTTCTCGAATGAGATATAAATCATGTCAGTTTGATTGACTAGCAAACCCACACCTACCGCGAAAATCGCAAGTATTCCCTCAAAGGAACCTCGACGAAAAATAAAATCAAAATTAAAAGGAATTTTGGGTAGGGAGTTCACCGAGTTCGGTGACTTTATATTAATCTAGAATTTATAGTCTTGAACCGAAATTACGACGAGCCGTCTGTTTAGAAAATTGAAAATCTTCCACTTTTGCAATTCTTCCCTTTCATCTTCGTATGTGGTATTTAAGCCCACACTTATCGTGTTCTGCGTATTGATCCGCATTTACATAAGAAGCTTAACATCAATTGAGAGGGCTCTAAGTGAAAAAGGCTGTCCAGGAATCTGAAATTGAAAAATGATGAGCTGAGAGCACTTCCGCGAAGGTAAAGATTACTACCGCAGGGGTGAAGGGACAATAAGTCGCGAGTTGGTAATGAGGAATTATTCACAAATGAATTGGTTTCTAAATTTGCCAGAGATTATGCGATTCACAGCGACAATATGCTGACATCCAGGTTTCTTGCAACTTACTCATCACTCGGCTCTTTGAACTGTACATTGATGTGGACTCCCAGCTTCCTGCTTTTTCCGTTCAAGGGTTCAGATGTTCAAGAATATTCAATTGCTACAAAAGATCAATGGAGTTCAAGGAAGACATGCGTGTTTTATGAATGAAAGAGCAAAATCATCGTTTTCTTAAATTTCTTTTAAAGGGAAAAGATTAAACTTGCCAAATATAGTATTATTAGCGACGCGTTTACTTCGTGCTGCTCTTTGTCGAACGAATACAAAAGAAACGTTTTGCTGACAGCTTATTGAAAATGTTTGACGACAAAGAGATGTCGGGTCGAAAGTACGAAAAGGAAATTTCACTGTTTTGCTGTAACGTGAGGGATTACCGGCTCTCGAGAACATCCTTGTTATTATTTCGGTATGGGGTGGCAACACTTAAGTGGAAACGTCGAGAAGGCTCTTAATCTAGAGAATATAAAGTGCTTATTCATTTACCACTCGAACTCGAAACTCCAGAATTCTTTTCAGGAAAAACCAAGGAGGCACAAGAGCGGAACGAGCTTAATCGTTTGTTTATTCGAGCCATGTACTTTTGAAGTGGTATACTTGCCGCTTTGTTCGCTATAATATTATTATCCTATTCATATTTCTCTAAAAGGTCTATGAATTCTAATGAAATGAAATGAATTAAAAAGATTCTTTCAGCAAATCGTTTGCCTCGATGCAATTCGACCTGCCTCGTCTCTGCTTGTCTAGGTTCGGACAAATTGGACCCACTGGACTTCTCTAGGTTTTGCTTGAGATGGATTAAAGAGCCTATGGGTAGCATTTTTTGGCTTTTTTTGAGAATACATTCAAAAAAAAAAAATAAAATCTGTAAAATACATTCTTTGTTTTCTGTTTATTTAGATTTGAACTATATTGCACAAGTAATTATAACTCGGGTAATTTTACAAATTAAAAAATTGAGATCTTATAAGGGTTCCGTTTTTTATGGAACCCTGAAAACTCCCTTTTGCCTAGACGGAACTGAAGAAGGAGAGACGTCTCTATGTCTAAGATTCTACACAAAACTTGTCTCTTGCGTAATAAACAAAAAGATAGATTTATTATTATTTTTAAAGTAATGTATGAAGAATTTCCTGCAAAATAATTCCAATTAATTTCCCCTCCTTATAGTCCAAAAACGCGTAGACTAGAAAAACGAAAATGGTCCTCTTGAAGGGAAAATTCGTAATTCCTATTCGTATAATTTTGTGTAAAAATCATAACCCAGTGAGTCTGAACCGCCATTTGAATCGGAAAAAAATATCAATCCTATTCCCGTCTAAAGGGGAATGGTATTATAACTCCCGGATAGGGATCGGAATGGAATTGACGTTTTTATAAAGTAAAATATTTCGTCATAAATATTCCATTCAATCATAAGGTTCCTTTTCACCGTATTATTCATATTTATCGGTATCCGGAAAATTTTTCTTAGGAAGCCACTTTCCTTCTCCTTCATCGTTTCGGGATAGGCATTTTGTATTCTATTACCTGCGAAATTATCAACACCGTCCGCTTTTACAGTTTTCTCGGAAATATGCTATTGTAGAGTTCATATAAAATTTTTCTCTGGAATAAATAAATAAGCCGATTTTCTGCTTTACCAAACAAACTCAATACAAATTTAATTGAGGAGAAAACAAATAACTAAATTCAACAATAATAGGCTTGGTGTATTTTACTCCATTAACTATTCCAAACAATTTAGGCTATTTGGAAAGTTATACTGCGTTAATTCTTGCAGAGAACATATCACCCGGGGGCTGTACAGTGCAGCGTCGTCGAAAAATCTGCATGTTCTGCACGAAGTAAGTTAAACAAGAAAAAATTATTTTCATGGTTCTACCTTTTCATCGTATGTCGTTCATGTTTATGCAAAAGCTGCGATGATTTGAAATTGTAAGCGAGAGACTTGTCCTGATTTAGATGGGCTAGAGCCAGACAGCTTGTACATCAGATTAAATTACAGTTTCACAGTGGGTTCAATTTTAACACCTGTAACTCAAATGAATTCACCTTGATATAAAGATTTCAACCACATCTAATCGCCATGAAACCTCAGCTTATTAGACTTTTGTAATTCGAAATTGACTTTCATAACTAGTTTGCTCCATATTTTAAATAATAGAAAATCTCAGTCAGACCGAAGTATATTTCAGATTATATCACAGAAACGTGTGTGTACACGTACAATGGGAATTTTAATAAACATCGTACAAAGTGTTAGTAAGCATACATTAAATGATAGAATGATTAAGTCCTTAAACTTTTATTTAAAAATATATTATAATTTATTTTGAAAAACCGGTCAAGTGCGAGTAGGTCTCGCGCAATGAAGGTTCCGTACCAACATTTTACTTGTTTAAAGTAGTTTTGTAGTTCTTTACCTGTTCTTAACCCTTTATAAATACAAAAATAGTTATATTTACTTACATTCATTTCGAAAATATTAAACCCACAAAACAATCGATAAAAAACTTAACTAAATGTTATTTTACAAAGTATTACTTCAACCTTCAAAATAACGAGTTGCTCTTTGTCTTAATATTTTATGAATAATTTAATAGTATATCTAACTTTAATTTATACCTAAGCCTGTTTTCGCTGAACCCTACCTTTTATCTCATTAAAAATTAAAAACACGAAAGGATATACTGATATTACTTTTTAAGCAGTAGTAGTAAGCAGTTGTTTGTCTAAAAAAATACTAATTTTTAGTGTTCGTTAGTCCAACTGTGTGTATTTTCATATGAAAATTCTTTTTGTATATGCAAGAAAGTTTTGTGTTTTGTTTGTATGTTTTTTTTGGTCTCGATTAGCATGCTTTAAAATTTTATTTGCTTAAATATTTAGTTTGTTATTTCGAAGAATATTATTAAAATATTGCCCAACATCTCATTCCCTTTTCCTTTTTTTCTGAAATGAAATTACGCAAAGATGAATGAAGGGCTAATTTCGAACTTATAAAGGAACGTATAATAATTATAGGAAAAGTTTTGCGAATTACTGCTATGAAGATTCCATAAGACAAAATTAGGAAAATATCTACCATAGAAATAAAAGTCTGCTTTCAAACTTTTTTCTGGAACTAAACTAGGAATGTTCTAGGGTATACGAGACAGATAAGAATAAATTAAAGGAGAACTATTTCCTCTATAGTATCTTAGAGATTTTGTTAGATACAGTAAATTTAGTGTATACAAGGGGAATTCTTCGGCTAAAGCATATAATTTGATCTGGAATAATCCTCTATTTAATAGTGTAAAATAATAATAGAACCATCTCTTAAAGTTGTTTCTCTTGGAACTTAAAAAAGGGTGGCTATCTTGCTTTAGTTTAGTTATATTTTTTAGCATAATGCCTGAAAGATTCTTTAGTCTTTTCAGAATACATAAACGCAAATACTCTTTTTTAAAAATATCACTTTTGGCTCCTATCTCATTAACTAATTATCAAAAATTACGAATTTTAGGTACTCATTATTATTAATGATTATATAATACATAAAAAGCTACGTATAAAATTCTTAATTTTCTGCTTGCTTTTCTTTCAAACGACAAAAACGAAGCAAAAGACTGATGAGTTCCTCAAACAAAGTTTGTATTGTAAATCACGAACTGTGTGGACACAGCAGTTGTAGATTGTGCTGACCAGGTGTGAAAACGCTGCCAGAACTTGTAAGTACGTGAGCAGAGATACTCAAAGCAAATATGAAATGTTGATTCAGGTCAATGACGCCTGTCGCACAGACCTCTAGTTTCTTATGTTCGACTAGAACTTAACAGATGATTTTTACAAGTTGTGCCGCAATCTCACTTGTGCCAGTATTTGTCTAAAGAAAACAGACGAGGTCCCGCCCTTAATTATGTCCTCCCATCCACAATTATGAACTAATTATTGACAAGAGTGCCTAACGAGTATTCGATTTTTAATCTAAAAACTTGCTTCTGATTTCCATTTCATTTCCGGGGGGCGAAATGCACAATTCCAAATGGGACTCGGTCGGGCTCCGCCGGTCGGTGGCCTACATTTTCGGATCTCGTCGGCTGCGTCTTTATTGCGAAACAGCATCGATATTTTTAATCCATCTCATAACGAAACTTCTAGCCGGGTTTCGTGACTGACTTTCCGCCTTCAATTTTCCACTTCATTTACAGCATTAAACACTTTCAGCGGAAAACTTATTTAATGTTCGATTTATATTAGTGCCCTGCCCCTGCCCGACGGGCCCTTGAGATTCATCTCCTATCGATTGCGGCTGACCGGCTAGTCGACTAGAAGCCAGAACAAGGCGGTTTTTGTTGTCCAACAGCATCCGTATCAGTGGGTCGTTCGGGGCTCCTTCCCGTTACAAGAGGCGACTCTCCACTCGCTGCATTGCTCGCCAGCCTTTGGCAGGTCGCTTCAGTTATGACTTATTTTTGGAATCGAAATGACAGCCTGAATCTTAGATGAACTAATTTGCATACTCTTCATATCAAAATTGTCCTCCTTAATGCCGGTTCGGATTGCTCTCGAATACGAAGTTCTGTCGTCCCATCCTCCATATATACTTACTTATATTCAATTTCCGCGCAGGGTTCCAATTTACTCGAGTTAACATTATGAATCCGTACGAACCCAAAGAGATCTAGACTTTGTGAACTTCTGTAAGACCCAAAAGCAGAATCCGGGCCGGCTCACTCGGTCACCGGACCTGGCCTGCAGAAATCTTGAAGATCTTTGATTAAAATTAAATCTGAGCGGGCAAATGCTTGATTGTAGAGGTGTAGGGGATAATGGGGTTAGTTAAGTCCTAAAAGTTTAACCCCCGGATGATTAGCTGTGCATACCTAATCAATGCGCCCGATTTCGAATTCAGAGCACGTGGCCGTAACCCCCTTAAGGATCAGGAAAAACCGAACTTCGTTTTCACGTAATTCCGAGGCAGGTTGGGGGCCATTCTCTTTTCGTCGTCTTGTGAGTTATTTCGACGTTTTTGTCTTGTCGCAAACGTCGAAATTGACCCAATTGTGCAATAAGTGCTTTTTCCGAATTAGCGCTCTCATTAAATTACCAGTTTACGTTTTACTGGCGTATTTACGGGGAACGGCTTAAAACTTTTCGCGCAAACTTCAGTGAATGGGTCCGGGGTTTGTCAGAAATCCCCAGTTTCAAAGGATTCTCATTCCCTGGGTCGGTGTATATTAGAACAAAGAGGAGTCCGTACAGTGCTTAAATGTTCGGTCGTTGGATTCGACAGTACATTAACGATTGTTTAGGGCTTCTGCACCCTCCGTATTAAATTCCTCCTTTCTGGTGCAGCATGGCTCTTCTTAATTTCACATAAAAAGGATCTACTTGCTTAGAAATAATGTGACCCAAATAATGGTAGGGATGGGGTTCTTAATTGCTTGGTGCAGTATGAAGAAGAACTGCACAACTAAAGTTAAAAGACATGATGGCTTCTTTGATAAATCAAAACGATAAAAAATACCTACTAGAGCTACTTAGCAACTCGCTGTATAATTTAGAATTGCGGCTGGATAAAGTTGATGAAAAACTTCTGCGTGGCATCAAAAATCCGAGAAATAAAAATGTAAATCCGAAATCGATATTGCATGACCGAAGCTCTCAATCCAAGGAAAGTAAATAATCCTATAGTATCTGCGGTGTCCTCGAACTGCCGTCTGACTTAAATTTAAGAGCACTTCTTCATAAATATTCTTATCACGTACAGATCCAATTTTATTTTGCCATTCGTAAAATTGATAATGGTGTCCCAAAACATTTTAGTGACTTCTAATTTGGCCGGCCTATATAACTTCAATGGCGTTGGATCATAAGTCCTAATATAAATAAATGGGAGTGTTTATAGTGTGAAAATGTTTCCACCTTTTAAATTTATATTATTTGATATACTTTCTTAGCTTGTGTTTCGAAAATTTTTGTATTGAAATTTCTACTCGACTTTCAGTTTCCTTTTAAGTTTAAGTTGTTAAAAGAGAGACACCCTAGTTCGACCTCAGTGGAGTCGTACAGTTTAAATTCCTAGATAAGTCAGTGTTGCAATCCAACAATTTCCTGTCATGAATCACAAAGTGAATACACAAGGCACATTAATTTTCTTTGCAGGATTCTTTTTCCAATTTAAATTCCAAAGAAGTGATACATGATAACCTCTCTTGGGCAAAGTTTGAATATTCCTTATGGAGTTGTATGCAAATTCTTTTAGTAGCACTTTTTATTGCAAGACAGCATTATATGGAGTCTAACTATTTTTTGAAGAGATAAAATTTATGGAATTTCAGAGGGCAAAAATTCAAAAGATTTGCTCAGAAGTTTTTCTGAACTAACAAGTCCTTAACCTCAAGTTCAATTGCTTTGAGCTGAGCTAAAAATGATAGCCGATATTATTGCCATTCTTTTGCCAGTCTAGTTTAAAGGATTTACGACAGATTTAAGTTCAATAAGACTCGAGTAAAAGAGTAGAACTTTGGATATATACAATATCAAAATGTATTAAAAGAAATGCAATACGATAAAATACACTTTCGAACTGAGGTGAAAAATGGATTGTCAACAAGGACATAAATCAATAATAATTAATTTTGTTCCATCCTTAGTGATCAGTTATATACAGAATTGAATCTACGAATATAAAAATTCGAATATGTTCAATTTACAATAAAATTCATTCATCTACTGCTGTACTTTAATAAAGTGAAAAAGAAACATGGTTTGCTGTGCTTTTATAAACGTGTATTCTCCTCCGGAGGATTAAATTAAATTTATTTAAAATTCTCTTAATCAAAGTATAGGAAAAGAGCAAACAATTCGCCTTGCATACCTTCGAGATTGCATGTTGTGGTCGCAATTTTAGGACAAATTTCATTTAGCGATTTCAATTAAAATATGAAAACGGAGATGATGTCAAAGCGGTCGGGAAATTCTCCTCAGAAATTCTGAGAAAAGGGTTTTAAATTCGCTGCGGCTGTTTGCATATTTTATGTTTGGATGATATCAGCTTTTTAATTCAGAGAATTTGGTTATAACTTTAAAGCTTATTTGTCACTAATTTTTTCCTTTCTTTATAAATTCTTTATTATAAATGAAAAGGTTTTTCAATTTGTTTATCGTTTCAATGCTTTTCAGGATTTTATATAAAAATAAGTTAATAAATAGAATTTATGTTTATTTAGGAGAAGTATCTTCTTTATACGGATTCTGAGCTTACAGAAATTAATTATATGTAGCTTAATTGAAAGGATGTGATTAATTTTTCCTGTAGAATGTATACAAGGTAAAGTGTTGATCGAATTAGGTAATGAGTTATTTATTGATGCATCTAAATCGTTTCTTTATTTTGAAGAATTTTCATCAGTAGGTCTAGTTCTTTCTTTTATTATATTCATTATTTTCACTGCAGCATTTCTTCGATTACCCAGAGTTTTACAGACAATGCCATCAACTTAAATTTCTGAGATTTCAAATAATAAATGAAGATCTAAAAAGAAATTCGATTTTTTTTACATCATTCACGTACTCAATTGAGAGTTGTATAAATTACAAATATTTTCAATTAATTCTTAATCATCCACTTCTTTGTTTTCAAAAGGTAACTTAAAAAATATTTATGAATACAAGTTTATAAAAAAACATATGCGCATAATTTCGCACCAAACGATAATTTCTCAACTTTCTTTTTGATTATTTAATTTAACTGTTACAAAATACATTTTCTGTGTTAACACTTTAATAAAAAGCAGACTAGTAACAAAAAACTCCACGGTCACCATAACCGCGGAAAGGTAGTTCAGGGTTAACGTCCAAGACGGTTTTTGACCTGATCTGTTCTACATGAACAATTTGAACATAATTTGATTTGAAAAATAACTTTTGGTATATATCGTTACCAAATAATAATTTTATAAATAAAATTTAATATTCGTGGTTTTCTTAGCAATGATTTTTGATACAACACATGAATTTTTATAGAATTTAAATTGTATTTATAAAGAAAAGTGCTATTAAATTCAAAGTGATATAAATTTAGTTGCCTGTTGAATCAGAGTAGAAAAAAAATTTGAGTACGTCCATTTTTAAATTATTACATGAACACTGGTTTTACCAGAACTTCAATTAACTTTGAAGATTTCTTTTGATTATAACCAATAATAACAATTAATTTGCATTTAAAGAAATTTTAAAGTATTTAATAGCATCAATTTTTTATTTATGTGGACGCCTGTCCGTATCATTCAAATTTGCGTTATCGCTACCTTCTTTTATTTTTATATTTTTAATTTATCAATCCATATAAAGATTGGTTCATAAATACAAATTACTTTATGGATAGAATTGGGTATTAATTAAGGCGACTAAGAAAAATGTAATTTTTAATTTCCATTATTTTTTCAATTTAAAAAATTGGGAAACTAGTTATTTCTTCGCATTCCTTTCCAAACGTTTTTCGCAAAAGTGATTTTACTCCTGTTTTCAGGCTTTCAAGGTTAATTCAATTTTTGTAAGTGTTAGGGATTTTTTTAAAAAAAACAGTCTACAAAAAATCGTGATCAACTTTCAAATTTTTCTTTACCGATGACGCTTCTTTTATCATAAAATTAATGGAAATTGAGAGAACATTCTAATCCATAATCAAATGGTTTTTTTATCATGATGTCTTAATGTCGGTGCCTTCTAAAGGCTATGCGCTAACGCCATATATGGAAATCATCTCCGCCGTCACCGAAAGGCGGCAATTTATCCAAATAACCGCCAATAAAATGCCTCACGCAGTATGCCGGCTTTTATCAATGGACACACTTGTTCAAATCATTGATAGTATTTCACGTCACGCCCGATTTGACGCTAAGTACACAAGCACGATTCATTGAGTGCGTTTCGGTTTCCCCATGATTAATGCCCGTCGAATTCGCAGGACATCTTGCGAATCACTTTGCACTTTACCCGCCAAGTCATCGCGAGATCCGATGAGGTAATGAGGAGCACCGTCAATTGGGCCCCATATAAAAGATATTCTTGATCGGAGGGGTTTAGTATCGACTCGAAATTGTTGGACCCACGACGGGTTTTCCGATCTTTAAATTGCGCGATAGAGTGGTGCCGTGTAGAACAGCGTTCGATAGCATTCGCTGGCCGAGAAGACGAGCTCGAAGCAAGCGCAAGGTGGGTACTATCAACATAGTGTTTGTTGTGTAGTACGGTTTTTAGTCTACACGAGTAATTGAAATGCAGATCACCTGGATCTTTGCTAAAATGACGAGTTGCCTCGGGCAGTGAGGTATGCGACTAACTAGAAACACTTTGGCGAACACGTTCGCTTGTCTACGTCTCAGAAAAGCGGTGTCTGGTGCCGTGTTCGATGTTGACATTGATTTGAGTCGATTTAGTATAATGAGCCGTAGTCGCCTATGCGATTACACGTCTTCCGGCAGGAATATACGACGCCGCCGACTTCATCTTACTTGATATTCAATTTTGCACCTCTTCGTCATTTTTCTTAGTCAGGTTCTATGTACAATGCTATCACGGCTCGGACGGCTCATGGTTTTAAAAATAAGCATAAGTGCAATACTCGGCATTGCAAAAATTAGATGTGTTAAAGTTTGACGACACAGCGATAAGAAGCAGATAAATCTTTGAGATATATCTTTAAAATTACTTCTAGCTACATTATTTCCTTTTTAAATATGCTAAAAGTACATATCAGCTTTTCTCTAAATGTCTTAATACATGTGCAATTTTCGCCTAATTAAATGAACTATTCGTTCAAAAAATGATTATATAAAATAGATGTAGAAATAATAGTATGTTATTTGTGGTGCTACTTAAACATTTAATTACATATATTTTTGCAGAGTTATAGATAATTGATATGTGTTAAATAGTGAAAGTGCAAGTGCTAAGAATAAATTTCATTTCTAAATTTATACTAATAAATACTTAAATGATTTACCCTTCACTTAATATTTCGAAGTTAAGTGTTTTAAATGACTTTTCACTTAAAAATTGAATTGTACAATTAAGTGTTCAATATTCTAGGGAAGTTGCCGTAGAACAAATAAAAGGAATTTGAATGAATTTTTTCCCATTATCAAAATTAATTGTTTTTATTTTTTAAATTGTTCTTACAATTTAAAAAAGTAGTAATTATTAGAAAAATCATAAGCTTCAATTAAATTTTAAACGATACAATTATATAATACCAGGAATATTGTTATTAAGGCGAAATAACCCATAAAAGACATTTTTTATAGCCTGTGACATATTCTGTAGAAAATCGGATTTCCACGAATTTGGGAAGACTAATTTTGCTTTTTCAGTTCGAATTTTTATCATTGCACTACTGAGGTTCTAAAAGTTCTATAAGCATTACTTTTCATCTTCACGAAAAAGTAGTTGTAGTCAAAATGTTTTTAGATTATCTAGCCCTAAAAATTATTTTTATTTTTATTATTGTTTTTTTCCTTTTTTTGAAGTACTCCCTTCACACAATTTAGGAAAAATGATTTTTCTATTTTGGTTCATTTCTAGGCGAAAAAAAATTTTCTATTTTGAAAATAGTATTTTTTTTTTTCAAACTATTAAAAAATTGGTCCTTGTGTTGAATACGATATCTGGAATTTTATTAAACTAAAAGGTAGGTAGAAATATTTTCTTAAATTACACGAATTAAGTTATTAACACATGTTTGATTTTCAAGATATATTTATGGAAAATTATGTTAGTTTATGGGAAATTATGTTAGTTAAATGCGTGGTCACACGCATGCAAACGTTAAATATAAAGGGACGAAAGAGTTAATTTGTATTGAAGTTTAGTGTAGAGATTAAGGGCTTGACAAATTATTTAGATAATTTCGTCTGCACTTTCTAACAATTGCTTAGAGAAGAAAGGTTCAACTATGATTGGAGTAAAATAGAATAAGTTAAGAACTTATAGAAATTTGAAAAAAAATCTCTCTCTCTCTTCATTTCAGAGTGATACAGTATAAGTTAGAGTGGAATTTTTTTAAGATGAGTGGGTCAGATACAGTCGTCAGTGGATCCCAAAGGAACTTTCGCCAGCTCCTTGCATATTTCATTTTATTCTGTGCTGCGACCCTGGTCATGTGTGAGACAGAGGCTGGGAACCATCAGTCGGAACACAAGGACATTGACGAAAGTGATGATTTCGTAAGTCTCCCTTGAAATTTTTACCATTTGGTAGCTAAAACTTAATCTTTACAGTTTTTGAGACCGTATAAAGTTCATTGGAAACACAACAGTAAAGGACGACGCCACTCAAGTGAATCCGTCCTCAGAGCAAACTCAAACACCATAGATCCACATAATAAGCAAGGTAAACTTTAGAAGTTTTCTAGTAGATCTGGATGTGCACACATCTTCCTTGGGGGGATAAATTTCCTTGAGCTAAGCTCTAGAAATCCGCCTAACCCGCCTTAATCTATTATAGGTTTCCAAAAGGGTTTGAAAGGCCATGGTAAACATAAGAAACATACACGGCATCGTAATAAATTCCGCGAAGATATTCCTGCTAGTCAAGAGAAGGCTAAAAGGAATTATTTAAATTATCTGCGTTCCGAAAAGAAATACTTCGATTATTTTCCGCCTGAGGAGACATCGGAGAATCTTATTCCACTGAAGGACGATGAGGATAACGTTCAGGTGATTGTCCTCTTGCTCAATGACACTGATACTAGTAAGCCTGCCGGTGAAAGACCCGACAGGAGTCCCAGCAGGAGCCGTTCAAAAAGAGAAATTCCTCAGCAAGAAACATATGTCAGGGAAAATTACAATTACGTGAGGAATTTCTTGGCCGGTAAGCAAGGGAATAAGTTGCCACCAGCTAGCTTAGTAAACAGAATCAATCAGGGTGGGCAGTACTATTCCCAAGGCACTCCGAACAACCCCTGGAATAATCGATTCACCCAACCCACAAGCAATTTCTACCTTCCAGCTGCACACCCCGCCGTGCCAGCATCCGTGCCGCTTATTAAGTACGTCTTCAGTGCGGTTTTATTTATTTAGTTATTATTAATTGCGTACTTTCCGAAGGTACCCTATTCACGGCATATACTACAATACCGGGACGCCCTCGGGAAACTACCCCGTGCTCAGGAGAATGCCGTCACTAAGTTCTCGATTCGGTGAGGATGATCGTGTCATCTGGGAGGTGCGGTACGTGGGAGGAGCTGCTCCAACCGCTAACTCCTTGGCAGGCTCCGCTGGATTCGAGAATACAAACCAGATCATAGGCGGTGGCTTTTCTGCACAGGCGAGTGAGTACTAAAATATTTACGGGGTTAATTGCCCCCAATGAATTTTAATGTGCGGCCTCGTTACACGTTAAGAGCATTAAGTTCGAATTTTCCCCGATTCCATTCCCGATGCAATCAACATTTTAGGGATCAATCAGACAGGCGTTGAAATGAGTCCGTAACAATTCTACAGGCCCTGGGTTATACCACTAAGCGTTTCAGAATCGCGTTAGCCAGAGGGCATCAATTCGCGAATTATGAGACACAATCAAAGCTAAAACCTTTTAAATTTAATGCATGGTACATTTTACGTTGTTTATTCAGTGCCCCCTTTATTTAAACTGAAATGTCTTAAGTTATTAGTAATAATATAACGAATAGTGAAGGTATCATTTGATTTCACGCACAATTTATATGCAGCACTGTTGAAAAGTTTAGAGCCACCTCTCGCTCTCAATATGCCGGTGCTTTAATGGATCATTATGTCACCCTCATGTTATTTGAATATTTATGACGAAATCGGGTCGAACGTAATCATTAAAGTTATCTTTTTTCTGTGCCCTCAAATAATAGCAAAATTAGAAAGACCAACAATTCAACTTTATCGCACAGTTTAAACCACTTTGTTTTAAAGCTCGAGATGAATGTTCGATCTTTAATATGATTAATATTATTAATTTTATATGGAAAATCGGAGGATAGGATGCTTTAAAAAGCATCTTGGAAAAAGACTCATTGTCGCCCTTTTTTGCGTTTTTATATTGAAAAATCGTCCACACAGAGAATAAATAAAATAAATATATAATAAATAAATAAAAGAATAATAAAATTGAAATATTTAAATTACATTTTTAATTTTTTTAGTAGATAGTTTTTTATTTTTTGTTTCTGGTTATATTTAATTTATAATTATAATTGTATTTCATAAACGGAAGCAGTCCAAACAAAATGAGATTAAAAATTTGAAAGCATGTGGATTTATAAAAACCAAAATAATTTCTTGCTCGTTACACCCCAAAAAGTGTCAGAAGTGCTTTTAAAACAATTTTAACTTTTTTAAAAACTATTAGTATTTAATGTTTAAAAAATGCTAACCCTTCAAAATTTTACGCGAAAACACTTTAAAAGTGTCATATGCATATTCATGTTTGTGTCAAAAATGCCACTTAACTTTTATAAGCAGTGTTTATTAGAATAATTCTAAAAAGTTTATTTAAAACCCGATTTTCTAGCGAAGTTTTTTCCATGTTTATTAAGAAATAGTTTCAGTATTTCGAGTAATCGTATAAGCGGGAATTTAAACAATCCGGCATTTGGTTTATAATTTCTTATAGGAACATAACAAAATAGAAAGGAAATATAAACTAGCCAAAAACTAACTTGCACTTTTAATTTTGTATTCATTAATTCCGCAATGTGCAAAGGCTCGAGCAGTTGAAAACTCCGAAACTTGAATAATTAAATACTTCTTAATTGAGTACTTAAATTCTCACGTAGTCGACTACTCGGATACTCCTCTTTTAAGCAGTCGAGTAATGAGCTAGTCAAAATTCATTTACTAAAACTCGGATCTTCAAACTCCAACACTGGATTACTCGAGCT
The DNA here is from genome assembly GCA_001932985.1 of Proctacanthus coquilletti. NCBI lineage: Eukaryota > Metazoa > Arthropoda > Insecta > Diptera > Asilidae > Proctacanthus > Proctacanthus coquilletti. The sequence goes on along the minus strand of MNCL01000037.1, from coordinate 1,135,159 downwards.
CTAGAATTCGTGTGCACTTGGGAAGTAAGAGCTCTAGTATAAACTAATAAGTTCATTGTATATGAATTACTAGACAAGTCAGCGTTAAGTAACAATAGCTTCCTCAATCTCTCAGTAACCAATTCTCACCAAACCAAAGATTAAATTTAATACTGTGGAATAACATCGAATAAATTATTAAATTACTGACTCCTACAATTCTCGTGCAGGTAGCCTCTTAAAATTTAACAAACAAGTAAGAGCTTTTGCCTAATCCGCAATATATGGAAATACTTTGCTGTTATTTATCCAGAGAAAATTTTTTATATTATATCTGGGTTTAATTTTATATTTTTTTTAAATTATATAATATAGGTCTAATGAAAACAAAATTCTTATACACAGATCTCAAGCGTAATTTATTTTATAGGTATAGCATAACTTCTTTAGCTGGTTGTGTGCCAAATTCGAGCTATACGGCCTTGGTGCACATGATAAAAAGTGCCGTTCGAAGACCTTCTCCGTCAGGTAACAGGTAACAAATAAAGGGTACTAAGTGTGCTACGATAATAAATCCACTACTCACAGCGAAGAACACCTGCAGAGTGCAAACTGGGCACTTTCGCTCAGCTCCCCGGTGAAGTAGAAAAAAATGCTTTAAAGAAAATATCGTGTTGCATTTACGACATACGTGAAAACGGAATTTCCTCTAAAAGAATATTTTAGAACAAGTGTCTGACACGTTTTCACGTTTTTCGTGCAAATCCTAAATCGAAACAGTTTTTAACAAATGCTTCTCTTTTTTGGAGGAAAATCTTTTTCCTGGGTGAAATTCGTAATTTTTAATGTTGTTTGTATTGATATTTCTGAATTTTGTTTCAAATAAAGAAATGTAGAAATTTTTATTCAAAAAATGTTGGGGAATTTTAACCCAAATTTCAAAAATGAAAGAAATATTTTCAGTATGTTGACATTGAACATTAAATCAGTCGCGACAGGTAATTTAAAGGTTACTCTGATCTAATCGAAAAGTAATGTAGAGCTTCTCAGAACTAGAAATTGAAGCTGTATATTATTTTAAATGCTTAAAACACAAATTAAATAGAATTCGTTTTTCTTCTCTGAAAATTCTAAATGCGGAATATGATTCCATCGCCTACAATAAAATTCGGCACAGAAAATGTTAAATATATCGTTCGATATAATACTTCTCTGTATTTATTTCTATGCATAGAGAGAAATTTTCGCGTTTAACATTTTGACCACATTATGGTTTATTTGCAAAATGGAAATCCCAACGAAGGATGGATAATTAAAAAAATAAAGTTATAATATTCATGTGTATATTTGTTGTTAATAAAATTAACAAAATATAAACAAAAACACTGAATGTAAATCGATACCGCATAGAGTAAGCGTTATACATATCTTCTTTAAAGAAAACTGTGTTAAAGTCGTTATTTATCTCAATGGAAATGAAAGTTTTAAATTATTAATGGACCATAAAGCGGCTTAATAATGGAAGTCAGCTTAACGTTGCCTTAATCAATATGAAAAGTACAGGCAAAGTGGATTTTTTCCATAATAAGATATTTGATATCGTTTGAATGGAAGAACCACGTGGTTTTATTCTGCGAATAAGGCAAAAGCGTTCATGTCGATCCAATAATAAAAACAAAATTTGCTCAAAGGGAAAAACAGTCTATGTCACAGTATTGCATGTAATAGCAGTCTGAACTTCTTTGTTTCACCCAATGGTGACTGCATGTTTCTTGCCTGTAATCTTCATATGTAAATGCCTGCTCTTGCAGAATGACTGCGCTTTAATGTTTGGGAACAAATTCGAAGAAGCTCATATTGAGAAAACTTTCACGAAGCTTAAGTAACATCGTTATTAATTCAATACACTTTAAACTTAACGCTCATTCTCCATTCTGTACGCATTTATGTAATATTGTATCAAAATTTGTTCGTAGGACCTCCTCAAACCACCACCAGGCCACCACAAAGTTCTCGTACACCAGCTCCACCGCTGATCCACAGGGAGAACAGGGGTCGGGGGAATGCAGGCAGAGATCGTCAACCATGTAAGTTTCATTTGATTTGCTTTTGCTTTTAATAGCGACTTCCGAATATTGCGAAGAATGTGCTCGGTAGAAACAAGTGGAAAGCAGATACACTCAATTTTCCCGTCCTTCTATGCTTCCGGGCGACGACGACGAAGTGACTTGTCAGAAAATGAAATTGTCGTCCCAAGTGATGAAAAGTCCCAAGCTGTGTGCCAAATTAGTTTTTCCTTCCGCTGCTCGTAACATACCAGCGATAAGTGTAGACCATGGCCAAAGACCGCACGGCTGCTTAGGTGCACTAAGAAGCCTCGTACGACGAGGCTTGTTGGTCATCCCTGTCGGCATCTGACTCATTCTTGGGCTATCTGGGATGTTGCTTTGTGACCAAATTACCTTAATCCTTCGCCTGAGGTAATATTACCTCCGCTGATACACGCTACAAGTGATAAAGGTAGGCACTGTGCTGGCTGTTTAACAACGACTGGATCAGGTTTGACCCAAAGAAGGTTCGGAACAAAAGTTTCATCACGATTATTATAACGTGAAATAGCAACCGAAGCAGGTGAATGGTAAGGTTTTCTATAGAATGACTCATCGGTCGATCTTGGTCGAAGGTGATCAGATGCTTGCCATTTCAAATAACTCGATTGTTGGTCGGTGTAAAGAGTTGGATTTTAAAAAGTAGCACATGAAAAGAGTTGTCTGATTTGTGTTCTGTTCTTTAAAACAAATGCCCTTTTCCCTTCGTTGGATCCCAAACTTTAGGTGAACCTTAAGCCTAGAAATGATTGCTTTTTATACCGGGCAGTTCCCAACTCCTTGTTCGTCTTGAGAATGTTTTAAACTAGTTAAAATTGTTAAATGAACTAAATACTCTTGTAGTATAAAATCTTATTTTATATCAATAAGTTAAGCTGGAATTTTGGAAACTGCACTCTCCTAGTCTTAGCCCAATCGAGCTAAAGATTTCTGAAAAGTATAAAACACATTTTCAAATGGTTTTCTGGCAAGTGATTTTTTTTTATAAGGTTTTGTATCTTGAGGACAAAAAAGATATTTTAAATAAGGTTTAACCCATATACGTACATCGTTCTAAGCTATTTCATACTTCTGGGTATGTACAGATCTTTCGACTTCTTGTGTTTTATTTACACATCAGTACATTTTATTTGTAATATTATGAAAGTTTAATTAACAAACATTAATTTGATATACCAAACACGATTTTTCGGCAAAAACCACGTAAAGGTTTCTCTCCCCAATATTTAAAATATTGTAATTCATTTTTGTTTACACTTTACTTTTATTATTTTTTATATTATACTGAAGTATCATTTCTAATATTTCTTTTATCATGTCTAATATCATTTTTGTATTAATTTTAATACCATTTCAACAATAACATTTTTCTTTCGTTTGTAGACGTTTCTGCTTCTCTTTTTATAGCATCATTTTTAATTTCTGTAAAAGAGTATGTTACATAAACATACCGCTTTCTATTAGAGCATTTTTATTAAAGGAAAAAGCGCATTTTTAGTGTCTTTATTTTTGTTAACTGTTTTAATCTGAGATTCTAATGGTCTCCCAAAGAGTCAAAATCATTGCTAACGAAGAACTATTTGGCATTCCTTTCTATGCGAGTGGTATTTCCAGGAACCATTTGTTGCTTCTCAGAAACATTCCTTTGTTGAGTTTTTACATTTTCTGCAGAAAATACAAATGATAAAATATGGACGCTTTTATTAGTAGTAGAAAAGTGCACTTTATTCTTTTATATTCTACTTTCCGAAGTACTCGAATGGCAAATAAATAATAAATTCAAGTACCTTGTTGCTTGCAGGCGCATATATGTTCCTCTTAGCTTGTTCAATATTCCGCCACTTTCAATAACGATTCCTTCCTCGCGATATATCTAGACGTTGCAGATAGGTATTCATTTTCAATAAAGGGGGATACTGCCAGAAGCCAACGCGGGTTCTATTACTAGAGCGATAAATACCGAAAAGTTATTTGGTAATCCCACAGGTGTTATAATTTAATTCCGTCGGTGATTTAAGAGCTCTTAGGTTTCGTTCTGTTTACTGGAGTGCCTATAAAATTATCACACCTTTCTTTTATGGCGGACTGGGACAAATTTTACCAGGAATTCATTTAAAATGTTGACCCTTTTTTGTTTCTTCTTTCTGTCAAGTAAAGGTTTAAAGAAGGGTTACTGCATTCTTTTGGGGAAAAAGTTAATAACTTGATTATATTGTGATTTGTTTTCTATCATCCGACCCTTTTTGAAGAGTGATTAATTTTCTAATTATGATCAATTGCATTAATGCTTGAAAATTCCATGTCTAATTTGAAATTTATTTTCTCTTTCGTTTCCTTTAAGCTGCTCAGAGCCCTTCCAGTACTGCCCAAAGACCTGCTATTGTTCCTGAAAGACCGAGTTCTGCGAGACCCATAGAAAGATCAACGACAAGAGCTCCGCCAAGGACCATCACCGCGTCCAATTCGCAATCGGAACCTTCGAGATGTGTTTGGGCAATCGTTTCCTGTTGTTCCCCGAGCAGTGTAAACGTGAGGTACAGTTGTTTTGAGCGGATGGGATGCCACGGCGCCTTCTGGGGCTACAACCCCTGTGCCGATGATGGCTTGCAGGATGCCGCTCTCGGAGCAGCTGAAACATTCTTCGAAAATTAATTTTTGCCCCTCTGCGGACCTTTCTAACGATGCTTTTATAAAAAGTGCAATAGACGAGATCGGCATGAACATAGCGAATTTTTGACTTGGTGGACGTCGACAATTGGAACCAGCCAGCAGATGGACAAATTCCCAGGTACAAACGTAGGATATCGCATCGGGCACATTTACAATTAATACAGGAACATGGAACTGCTGAAGCAGGCCTTTGGCATGTCTGGGCCAGTTGTACTTTAATTTATTGACCTTGTTTTGGATGAACTTTAGATGTTATATAATAAAAAGTGATTTTTTATATTATACTCCTATGTTTATTTATTGTTTTATTTTTCAACGTTTTTTTATGTTTAATGCTACCTCCCTTCAACCTTCGTTTGAAGTAAGTGGGATGTCCAAAACTGAAGACATTTTTTTCGCATTTAAAGAAGCTCAGATAGTACTGGCAAATATTGAATACACTCTAAATTATTTATTTTATACATCTAAATAAAAAATATATACAAATAATAAAAATGTTTAAAAGTTAAAACATTAAAAATCTTTTACAATAGAAGTGAAACAATAAATGCATATTAAAAATAATTTATATTCAATACATCTTAATTTTAATTTAACTTGTACGATTTTAATTTTATGAAGTATATTAAAAGCACTTTAAAATAATTCCAAAATTGCATTAAAATTATTTATACCTTTATGCTATGGTGCATTCAAGCAAGTAACTCATTTGGATAACCATTTTCTGGCAAAATAAGTATGCAGTTGCTTTTTTTTGATGGCTTAAAATATGTACTAAGTTTCTAATAATAAACTATCAGAAGTACAATTTTATCTAATATGAATTAATCTGAATTTTGTTACGGACAAAAATATAAATCAAATCTGAAATCTTTTAATTTTACGAATAACATTTACATAAATGATAAAAATGAACTAGACTTTTGTGTCTAGGGATCTTGCAAATGAAATTAGTCATTTTCTGTACGATTAACAATTTAAAATAGATCTTTACTAGTTTTTCAATTTGTTTATTGTTTTTAATTACAATATTGATGCTCGTCTTAAAGACAAAACTAATAATAAAATTGGAAAGTTCGTCTCTGAAATCAAATAATATTATTACGATTAGCGTCTTTACGTCTTTATTTGTTGCGGAAATTATAAATATCTATTGATAAATTATAGTTTCGCTGTAGCATATATTTTACTCATTCAAAATAGTAAGGTACTTAATCTGAAGTAAACCTATCGCTCTGAAGTGAACTTCTTGGTAAAAATTAAAAATTTACACTAGTTTTTAATGGTCCCGACCCAAACATGTACATTATTTATTTCTCGTCTATAACGCTATTCCGCTTATAACGCGTATTCGGTGCAATCCGCTCAAGAGTGTTATATCGAAGCTTCATTGTAATTAGTTTGTCAGAATTGGCCTTTTAAGAAAGTTATACTAGAGCATTTCTGCTCTACTTCTAACAAGCGAATGCTTAAATTATTGATGGTGTTTCCTTTAAAATAATTTTATGCCATGTTTCTTAGAGTGTCCTATTTTAAATGATAAATCCTTCCAATCGAAAATTTCATCAATTTTACAATTTAAATTGGGTAATGGCATTAAATGTTATGCATCAAATATTTATTCTATACGTAACATTCAAATAGCTCCTTTATTAGGATGTAATAAAGTCAGCTATAAATTTGGTTTCTTTCTGTTTATAGCTATACCCTTAATGAAATTAGGATAAAAGGAAATAAGGGCTATAGCTCCGTAATTTCGATTTAATCCTCATTGTTCTTGCCAATAAAAAGGGAATAAAATAATTGCATATGGCCGCAGGTACGTTATGCATGACTAGACATGGTCATGGACAACTTGGAATATCATTTTATGTGGCCGCTTATACTTTCAATTCCATGAATTACATTTTGCGGCATCGGAATTTTTTATCATCATTGGTGTCTTCCCAGAGTTCGTCAGTGTTATGCTTTTATCACGAATATAATCCTTCTTTTAGAAAAGTCACTGGCACGATGTGCGTCTAAAACAAGATTATTTCAATTAGACAGAAATAATAGGCTCGTCTGCCATTCTAATATTTATTCGGCGGTGACGGCCGCAAGGTATGTTAAGGCAGAAAATGTGAATATTGCGGCTATTCAGGAGTGAAACAGGGAAATGAGATTACCGTCCTCGGTGTTATGGGAGCAGTTGTTGTCAACAGGTGAAATGGAAAAATCCAATTAACTTGGTGAGCATAATGCCGCGCGAATCGGCCCAGCATTGAAAATGTGTGATGGTCTTAGGTAATTGCTTGCTCTCCAGCTTTATGTCGGCGCAATCAACCACAGCCGTAATTAAACCCACAGTATTATCTCTTACAAAGAGACCTTGGCTAAGTTAAAGTGGCTATTACTTGCCCGAGCATTTCAAGTTCATCTTGAAAACAATTACGACTTAGTGTAGCTTTTATAGCTTAAGGCGAAAACAGCATATAAAATTTTAATAAAATAAAGGGATACTCACTTCTGGAGTTTATCATTAATTTCACTGAGTGCTTTCACCTTGATGTCATATTTTTTGACTAGTACACGATTCCCTTTCTCTAATGATTTTTATTAACGGAAGACAAACTTCATTACTTCCATAGCGCGAAATTGAACATTTATAATAATAGCAATGTTGAAACAATGAATTTTTAAATAGTTTTTTTAATATGAAATACTTCTATTAAATAGCACAAGCTTCCAGGGGTGTCTATACTTAGAACAGTAGCGATTTCGGGCAGCTTCATCCGCTAATAATGTAAACAAACAAAATATACAAAACAAAGCAAATTGCAAATACCAAATAAACAAATCGAATCGTAGCTCATACCTTCCTGTGTTTAGTGTCATGTTTTAAGTGTCGTGGGTCGTGTGTCACGTCACATATCATTTCACTCGGTGCAGTTCTAGTACTCATTGTTAAAATGCGTAAGCAAAGACGAATAAAGAAGAATTTAAATTCCGAAGTTATTATTTCCTCTGCGTTAAAAAATTATATATTTATTCATATTATTTGCGAGTTGCTATAGACAAACTTTAAATATACGTAAGGTCCATTAAAATATCCATAATTGTGTTTGATTACTTTTAATGTAATTAATTTTTAAAAATTTTGTAACATATATTTTAAAAATATATGAAAGTTATTAAAACTATGTGATTCCAAAATCTCCAGAAAGCTATTTTGGGAAAATTTTATTTTTATACTTTGTCATATTTTAATTTTGTTGTGTTATTTAAAGTTTTTACAGCAGTCTACTGTAAATCGAAAAATTTGCAGAAAACCTTTCATACTCCTTAAAAACCATCAGTTTTAGGCCAGTTTGTGTCTTTTAATAATAAAAGTACACCACGAACCAATTCGTAATTTTAATTCCAAATGGCTAAGTTAATAAACAAATAAAAAATGAACACAAATTCCTAAATTCCTTGCAAAACATTTATACAATACTTTCGGTGACAGAGTCTACGACTATTTGTAGACCATGTCACGTTCCTTGTAATCGCAAACCAGGAGATATTGGGTCGAAATTTGTAGTAATCTAATAAATCTGGAAATTTGCCTTCTAGCAAGCAACTTTAGCTAACGAAGAGATCTGGGCATGCACCAACCCCTGGCGACTCTAATAGTATTAACAGGTCCAGTTCGGGTGGAATACAAATTTTAGTTCTTCTCAGTTTGGTGAAAAGACGAAGATCCTTTTACACTGCTCCCTGTTTCCTAAGGAACTTTAAAAGTCTTCGGCAAGTAAGCCAATGGGCCGGGTGCTGTTCAAATAATAGAATTTGTTGGAAGTGGCTCCGTGCCCTGACCCCAGAGCCAATCAGGGATTTTGACAGAGCGGGCCAGTCTTTGATTTCCCGCATATCTGGAGCACGGACTAAAATCAGAGGGCTGTACCATGGGTGGGCCGCCAAAGGGCCCTTAAATAAGTAATGTAAAAAGTTTTTAAGCTACTAAAACCCGAAAATTAATTTAATCAAATGTTAAAACTCACCACCGGACTCCGCTGATTTCGGGAGGGTTCCTCGCTTAATTTCTCGTTTCCCCATGGTGTGCACGCTGTCGGAGGCAATATCTGAGGATTGTTCAAAGTGAGAACGATTATTGGGTGGTGGATGAACAGCAGCTGCGGTGGAGGTTGTTGGTTGGCGAAGTGATGATGGTCGTAGCCCTTTGACAGGGTACAGCGGGTACTATCGGCCAGCAACACGAACCCAATCCTTGTTTTCACTGTTATACCAAATACCTGTAAAATTGCGATAATTTTACGTTACGACAACAGGGATGGTATGTAGGGAGGCGGTGTTATGTAATCACCCCGTTAATATGATATCTACACCCCGAGCAAATTATGTCATGAGCATGATTCTTAGCGAGGTAATACCGCTATAGCGGTATATGCCATACAATGATGGTCTCATTCTTGTGCCGCTCTGATTACGCGAGCGGGGCGAAGCAATATCAAAAATGGGATAGATGCGTAAAGAGTCTCGGAAATTCTCGAGAATCTGTTGCTCGCGTTAATCTTCATGTGCTTAGTATTGCCTCTTAGAAGAAAATATGAAATATGCTATTCCGGTAATCACATTTTATACATCCCGTAAATTAACATTGGATATTACGTTCCAAATGTAGAAATGTTAATTGATCTAGTTTACTTTGTACCTACTATGCTATTGCGATTCGTTATATTATAATTTGGAAAATTTTTTATACGCACTAATTGCCAAAATGTCGAAAATATGTCTTAAAATGAATGATCCTGTTTTCTAAGGTATAAAGTACTCACTACACTGCATATAGAACTCTCAAGGCGCGAGTTACACTCGCACTAGACTAATTTCGCATATGAGAGAAATGGCCTTCGGAAAGTTCTGTTGAATTTTTTAATCAAAATTATCCAACAGTGAATAAAAATTATTGATAGTTTATCTGCCTAAACATTTTTTAATTACAATTACGTCTTAGCCTGTATCTTCTAAGACTAAGAGGTAAAGATGAATGATCCTAGAATGTTAAAATGGTTCTTAGATTGCAACCCGCGAGGGATAAAGAAAGTTAATGAATTTGTAATTTTCCAGATGTTATGGTTTTCCGAATTTTTGTACAACTCCTTAAGTGACTTGAACTTACATTTATATCGATTTTTATATTTTGGCGCTTCTAACGATTTGCAACATGCGGTATTCATGCCTGCTGTATATAACTGGGAAACTTTCCTTTTAGAAAAAGTTTGCACACCTTAAGATTGAGGGAAAGTTTTCCTGGTACTTTTACTATTTGTGGAACACGCTCTGAAGATCGCTCGCAAGGATTCAAATCTACTTTTTTACGCAATCATAAGTAAGGAAAGTATAATGCAAAATTACACCCATATTATACGATTTATTTCTAATTTTTAATAGTACATTAGGGCTTTTTTAAGTAAAATTCTGTATTATGTGGATTGCTTTGCTACATTTAAATATTATTTTAATATCAATAGGATTTAGTTAACCCGTTGCGGTCACACCACCAAATAAGAATGTGGTAGGCCACGCGGGAAATCGTTTACTGTTTATCAATTACTTGCGATTTCATTTCATAAAAATTTATGGACATATAAAAAGGTCTTCTTTACAAGATCCAATTGTCTACTTATCTAAAATTAATGTTTCATTTGAAAAAACAAAAAATTAAAAAAATTTCTATTGAAAAAACTGGTGGCGTGTTTTGGACACCTGCTGACCGCAACGGGTTAATTCATTTAAAAATGGTGTAAAAGTCAAAATCTCGATAATTTAAAAAAGAGACGAGAAAATAATTTTTATTACTTTTCCGCTATAATCAAGTTTAAATCGACTAGTAACCATGTTCAGATTCACAAATCGTTATCTTAAAAAAGTTTGTAATATTCATTACATATTAAAAGTTTATGCAGGGAAATGAGGGATTGCTTACATTATAAGATAGTTTTCTTCATCTATTAATTTATTGGTCGGACCACATCACTGCCTCATAAATTTCAGATTAAGAAATTCCATGTGTGCTCCTCCCATGTTTTACCGCGATATGGTGGGATAGGAACAGCTATATTTACTACGAGCTGTTAAACGCATAGGAAACAGCTAATTGTGTAATAGTGGCGCCGGCTAATGAAATTAGAAACCACAATTCAAGCAAACGCCTAGCACTAGCCAATAGGAAAGATGCTGTCTTCCATCATGAGAACACCTGGAGGCATGTTCCAACTATTACCTAGAATAAATTAGTGGAGTTCGGTTGGCCGCTTCTTCCTCCATTTTCATTGAAAATTATTACATCGGATTTTCAAATGGAATGTGTCGATTTATTAAAGACATAATTGACAAGTATAAAAATACAATTTCGGTATATTATTAAAACAATAATCAATCTAGGCAGTAATTCAAAAATGCAAAAATTGTTAAACAGATTTTAATGAAAGACAGACTTCAGTGTAGTATAGTAATTTACTAAGTTTTTTACAAAAAGCAAATAATAATAAATCTAATACTAGTGGACCCGTGCGAATCTTTCGCATTTTGCACCGTAGCACAGTAGCTTTATATGACGTGATAGGATACCTGAATTGAAATAAAAGAGGGAAGTGGAATTGAACGTTTTAAGGAAAAGTATCAAAAATATTAGTAAATACAAATAGATACAGAGAATCTCTTTGTGTACAATGTACGATGTAACTACTGAATTTTATTTCACCTTGTGTTCCGGGTAAGTGTACGTGCATATGTTGTAATATAAAGGAAATGTTCATACCTCCTGAATGTGCAGGTGATACAATAAATTGCATATGTACATCATGAGAATAGAAATCGTAAACACATTGTGTAATCAATGGCGCGTTAGTAGCTTCTTGACACTTGTGCCGTTGCACAACTTCGTTGGAACGAGGGAGTCGTCTCCGGGCTCCTACAACAATTTTGATTTTGTACTATTTTCGCTTGCGATTTACAATTCGTTGAATAATTTTAGAACTTTATTTAGGTTTTATTATTTTTTTTTTGTAAGTCATAAAACATGAAAATAATTCAATTCTAGGATGATCTATGTTCTACTGTTTCAAATAAGTCCCCATTTATGGTGTTTCGTTGTTCAGTATCCCCAAAAATAGGTACAATATCGCTCTCAGCCCTTAGCATAATAATATGTACTTTAAACCGCGTGTTATATGAAATGAGCCATAAACGTTAAAGATCTAACGAATTTTTAGGGTTAAAAAAAACACAAAATACAATGCACCATTCAAAACGAAATTTGGGTGAAGAACAGGATAGTTATAAAGTTTTTAAAGAAAGCTAAATCAAAATGACAACTTAATCCTTCTAGAAAAGAAAACGTAATTTCAATGAATTACTCATGATTATGTTTATCTAGAGCTGATCTTCCACCTTAAGTTTGGGTTCGATTTCCTAGATATTAAAGCTGGAATTCAATTTTTTCCTCACCATAAATTGCTTGAGTTATTCTCAGAAATTACTAGTTTTTAAAATGGAGGATTCGGTAGAATTACTAGTATTATGGGAAACTTGGAGCAAGCCAGAAAATATTTTCTTGCAAGACACAATTTTCGCGGTATTATACCGTGATTTATGTTAACTTGAACAGTTGAATCATTCTATAGAAATTTGATTCGATGAGTTTATTTAAATGTTTATGTGTTGAATGTACTAAATGCCATGGAATCATCTATCCCCTTTAATAGCCGGCTTAGTATATTTTAGACTACTTCTGGATTTCTTGCTTGGTGATATCTATGACTTTCAAGGTTGGGAATTATGTTGTTATTAAAAATCCTTAATAAAAGGAGTTCTGAAGTTGTATGCAAGCTTATAGCTTAGAAGTCAAAGAAGCGATCTTTGGACACTCACTTTAGTATTTTGAAGATAATAGACAGCATCGCTCTTTGAATAGGTGTTTGCCAAAATCATAATATGAGGCTAAGAGAATAGTCCGCTCAAAACGTGAAATAAAGTTATGGATTCGAGATTTTAGGGCATGAGTCTCCATGTTTTATGAACAACAAACTGCAATGTCGCTAATTAAATGAGCCTAAAATCCGTGGAGCACATCCAATTTAAATCGGATTGCTCGACACATGTCCTGATGAGGGTTAACCAGAACCCGAATTGCCTCGGAGATAATCCTTTGGTTTTGGTGCCCGCCGCCGCTTATTGCTCGTGCAGAAACGTGGATACCACGTTTGTATCCCTTTATGACCGCCACGAGTACACTCATTTCAAATTTCGTCAATAAGCTTTTAAAATCCATTTGTGTTTTAAATTAACTCCGCGAAAACCATAAAATGATTTAAAGCTGCAAAGACGGATTTGTGTAGAATAGCCATGGTGTGAGGTGTGTCGGCCTGTGTTATTAAAATGTTAATTATCCAGCGAACAATCTAGCGCCTGTTAATGTGCAGAAAGTGCAATTGATTTACATTCTTTCGGGAAGGACGGCAACGTTGAGAAATGCCAGTCACGTCTAGGAAATTTTCGTGCTTATTCCGTGTTTGAGGAAGCTATTTCGTTTGTTCAGTCCATTAAGTTGATTTTATCTTTTAAGTTTTATTATTACGACCCTCCCGGTCTCAATTTCCCGTTCGGAGTTTCCAACTAACGCCTTAAAGTGCTCCATTGTCTGATATACTGTGCCTTTAATTGTCTGCAAAAGTTCGCGTTCCCCCGACTCCACCCCTAGCCAACAACCCTAACCAGGCACGAGCCTGGGGATTTTTCGTTTCATAAATTCTATCTATCCACGTAGTCCTTCGTTTGCAACTGCCGCACAGCCCACAATTGTCCATACGTCGCTGAACACACAATCTACATACATGGCACCAGTACAGGCTGTTGCCAGTCAGCACGACAGAATGGTTCTTAGCCAGTACCTACTGAAATATTTTAAGGGCGAGGAAATTCGTGGACCGTGTCAGTGGAGCTTTATATTTTTGCGTTCTTTCGTTTTCCCGTATTTAAATATTTATTTCCTTAGCAGCTGCTGTTGCAGATTTAAAGGACCACTGATATGACCTTCTCATTTAAAAATTCTATCTTAAAAAATGATGTTTTTGTAATTTAACAATAGGCAAAATCCATTAACTATAATGCAGAGAGTATTAAAAGGTTCTTCTACTTTGTTGGGTAAAGATCTTAAAAATATGTGGCTAATATTTCAATCAAATTTTCAGAGGAATTTCAAAGTGAAAACAGAGCAATTTTGTTATTGGCTATAAATTATTATATATTTGTTTTTCACCAAAGTTTATTTTTAAATTTACCAACTTTCTCAGATTTCTTTTCAAAACTAGATTCATATTAAATAAAGCCCTGGCAACAAATAGTGAAATTGATTGTTTCAGTTTAGTCCACGTTTCTCTAGTAAAATACTATTACTATAAGTTTATTTCAAAGCTATTAAAAATTCATTACAAATAATTACGTTTCTTAAGTTTGTGACCGGGTTCTATTTAAGCAATTTTGAAAATTTATCCTTATACATTAAACTCAAATAATAGTAGTAAAAGCTGATCGAATTTTCAGTCAAAAATATGAAACCAATTTTAACAATAGTACATAGTCAAAAATTCCTTATTTTACTTTTAATTTTAACGTTCTGTCTCTTCCATGAATTAAAAATTTCACCAATGTTTTTGCTTCAGGTTTCAGGAATTTAAAATTGCTGTGTTGATGTCGAAAATCGCTAAAAAGAATGCACATTGCTATGATATGGCTGATTGAAATATTCTTAAAATTAGATTAATATACACATTTTCAAATTATCAATGGCATTTTATACTTTTTGCAGTCTCAAATTTAAAGAGTTTAATTTCTTTAAGAAACTTTAAATGTGTTGTTCTCAAAACCATATTTTGCAGCTTTATTCTTGGATGAGGCTTGGATAGTTAACTTCAAATTTTTATTTGACAATATTCTCTGTCGTGCACTGTGATACAGCCGGATTTTATTTTAAGCCTCACTGAGATTTTGATACATTACAATATCGAGAAATTCTACTCTGCGCGGTGGAGAAAATTTTTCATGTTTAAACCCTATTGCTTTTAAGCAAAACAAAATCATAGATTGCATGTTTTAAGATGAAAGAGAAAAGGTGGCAAAAGGAAATAAACTATTCATTCACATTCCTGGCTACTCTAAAGAAAAAACTACATCCCCGAACTGCGTCCCGGAGCTAAGTCGCCGCCAAGGAATAATATTCCGATCGCGGACGGGGCCATACGCCGCTGACCCACAGATTTGCGAGATTTCCAGCGCCTCGATGCACCCTCGCCAGCGACGACTAACCGTGCAGCATCTCCTCCGATAATGTCTCGTCTTACAACGCCGACGCCCCCCTGCCACCTACATTGAAAACCTCTTCAATCCTGCAACCCTCACCGACCTCCTCTTCCAATACTCCAAACTCCAAATCCTACCCTACATATAGCCCCCCATACTAACAATAGGATTAAATTAGAATTAGATTCTAGCACTTAGACCCACACTGAACACCAACCCTATCTATTCCCAATCCGCAATAACAAACCGCCCTCACACTAACTCCACCAAACTCACCCTCACCCTCCTGATTCCCACGAAGATTCATCCCCTACCAATGCTCACTCCCATCCTGCCCAATACTTAGGTTAACGTAGGTTTCGCGCCGTATGGGCTTAGCACCCGAGTGTGCTCATTGTTATTAGCCTTAAGTTATACTTGAGGGTGATAAATAATTTGAATTTGAATTTGAATTTGAAATGCTTTTTATCTTGAGACAAGCCTCATTTGTCATGATCTAGTGCACGTTATACAAATATAGAAAAGTAGGGTGTGCTGATACCTTTCGTTTACGATTCTAAAAGTTGGAAAAATTCTAAACGTTTGTTCTGAGGTAAGCCCAATTGGGAAAACAAACTAAACTAGAAATGTAATAATATTTTATGAAATGAGATAAAAAGTAGTTTATTTGTAAACATTTCAATTGTTGATTTATTTAAAAATTTGATTTGATGGTTTTGGTCCAAGAAGTGCGGCAGATCTAGATTAACGAAACTCACTAGTATTGGATCACTAAGTAGAACTCAGTTTACAAGAAATTCGCTGGAAGTCTTCCTTAGCGGTGTGGTGAATCGCTTGACTGAAACAATTAAGGAGCCAAGCAGCAAAAGCGAATTGCCATGTCTCCGAGCAATTTAGCGCTAGAACCTCTGAACATCTCGAGTCCCGCCGTAGAACGTGCTCTAGAATTTCGCAAGTGAATTGCTTCGAATCCCCCTCGAATCGATAGTAATGACTTTCACGTTGAGCAGCGACATCCCGTTCTTATGTGTCTGAATTCCTTAAAATATTTCTGGCCTTCCCCCGCGGGTAGCGTCTGCCGTTCCCTACGAAGCCATGTATCAAATATTTGTTGAGCGCGGGGAATTGCCATGGCGGGGCGGAGCAGGTGGACTTCTTCTGAGGCCTAGCGCTTCAATACTCGTTTACCTTCCTAATGAGATAATTAACCATTGCGGAAAAACAGGTAGGCAAGTATGCCGGATACCAGCGGGGTTCCCAGCACCCATAGTCCCTATGCGCCAATGATTTGGCAGAGTTATAAGTAAGACGCTGGCACCCAAACTTAAGTGGCTTATTTGCTGACATGATTTCTTCGTGTCCTTATTATCTAAATGCAAAAACTATGGAAATTTTAATGGAAACCCTTTCTTGCACTGGTGCTTGCTGTTCCACTTGAATGACAAGCGTTTTTACCAGATGCGGTTTGCGGTACTGCTGTAATGGCGTCCTTCCCAATATTCTCGGTGATTCGGTTTAAATCCGTCGAGAATTGCCACTGGAACAAGTAACACTAAAAATAAGGAACTAATGAGCTAACAAGAAAAAGACGAAGATGTAAAAACGCTACTCTGTTCGGTGCGGGTGGACCCGTGCATTTCGTTCCCCGGAAGGATATTAATAGTATTCATAAATCAACAAGTACTTAGTACGGAAACGCGGCCCGGGACGAGACCTGCATCGCAACAGCGAAGACCCGGCAGATAAGCGTGAAAATTAAAATAAAAAAAAGCTTCACAGGGTTTCGAGAGAGTTTAATGGCCGTCAAGAGGAACAAGGACCACGTATTCGGCGGCTCAGGAAGATTTTTAATTTTTATATCTCACCTACCAGGTGGGTACTTTATGACGGGCTGTGTTAATTAAGAGCTTATGCTAATTTTGCTACTTCTTTTTAAAAATTGCTCTTAATTTGTCCAGCCTTCCTGAAGAACATTGAAATAGCGACTTGTGCTCTGTTTTCTTATGGAAGTATTCGCGAAACGATATGCGAATATTTAAAAGCAATTAAAATTCGTAGCATTTTCCCTCAAGAAGAATGAAAGGAGGAATTCTCCAAGACTTAAAACACTGTGATTTAAGCAGCCAACGATAGCCAAAAATATCATTGAAATATGTTTTTGCTAAAAGCAGGACCAAGTTTACTCAGCAGACTCATTCCTGTGGAAAAGATACAGGCCACGAAAAAGTTTTCGGGATAAATACCTGTTCATAATGAATTTATAAAATTGTGTTTTAAACTGTTACTGGTATTTTATCAAGTAAAAAATCGATTTTTAAAAAATCACATTTACGTAATTAGAAATAACATTAAATTCTATGAAAATACCAAAGACATTTAACATTTTAAATAAGTAAACTATTTTTATTCCTAAATTGTAATTAAAATCTGAATCATTGTTACAATTTTCAAAAATATCACAAATTCAAAGAATGGTCATCACTTTTCGTAAAAACTAACCGCTATTTTTTATAGCACTCCGAAAAGAGATATTAATTTAAAGCTGGAAGCAAATCGGTGACTAACTTAAAAAGTGGCAAATTTTCGAAAATAATTGAGTTAACTTAAAGATTCATATAATTTGAAGGAAAGGTGAGTAATTCTTTTCATTTATAATTATAAAATATGAAAAATCAAAATTAAAGTTAAATTAATTTAGAAATAGAATAAAATTTTAGTTATGCATGCCTATTTTGTACCTATATTTTCTTAAATCCAGAGTAAAGCAATTTAATAAGATAAACCTAAGCATTTAGGACTTATGCTCCAATTTGTAAAATAAAATAACATTCAGAACGTAAGTGTGTTACAAGGATTCTGGACTTTTAAATTAATTTAACACAAAATTAGGTGCATATAAAATAATGTAATTTATATCACCAGAGAATATTAATGAGGAGATCATTTAAATAAATAATAATAAAAAATAATGTATTATATCTTACCATAATAAGAGGAAAAATATATAAAGTCGAAGAAGATATAAGTGCTTTAATAAAAATTTACTCTATCAGATCAAAATTAGGTAGTGCTAAATCTGTTGCCCATATTTATAAAAGAAAGTTCGCTAGTCGACCTTGCGTTGTTAAATTTCGTCTCAAATAATAATTTAATCATTCAATTAAATTTATTATACATAGTATATATGTTTAAGTCCAGGGTTACCCCATTGTAAGTAATAACATCTTCTCATATTCTAGAGGCTTATCACTGTACAAATCTAACCCAGTAAATCTCAGTCTGAGTCGAGCCCAGTTGATGTAACTTTTCACTAGTTTCGCCAACACGTACCTAAATCAGATGACAGAGAAATGGAAGTTGAAATGAATGTCCATTTGAGTTAACTTGTGTTGATAAGGAACGACTGACATTCCCTGGATCACATCACCTTACAAGCCACTTTCCTGAACCCTGGTGACAAACGGGAATAAATTAAAGAATTCCCGGCAATTATCCCCGAGGACCCCGAGTCTTGTTGAATTAACAATACATGAATAAAGTTCGTGGCTAAGTAATGAAATTCCTCCGTTTTCTCTAACCTTTTTAATTCCATTTAAAATCCGAACTGTCAGTCCAAAAATGGCAAGGTTTTAAAGTCTCGGCCGAAATGTTAATTCGATTTCAGCTGAGTGCCCTTCTACCTTTATGGTCGAAGGCCCACCAAATCACGCCCACGAGCCCGTCGCCTGATCACTGCCACTCCTGATGGGAAGTGAAGCCGGCTTGGCAGGAAAAGTGGGCCGCAATGGTCTGCATGTAAAGGGGCATTAAGCCAAGGATGTCTTTGGCCAGACAATAATCATTAACTCCCCCACAGCCCCAATCTGGCACACATGTCTTCTTCGGTAGACCGCCGATAAAAGCATCAACTTCTTGCTGTTCAGTGTGGAACTGCCGCCACAGTCCAAAGACTAATGGTAATGGATTGTTACCCCGTACAAGGTTAGTCGTCCATTTCACCTCGCATCGCAGGTGGGGAGATAAACATTTCACTTTGGCAAGAGACCAGGCTGCCTTATTCGCGTAACTATTTGGGCCTACAGGTAAGATTAGCCTTGTTTTCGCGAATTCGGAGCTACGCGGATTGCGATATGAAAAATAATTTTTTTACGCGATTTTTATTCACTTTAACGAGGACAAATTGAAGTCAAACTTAGAGAAAACTTCGTAATTTAAGAAAATTTAGTTTATTTTACGTACATTTTTTAGGAACGTATCTATCGCGTAAAAGGAGGTTTAGGTGTGTATGGTGATCATTTATTTACTAACTATCTCTGAAATATTTAGTTAATTCAAAAATTCTATATGAAATAAAATAATTAAATCATAGAATATGTATTTTTAATATCGAATTTTTAAAACTTTGAATGAGTTGTTTTTTACATACTTTTAACTTATCAGTTCCGAAAATGTGCTTACAAGATAATTTTTCGAAACTTATAAATTCCATGAAGATATGAAATGTAATTTAAGATTTTGCAAACAAAATTCTATAAAAAATGGTTAGAATATTTAAAAAAAAGTTTGAAATGTAGCCATGTTTGCATTTTCAAATCAAAGGATACACAAATTAATACAAATTCAGATGCTTTATTGAATAGCTATTGACTATTTTGAGAGAAAAAAATCTTAGAATATAGTTCTAATATAAACAAATAATAATAGAGAGAAATTAAAGTTTTATTTTTAGCAAAATTTTTCAAATAAAAGCTCACAGTAGAAATCTTCCTAAAGAGTTAAAATATTTGATATACTGTTGAAAAGTTCATATTTAGAAAATTTTAAATCTTCGTTGTAATATTTTATCCCTTGTATGGTTTATAGCAGTTCAAATTGCTCTGCACTTCTTGTTTAATATAAAAGAAACTTTAGTTTTCGATTTACGTTAATTTTAAGGCAGAAAACCTCTACAAAAATTAATCACAATCGTACATAGAACAAATTTTTATACATATGTTGAAATATGTCTCCTAAAATATTTCCCATTATCTGATGCTGCTTGAGCAGCTAATCTCGAAAAATCTTAAAGGAATTGGCCCGTGTTATTATTTTTTCGCACCCGGGAAATTTTCCAGAACCTCACCACACATAAGTTCGGATCTAGAAAGAGTCTGTCAATGGTGCAAACTGTGACACAAGCTGAAAATTTATGTGCAGACGACACCTTTCGTGTCTCCCCACACGAGCCCTAATGAATTCATAAAAGTTTTGTTCGCTTTTCGCGCCATTTAGCGCAGTGTAGTGGAATTTTATAACTAATTAAATAATTCGGGAGGGTGGCGCTTGAATTATTTAGAAATTTTAATTTCGACTCTGAACCTAGGCAGAAACGTCGCTGTGATGGCAGCCGCCGCCGTAGATTCGGAAACCCGGATACGCGACAGAGTCCAAATTAAGCGTATTACCCGGAAAATTAGTCGCCCATTTCTGTTCGGGGCGCTTTCAGGAAGCACCCGGCATTCCTGGATTTTAACAAGACTCTTGTAAATTTGATTATCTCTTCGCCGGGGGTGTAAGCCGGGTGATGAGCGGGGCACCGCAGACTTATAAATTAAATCTATTCACGTTTCTAATGCTGACTCCTGTTGCTTATTAAGCTCATGTTACGTCAGCGACGCCGGAGCTGCAAGTCCGGGGACACATTTTATTAAAAGCATTAAATCTTCACCAGGGGCGATAAAACTTATTCCACCCGGGGTTGCGGGGAACCGTGTCGTCGAGCGAACTCGTCAATGGATTTAGACAGGAGGCGATACGCAGGGCCACTGTTCCCGATCCGACCTGGATGCGAACAACATCTGGACCTGTCCCTTGGTTTCGACTGCCAGGAGTACCCAAGTTATTTCAATTTGCTGCCGCCTCTCATGAAAAATTCAACTTCCGAAATGTGTAGCCAGATAGACGCTCATGTTGCATACCGATTCCAGATCGAGATTCAATTTCATTGGTCAGATTCTTTTGACCCGTGTGCGGAGCGTGTCCACCGCACTAAGGACGAACCTTCTGGCCGAATATGCTAGTGCGACCTTACCCTAAGCCCTAATGCAAAGTCTGGATATTGAAATAGGGAACAACTTACTAATCATGACTGGGTACGGATCAAGGTGGCCCTACACTTTCGCTTTTTGCGTCGTCCAAGTCTCGAGAACCACTTGCAGAGTTTCACACCGGCAATACAAAAAATCACTTCTTGGCGCACTCAGGCGAAAGCATCTTCGGCAACACACCTTTCCAACAGAGGAGGTGCAGGGGACTAGAAACTTTCACAGCACTAGAATCTTGGGTCTTGGGCAGTTCTGCAAGAGTAATATTTTCCAAAAATCTTCACACCAACCTATTAGGGCGCGGGACGAGGTACTTATCGGCACGGTCCGAGAGGAGAAACTCGACTAACGGATCATCTGCGAACCAGCGCGGCCCCGAAGACTAAGGAAAGCTCCGGCTCCCCATGGAGGCTGCGTCGACTAGAACGACTCATGGAGAAGAGAACACTCCGACAAGTTGTTGCTTTGTTAAAGCGGATTTCAAGAAAAGGAGCAATCGCAACCTTTGCTGCCGCGTCTCGTCTGTGGCAAATTTAAGAAAACTGAAAATTTCAGCACGTTTGTCTAACTTTAATACGTGCCAGCCCTCCGGTCCAGGTTCCACCAAAGCTCCTCGGGAAGCTTTGCTGGTGGGCGCCCTTTTCCCTTTTTCCATCTGGAAGGTGTTTCCGCGGATTTTGTCGGTTCAAAGCTCGCATGGATCCTCCTTTGTTAAGCCCGCGGACGCCTCGAACCGCCTAATTTGGCCAGGGAGTCTTTTTTTGATTTGCGACACTTCCTTCCGAAAGCTCATTAAGTGATAGATTGGCAAAATGAATTATTTATCACCCATATGGGACGGAATCGTCCGGGAGGCAGAGCAGGCCTCCGTAGGGCGAAATTTCTATAAGAATCGGAATGTTCCCTCAGGCATTAGTACAGAATTTGCATCTACTTCTTAAACTTAACCAATGTTAATTATATTTTAAAGATTTCGTTGAACCACTATACAGTGTTTACCGGTGCAGTGCATCCAAGTCCTGTTTCTGAGTTAGAAAGGATTTGTATTCGAAAAAGTAGCCAACAATTTTGATAATTTAAGCTTGAAAAATATTTCAGAAGATATTTAGACAAATATTGACAGAACTTGAAAGCAAATATTGAATTTCTAGGACATCAATCTATTCAATCTAATCTTTCGCAAAAACCTGAAATACAACTAAGTACCTCCTTCGTATTTGCAATTTACAGAATCCTAAAAATCGGAACCATTATAGACTCATATATTCTTGAAATAGATCAAATCGAAGTCTTTCAAATAATGCCTCATTTGTCAGGATCAGAAATAATTTAGATCCTTAGTTTGACGCCAGAAAGAAGGGAAAATTTCCTAGACTAAAGCAATTATGCAGGTCTTACTATTCTTCTAAATTTATGGCTAAAATAATTCCCAAAAAATTCGTTTATAATAAACAAACGGATGCTGAAGAGTTTCATTTTTCCCTTTGAAGGTACAACTATTATTAAGTAATTTTGTTAATATGAGAGAATTAATAAAAATAAACTTCATGAGCAATTAGTTTAAATCAGAGAGTTTTTAAAGCATTAGTAGAAAAATTCGAGTACTACATTGATAAATACCACTGAATAAGTTTGGCATCATGTTTAAAAATGATCTCAAAGACGATAATTACACTGTAATTAGAAAACGCGTGAAAAATGCAAACTGTGCGAACGTTCCCGGAATTTTCATATTATTTTTTACGCTTATTTTACAAGAGGACTAAGGATTCATTTGAAGCCAGTTAAACCATTAAAACTAAGGCAAACAGAGATAATAACTTACTACGAGTATAGCATGTATTCCACTTGTACTCTCAGCACTAATTGCGATGTATGCCACCTTACTTAACAAGACAACAAAGCCATACTTTTCGCTATTTGCTAACTTATCATTATCAATTTAATTTTACGTCGAGCTTATTCGTCTATCTGATCAAAACTTGGCGTTATATTGTTGCAATTTCAATTTTAATTTCAAATTTTTTCTTAAATTTATACGCAAAATTATTTTTTTTATGTACATCTATGAAATTAATAGCGAAAGTGATATAAATACTTTAGAAGTAGATTTTTGTAAGATAAAATACTTTACAAGACCAGTTTTGCACGGTACTGCACTAGGCTTTTATGTTGTCTTTATCTGCACGTAAATAAAATTGTAGATCGATAAAATATAAAACAAACGGCGCATGAATGGAAGTCGGAAGTTTTTTGGCTCTAACTTGGTAATTCTTGATCTAGTTTGCGATTGATGTTGTTTTTCTGTAGTGGTTAAATTGATACCCCATTTGTCTGGCTCCGTGGATTTCGGAATTTTGAGCCCAAAAAAATTATAGGCCTTGGAATTTTTTTTGTTTTTTTTGTTTTTTTTTGTTTTTTTTTTTTTTGAGAAATTTGACACGTATCTTTTTCAATGCCAAGTGAAAGTAGAGGCATAGAGCTACTCGGAATACTACCCCATTCTTTTTTAGCGCAAACAGTCGTAACGCTGGGAATTGAATTTCAGTCATGTGGAAAATACGAATTTTCCCCCATTAATTTTAATAACTATAACATAACACAAAGATCTTTTACAAAAATTAAAATGATAAACTGATTTATCTACCATTAGGGATTAATTGGCGTAAAAACGTTGTTTGTAAACAAGAGGAAATTGTAAAAAATTTCCAACTTACGTGGTTATTTTTACTATGAAATAGTTAAAATATTGTAAAATTACACTACTATTAAGATAGTAAATCTACTATTTTCTTGTCATATTTTCGTATTTAAGGAACAATTCTATTGTCAAACAAGAATTCCTTATTTATTTCAAGTAAGGGTTTGGTTGGATTCAAAATTTTGTCATTGTTTAAATTGACTACAATATTGTTCGGTTTTATAATTTAACTACAATTTTTAATAATTGTGCTTTTACTACGAAAAATACTTAATTTAAACAAGTTTATGTTTTTCAGTGTATATTAATGTTCTGAAAAATAATAAAATAATAAAATTTAGTGGTTTTATTAAATTTCATCGTTCTTTTAAAATGAAATTTATTTAAACAAATTGTAATTGTTGCACATTGAGTTTTTCCGAGGGTACAATTTTTTTCCTATGTGTAAAAACAACAATTTCGATTAGCATTGTGGTTAGACGCTTAAGATCTTTAACGCTTTACATCTTTAATGGTATAATTAAACGATACTTAACCGCTCGTAGATTGCAATAATTGGTTTCTTTCTAACAACCCAAGCTTTGCTAGAATTACTTAAATGGTATAAAAAAGAGGCGTTTTTGTGCCAAGAACTTTAATGCACCTTCTCGAATGAGCCATAAACCCAAGTACGACTGAATTAAGTGAAAGAATTCAAGGAATGCTCTTTGTACAGAAAAGATGCAGAAAAGACTTAATTTTCTTGGAAAAGAGATTTTAACTTAATGTGTCGATTTGCTGCAGCTCAGCACAAAGGAACTTTTCTTTGTTTTTCCTCGTTCTCACCTATCACAGCAGAAACACATGCACCTAACTAGAGCTAACTCTGGCGGTTCTTGTGAAATTTTGAAGTGAAGTTCGCCCCATTATGCACCACAGCCAAATTACCATAGTTTCTAGAAAAGTACCATGGAGTGTGGAGTGACCTATTTCCAGGACTTTCCGCTCGAACTTATTTTTTAGAGCCCAACTTGAGGAGAATTTACTTTTCATTGACTTTTTATATGTAGTCTTCCTTAAGTACCAATCCGGGGCTTTGCCGATACTACATTAATTTATTTAACATTTATAAAAAAAGCACCTGATAAGAGGTTTTCCCCAAGAATAGGATCTTTCGAAGGGTTCATTCCAGGTAACCGAAAAATCGCTTAGAAAGCACTAGGGAAAGATCAAAGAATGACTCCTCACAGTGATTGACCCTCGTAACAAGGATTTTGGGATGGTGCAATCTTCCCGTCCGATAAGTCGTATGTGCACTACAATCCTCGGGATATTTATGCTCCACTTCATATGACGTGAAGGCCAATTAATCACAGTAGACTGGAGTTTATTCAGGGTATCATAAAACGGCACTTAAAATGCCCCGGTGGGAAGTGGGGGCCGCCTGTCATAGTACAAATTGACGAGGCTATTAGAGATGCTGGGATCGATGCTCCGGAACTGAATTGTTGACGCGGTAATCAATATGAAGGGATGATATTTACCGTCGCTCAAAGAGCACAGTTTTCATCCTAGCCCCGTTTAAATTTCATTTCATGTCCTTTACAATATTTTCTAGTTTTGAAATTAAGTTCCTGTGGATTTTACATAAGTAGATGAAATTTACTTCGTTCGTAGAATATCCATGCGGTTGGGCGCTAATTTCTTTCGTTAGAACTTTTCCAATTATCCCAATTACTTTGAACATGTAGACAAGAAGTTGTCTTTAGTGGAAAGTAAAATATTATCCCGATTATCCCGGTCTTCCTCTCAAACGAGCAGCAAAAGATATACGTGTATTTAGTGCAACAAAACTAATCCAAGGTAAAAGTAACAACAGAGATACCAGAGGTAAAACTTTAAAAAAGGGTCCATCGTTTGAGTTATAGGTTCGTCTATGTGGTTGGAGGGTTTGATCCCACATTACTTATGGCATATGCTTTCGTTCATACAAAAACGGAGCCCAGAGGAGCCAGATAAAAAGAATTACCTGCATCGATTTTTGTGCAGTTTAATTTTTCGCTCTCATCGCGTTAGCTCAAATCGCTGGGAAAATTTATACTATGTTACTTAATTCCAAAATGCTGCAATGAATTCCGAGCTGACTAAATAAATAACACCGGTCAGGTAATTAGCTGAAGAGGACGGCGGGCCCAGAGAACGCACTGCGAATATTAATCATAATTTTTGGAGTTAGTTACGGCTCTTCCTTTTAATGACCATTGTTTTATTCACATTCATTTAGTCTTTTTTTGTATTTTAAAGTATTCCTTGCTCTAATGTTGCGGCCCACAAATTAGTTCATAGTCTTCTTTTCAAATTTATATAATAAAAACTCTTTTACTTATTTGTACTTTGTAGAGTTCTGCACCTTAAAAGGCAAAATCGGGATTCAGATAAAAATCCTAGAAATGATGCTATGATTAGAGAATTAAAATGACTGCAACATTCCCGTAAATTAGTCTCTCTTAGGATTAATAAAATAAAGCAATTTTGATATATAATATTATAAAGTATGATATTGTCGACCCAAAAATTTAATTTCAAGACAAGAGATATACATTTTTAGGTTGAGAATAAAATAAATGCTGGAACTCTTTTAACATAAGAAAATCCTAATGAATCGATTGCGTTAAAATGTTATACTATCGAATAAACATGATTTTAAAAAAATTAAGGACTATCATAGTCTCCAGAATATTTTTCTAAAATAATTTGACTGGACTCGAACAATGGGGTGAGTTATAAGTTCTATAGTGATACTAATTTTTGTATTTTATAAGCACTTTATTTCTTAAAAAACTTTCAACCTATTCTTTTCGAAAAAAATGTTCCTATACTGGCTAATAAGATATCTTAAAAACCAGCTTTTTAATTTGTATGAAATTTTAACGATTTTGATTCCTTAAGTGTTGTTTTCGCTTTTGAAATAAAATTGATTTCTTGTAAGGAAGAGAAATATTTAAAATATGATTCAATTTTACAAAAATTGTTCTCAATTTTATGATAATACTTTAACTAATCGATGTATTTTTCAAAGTCGTGATGTATAATTTGAAAAAATTTCAAATTATTCTCAAAGTAAAGCAGATTTATCTTCAAATTGTAAAAAGATTCATTCTATGACGTAGTTTAGTTTTCTTTGAAACGATCTCGAAAAAACACCCACTTTTTAGCTCATGCACTTAGATGATCTTTTAATTTTTTAAATCCACGTAGTTGCATTTTTCACTTAAACAAAACTCTTTAATAAACCTTAACTAAAGGATCTAACTGTCTGTAGTATACACAAGCTTTAAATGTATGATATTTCTTTACTTGGATTCTTATCCAATCCTACCAATAAGCAAAATAACCATTGAATTCAGCAACCGGATCTAACATAGGCATACGAAATTGTATTATATAAGAGTAACGTAGGAATATTTAGGTTTTTACTATTCTCATATGGTGCGACGCAATAAATAAAATTTCTCCAATTCAATTGTTTTAAATTACTTCACTTCTTCATTTTGTAATCCTTATTTTTTTGTAGTTTATTTTAGAGTTTTGCTTTCTTGTATTCATCCTAAATTGAAAATTTTCCATCTAGGCGATTTCAGAATGAATCCGACTTACGCATTTTGTGTTAGTTACGTGTCGTCACACCCTGCCAAGCACATCCCGAAACCTTAAAGTTCAGACTTTGTGGAAAAGGACGAATTTCGAAAAAGCTCAAGCATTTAAGCTAAAGCATCCCTAAGGACTTTTCTACAGTCTAGTCCACAATAGCTTAGAAAGAACAGCCAACAATTCGTTGCTATTTCTAAAACCCAACCAAAAGAATTCTAGTTATGGAAGTAAAGAGAAAAACTTATGGGTTAAACTCGATCACCTCACTGCTCATCGCTTTGGGAAAAGCGAGTGATTCAAAACTACGTTCCTGTTTCGATCAGTTCCAATTTCAGGACTTTGTTTTCAAATTAAAATGTAATCGAAAGATACCTCATAACATTGATGAATAAGAACCGAAATCTCTTCCGATGCCCTATACCTGAAGACGATTCGATAGACAGACTTAATAAGACACCAATTTCGGCGTTACTGAATACAATTCTGTTGTTTTTAAAGGTTTTGGATTTGAAAACCATTCGCTTATAGTTAATTCTGCTTTTGCTTGATAGCAGGAAAAATTGCTTGTAGTATTATTTGATTAAATATTTAAATTCTTTGGTAAAAATCTGGTATATTGTTTCAGAAACAAAACAGCAATAACCTTTAACCTTTTTAAAAAAAAAATTAAGCATGAATTCAGAAATAATCTTTCAAAAAATTAATCATATTCTAGTAAGTGTTGAAAAAATGAGAAAGTCGGAGTGATAGATTAAGAATATCAATTTCTCCTCTGTATTTTCTCAATATAAAAATACTAAATAAATTTAAAATACAAGACAATCAAACACAAATAGACTAGAAATGGGCATACTTAATAAAGTTGTGCCGAGTTTTCACCTAGGCGTGTCCATACCCTGGATTTAGTAAGACAATATTTTAAATATTATTTTTTCTATAACTAAGCTATTTACTATATTTTAGGAATCGGTGGCGGTGAAGTTTGATGAAACTAGCTTATAAATTTTGAAATGATGAGACTAACTCGAAATTTTTTTTTCAGTTTTTGTGAAATTCGAATTCTGGCTTTTATTTTTTATCAAATGAATTTTTGAGAATATTTGTTTTACGATAGTCGATTACTGCATATCTTAAAAAGAAGAAAAAAATAGAAACCCTAGGCCTGGCGGCAGGTTTTTGACAAAACTAAACTTTACGTTACCAAATTACTGGCTTAGTATTTTGACTGGCTTTCGACTAGAGTAATTTGATGAAAAAGTGTGCTAAGTTACTTTTCAATTTGCTATCCCAAAATAAACTAGACTTTATGATGAGACTCGTGTGTCGGGCAGATTTTTCCAGGATCTGCGACAAAATCAAGGAAATATTATAGTGAATTTCGGCGGAGGGTATTTTTTACGACAAAATAAGAAGTGCAGGTGCAGATTGCGTGAAAATTATTCTTAAATGATTAATTAAATTTTCTGAGTTGAATGCCTAAAGATATGCAATTTAACAGTATGAGTTCATAAATAAATTTTAACTTTTACGTATATTTGCCTTTTTAAACTAAAGTAATAGTACAAAGTTAACTACTAAAGTAAAGTATAAATATAGCTCTAAGGCTATTCTTGATAGGTTAAAACCACCTTATCAACAAGTATTTACTCGAATGATAAATAACCCTTTCAGGGTATCATGGGTGAAAAATCAGCCCATGCAAATTGTTCCTCTGATGTTATTAAAAAACCGAACCACTGGTAGAGCTAAATTCCTCGGTAATCATTTATGGCGTCGGTAGAGATGCCGTAAACATGAAACAATTCACTTTTGTTATGCACTTCGTTAGCTACGCAACAAAGAATATTGGTCTGGGGTGATATTTCACCCATGATACCCTACCGTAAGTGTAAACTTTTAAAAATTACTTCATGACGATTTAATTTGCTCTAGTTATAACTTTTGTTTTTGTTAAAGCAAAACTTATAAACTTAGTGGTAAAGAAAAAATAAATTTTATAATTTCCATGAAAAATTTAGTTCGTTAATTTAATTTATAAGCCTTCATTGAATTAATAAAATAAAATTCAATTATTGGGGTGAAATTTCACCCATAAATACCACCAACGTGACTTCTTTAGATAATACCTTTTAAGGAATAAGAATCAAGGCAGCTGTAAAAATTCCAAAATCACTCTTGATGCACGAGTCTAACTCGCACTTGATCCGTTTTTCAATGTCAGGCCACCTACAAGTCAAATAAATCAACGCCTTTCTTGAATAGTTCCTGCTTGATTATAAAATTCTTCTGTTCAAAGTTGACTAAATAAATTTATCTTTTTTTCCTTCGCAAAAATTATAACTGTTCGTACGCTCTAATTAATACCGATAATTAGGGAATAGACTCGAATATTTGAAAATCAAACCCTAGGAGAACCTTAGAAACTTTGGAGAACATTCTTTTTGTATTTTAACATATTTCGTGCCACGTTATACATACCCACTATCACATTTTAAGCGATAAAAATAATTTTTTTTATATCTATGGTTCTCTATATACTAAATATAGTTTTTTAATTATAGACGATTTAGGTCTTGGATCAATTACCTTTTTGAATTGATCCTATAAGACTGTTAATAAATTAATCTATACTAATTAAATGACGATGTTTACTAAAAGAGTGCCTTGAATTAGAAAAAATTTGTGTAGAAATAACAACTTGAGGCTTTTGAGATGGAAATAATATTTCTATATGAAATTGAGAGATTACACCCAGGAAAAATCTGAGGGAATAAGTTAAATGTTTCAAATTTTCAGTAAAAATATATTGGGCACTATTATAAATTTACACTGGTGTATTTACTGGACTAGTTCTTAGTTCAAATTGCGGTATTGGAAATCGGAAAAAAAAACAATTTATAAGTATTGCTTGGGATGGTGTGAAAACTGAAGACTTACAATTTTTGAAATCTCACCAATGCATAAATTTAGTTACGAAATCAAAAAGACTAAAACAGCAATTTAGCAAATAAAACTGTTTTTATTTCATTCTTAAATCTAAAGTAATTACACATTTTATTTAGCTGGAACATTTCGTGTTGAATTGAAAGTCACATTCATTTTTCAATTATTGTTATTATTTTCTTCAGTATAAAAGTGACCTTATTTGACGCCAAGTTTAGGTATATCCTGTTACAGAAAGACTATACAAGAATACTCTAAGGACGCTAGTTTCAGCTTTAACCAGTAAATCGGTCCTAACGGCTATGAACGAACTTATGCATTTACACGATGTAACATTTACAAGTTTTAGCGTAACTCAACAAAGATATTTTTTTACACTAGTACAATTGTGTAGGTAATGGAAAACTTCGGCACTTATATACTATAATTTCTCCAATGTATTTTCTAATTTTTATGTTGTTTTTTTATCTAGGTTCAAAGCTCGCTTACGGGTTTCTTCTATACATAAATTTGTATGCTCTTTGTCCTCTAAGAAAGCATTCTGAAATATCTATCTCATTTGATTGACTTAGACACCAATATTATCGTTTATCCAACATTTATAATCATCGCTTATATAACGAGTCCCAAACAATTTTTTATTCAAGTGAAATTATTCGTTTCACGCCTATCATCTAAACGCTCTCCTTGTGGAGTTTAAGGAAAAACAGAGAATCAACAAGTAAACTCACTGAAGTGGTCGACTACCTTAATCCTAAAACTAAAGCAGCCCCCATCCACGGTCCTTAATTAAAGCAGGAAGATGAACTTAGAATTTACACCATCGTCATCGTTGTCGTAGCATACTACAGAAATATGGCAATTTTCGACAATTCCAAATTGTCGTTAGTAAAAGATACTGAATGCCTTAACGAGGTATTTCTTTTGACTATAAATTAGGAAAGAGCTAGACACCAATGAACTATATATCTACAAAATTCATGAGATTTAAAAGCTTCTTATGGTGAGTTTAAGTTATAATTTCTTCCTCGCGGCTCGTCCACTTTCTGTGACATCGTAGTTACGTTAGAACTATCATTTTGTTACAATTTTGAATTTTTTTATTCGTTAATTAAAAATTAACAAATAATTTACATATACGTGCAAGTATTGTAGTGTGTTTTGTATTGAACTCAGACACCTTAAGAAGGAACAACCTTCGAAAGTTGATGGAACCTTATATCTGAATTCAACTTGCTTATCGTATACATTGTCCATGAAATAACGTAGAAGGTATAAAACCATGTGGTTATTATTTTATTAAAAAGCGCTTTGTTATAAGGACATAATTAAATTTGGGCTGCATTATGTCCAATTTTAGTTTCTTCGTTAACCGAATAATAAATAAACACAACAGGACAAGAATATTTCTTTCAGAAAATATAAATTAGAAACGATCATTACTTAGACGAGAACATTGTAATAAGTAGGATTTTGGATTTTTTTTTTTTCTTTTTGGTTTTTTAAAAGCAAAAAATAATTCAGTATTATGTGACCACATATATTTTCGTTTATTAAAATTTATTAAACTTTTATATCAAATATTTTTCAGTATTTAATGGCTTGAGATATCCAAAAATCTAAGGTAACACAACCTTCTACTATACAAACAGGTTACAATCATTGAACGGATAAATTGCAATTGAATTATATTGATTAATTGCCTTTAAAAACTTTAGTAATTTTATTTCGTTTAAATTATTTGCGAACTCTTAATATTACGTGAAATTGGCAGGTATTGAATATTGTATTATGCGAAATTCATTTTAGTAAGCTATAAGAAAACATACGTGTGTATGTCGTTAGGTTAGATATAACCACAAAATGGAAAATTTGATCGAAAAGTATACAAAAAAAAAGATAGTTATAGAATTTTGATCCCATACACTTACGGAACTCTTAAAAAACTAATTGTTGTCTCTCGTTACGAGCTTAAATAAATATACCCGTCGGAAGAAGTTAAAATATCGCTGGAAATTATTAACGTATGCCTTCGATTACATTCCTACAAATTGTACGTACAATTAAACTTTATATCAACTATGTTATTTTCTGGACAATCTATTTACATTATGAACACTTATATATTTCATACGAATATCGCATCAATCGTATGTCTCTGTTTTGGTAGATTTCATCGTTCTTTTTGCACCCTATAACATTTTTTTTCCAGTAGAAACATAACACTTAAACTAATAAATTACAGTCACTATTTAGAAAAGAAAAAAAAACAATTGTGCTATGGATACCTAAATTACATTTTGAGTGGTTTTAGGCAATAACCCGGATGAAACCTGAAAATAATAAGAAAAGGTTAAAAATGTGTTTGATCTTCAATTAAAACTTTTAAAGAACTTTGTGCATTGATTTTTACTTTTAGTTACAGACGATTTATAAATGAATCGAATTAAATGACCAATACAAGCATTTAAACTTAATTAAAAAAAAAATTTAAAAATTTTTAAAATACAATACACTATACAATTTTTTGAATTAAAAGACAAACGATATAATTATTATTTATTTTTATATTTGTTCATTAATTTCGCGGGAGAACCTTCTTTTGCTGTCCAAATAAACATTTTGGAAAGTCATACTTTTTATTAAGTTTTGTATTTTTTCTACTTTTTGTTTATTACATACATAAATGTAATACAGTTGATTGAAACACCTTTTGATTTTCGGTCCGAGACTGTTCAAAGGGATAAAAACATCATAACATAAAAGGGATTTATCAGTGGGAGCCGTATCATCGTCTTAAATTTTACTTCTTTGATTTTTCGGTATTCAATTGGGAGTCGACTGTGTCGCCACAGTTACTCCGGGTACTCAGGGTGATGTAAAAAAGGGGAGTCTAGGAAAATCTTCGTCCATGGAGAAAACCACACTTAGATACTTCACTGATTTATGAATGGCCTTCCTTTGCTAGGACTTTACAAGGCATTTTCTTAGATGCGGAAGTCATTGCATAAACTTTGCGAACATTTTTAACCTATGTCAGAATAGAATTTGATATAAAAATAATACACTTTTTCCGTGTAAATTAAAAGAAAATTTGTGTCATTAGGTATTTATTTCTTCTCTAATAAGAGCTTGGAAAAAAGAGATATCCTGGATATTTGAAAGTATAAGTGAACTCCTCATAATCGTTATCAGTGAAAAATACCTCCTCTAATGCCGAGAATTTTTGTTTTCCATATTTAACATGATTAATGCCACTTATCTCTGACGGCAATATTTTTGTACCACAGTTTGATCTGGATCGAAGGCAAATCTCAGAACTGAAGCTTCCCTAACAGCGATTTAGTTAACCTCAAAGTATTATTCCAGATCTGGTTCAGTGCTAGCCGGCGAAAGTATCGACTGGTGGTGCGACCTAAAACATACCGTCCTCGTTCTCGTGTATAATCTCCGTCATCAGATTATAATAGGCCATGAAGTTTTCTCGCGATAAAATGAAATAGAACGAAGTAGAAGAAAGAAACAAGGACTCGTCGCGTGGAGAGACTGGCACCTCATTTAAGCTTAAATGTATATTTGGTGATTTCAGATACTCCCGGATAGCTGACACTCCCGACAAAAGGGCACTAAGGCAGCCACTTGCCATAGCACAGCTAGAAGAGTAGTTTGACAAATCTTCAGACAGACTCCATGATCTCTGCTGAGATAACTTCCTGAACGATGCCCTGCTTGAGGGTAATTGAATTTTATGGAAAGATTTGAATGACAAATTGGTCGAGGATTTCTTGCGGATGACTCTCTGAGAGCTGGATTTACGGGGATGGAGGCCAATTTAAAGTGACTGATTTTTATTGATAACAGAATACTCTCGCAGCTACCGACTGTACAAAGGAGGCCGCCCGGCTTCTTTTATGTCTAGATAGATGACAATAACGGACGATAAAGGCAAGTACAAACTTGAGAACTGCCGTCATAGTTATGGGGTCGATTTAAATTGCTTTTAGCCCTTTTTGACACCATACGGGATAAAAAAAAACGCCCTATCGATCAAAGAGGTTAGAATTACTTTGGAATTCTAACGACTTTTTGTATTCTCTTTACTAACCACGCTAGAATGAATTAACCCTAGTGGCATTAATTACACCAGCAAATAGATCCTCTATTCCTATTCCTCAAATAAAATAGATTTTGGAAAAATGAATCACGATACTGCAATTTAGAAATTTACCAAATTTGAACTTTCTATATCACATGGTCGGAAAAGTGCCTGTGATGGACAAATAAACATGGACATGTTCCATTCTTCTAATTTCTGTACGGAATACTGAAACAAGGAAATGTTAGTAAAATTATTGTTGAAAAATAAAGTATTATGAAAAAGAAATCTGTACTTATAATAAAGCAAATGTGGATGTCTTTTTAAAGTATAATAAACACAGAACTAAATATAATTAATTGAAAACCATTTATTCAGATGTAGTTTGTTTATGCCTTTATTACTTAAAATTTGAGGTATATTGTCGTTAAGTTATTTTTTTGTCTTAAAATATTATTCAGTAGATTTTAAAAGAGAAGATTTGAGTAAAGTATGAAAATTCTACTATTTCAACTTTTGTTTCAAGGTTAATGAAGTTCAAGTGTTGTTAAGCTCATAATTGCGTTAGTAAAAATATTAATTTTTTATAGGACCCATAGAGACCGACCGTAAATTGGGTTATACTTCATATTTTAAAAAAGATTAATTGTACTTCATCTCCCAAATTTTTTACGCCACCATGAATTTGCATTTAGATAATTTTCAGCAAATTATTCATCTTTCAAGAAATATCTCCGACACAGTACACATTTTTATTTTATTGTTTATAATTTTTCTATAATTAGCCTTCTGTTCTTTCCACAATCAATTTATATAGCGAAAAAATTTCAAGAGCACAGCAGCCAAAAATCTTGATTTTTTATATTTTCTTTCACAAATTCTAAATTAGTGATGGAAATTGGTTTATTATTATTTTTAAATATTTAAAGATATGGTTTCATACACTCTTCAATGCATATTACTTATATTCTTTTCTTAAATGAAACTTCCTTTTAACTTAGCAAATTTGAGTGGTTCTTTTATTGCTAACGAAATTTTAGATCATTATTTGGAATAATTTTTGCTACAGTCGACCAATGCTGCGTCTTGGAATTTTTTGTTCACATTTATTACTATAGACATGTAGGCCATGGGTATATCACTCACTACCTTTTATTAATGGAAACTAAAAAAAAGACATGGTAAATTTCTCATTTTTACTGTTGTATTAAGAAAATCGTTTTGGGAC
The DNA here is from genome assembly GCA_001932985.1 of Proctacanthus coquilletti. Classification (NCBI taxonomy): domain Eukaryota; kingdom Metazoa; phylum Arthropoda; class Insecta; order Diptera; family Asilidae; genus Proctacanthus; species Proctacanthus coquilletti. The sequence continues at coordinate 1,099,377 of MNCL01000037.1, read as the reverse complement.
AATCACCTGATATTGTTTTAAATATTTTCAGAATTATATTCCTTTTTATTTCTGTGGGAAATTCGACATAAAATCATTTCTTTCTTTTTCTTTGTGCAAAAAATATTTATATCACTTTTTTTTAGGCAACAGTCCATTGATTTTAGTGAATTATTTTAGGCGTAATATCTCATTAAGTGCATATCGTTGCTAAAAATTTCTGTTTACTACGTCTTGCGTACTCATTGGCTTATCTTGTTGTGACCTTTAAATCTCAAGTCGATCTCTGTAAATCTTAAAACTGCCAAAAAAACATCCGATACTTAACGTGCCCCCTTTTGGCGGATTGGCTAACGATCAAAGTTTAAGTAGAAATTTTTTTTTCTTTCAGTAATTTAATTCATTTATGTAATTGTATCTCTTATAATCCCGCACAATTCAATCCAACTAATTAGCATTTTCAAGAAGGGATTTTATTTTGTAGAATGCTCCAGAGCTAACTCGGCTTACCTGGGCGGAAAATGCTCTTGTAGGGACAAGATTTTATAAGTGAAAGATGCCTGTGTCCCTAGCACAGTGTAAATCATAATAGAAACAAATTTCTCGGGGGATTACGTATCGAGGGTGAACAGATTTTAAGTCATTACAGCGAAACGAGCCTTGTTAATAATTCAGCACTGCTTTTCGCAGTTTCTAAAGTGGAGGGGGAACGAAATTATAAAAAAAAGTAAAGGGACTAAACGATGCGTAACGCAGAGACTTTGTTCTTTCTTCAGTTTTAAGAAATGCGAAGAATGTGCATGCTACCAAGTATTCTTTAAGGATGTTAACTTACTTGGCCGTATGAATCATTAAAAGGCAGTCTAATTCCACTACCAAGTTGAAAGAGTCCAAGAAGTAGATGAAGGCACTTTAAAAATAACCTTAAATTTTGGGTAAAATGTTTATTTGCATTTAATAATTAACCTTAAGAAGACTGTTTATAATTGCACATTTAAAAAAATTCCAAACAAGAAATTAGCACTAAATAGGTATAAAGATAAAATTACATATAAAAAAACAACTATTGAATTCTAAAAGAATAACGACTGAGTAACGATCTTCCAAGTTTCTGTAAAGAAATTCTTACGCATTACTGAGCACGTTTAAATTTACACAAGATTTCTTCTACGTACGGCAATGAAAGCATTTAACCGCCGGCTATACGAAGTGAAAACAATTTTTTTAAAATCTCGATTTTTATTCTTTTGCAAAATTTCAAATCGATGGCTGTCATATTGCTTCAAAGATGAGAAAAAAGATTTTTCTTCTAGAAAACTTCGAGCAGTAAACGAAGTGGAAAAAATTAAAAAGTTACTCACGCTTAGAATCGCCTCCAGACTTTTCTTTTTTTAATTTGTGCCAAAAAAAATTGTACATAAATTATTTTATTAACATAATTTATTCATAAGCGTCGCTTCAATTAAAATGATTAAAGCTGGAGAAGAAGGAGCCTGCCAAATCGAAATACATTAAGTGGGAAGTCTGGTAGAGGCTTTTGAAAATTTCCACGTTGTACACAGATACGAATTTTGTTAGTAGTTTTATTAAAGTTTGTGAAGAGTGACGAATATTTAAATAAAATTTTATGTTAGAACTTTTACAAATTCTAAACAGCACTTTCCAAAATGCTTTGTTAATAAATACTTCTCAGCATTCAGTGTTATTTTTGCTTGTCTGTATGTTCTAATCAACATTGGCTTAGTACATGAAGAAGACCTATGGTATTTATAAAGAAATAGTTTCAGTTTAGTTAGAAAAATCAGATCATAGGTCGGATCAAGATTGCTCTAGTTTACTTGTAAATTACTGCGGTATTGGCATACTACGTCCTGCGTTGTGATCCAATATAAAGCATGGTTTTGTTCCTGGTCGATATGACACGTCTTGTGTGTCATGTCACATATAAAACGCGCTATATAATTGTGTATATAGCAAATGACATATAACGTCTAACACGTAACATATTAGACAGTAAGATGAAAGAAGATCTATTCATGCATTGCACGAATATCTCTGTTAACTTGCAAACCACTGTAGACGGTATCATATTTGTCCCAATCAGATAAAGTAAAGATCAATGAATATTCAAATACTATTACTATGTGATGTTTATTTCGTTTACGTTGCGCGTTACTATAGCGAAATTTATAGACCTTCCTGGATAGTTTTTTTAATGGTAGCTTTTTTAAAAACATACTTTTAAATTTTTTTTAAAGATAAAATAATCTGGTTATAAATTTTTTTTCAGTTTTTGTCTATTAGTAAATTTCAATTTAAAATTGATAAGTTCTGTTAATTATTTGTTTAATTTTAAAATCCTTTTTTTATTGTTTTCCAATTACTGAAGCAATAGTAACAATATGTAAATTTTCGTTTTTAATTTTTTCATTAATTATGAACGATGTACTTTTGATTCTTAAAAGTAATAATATTTCCCTTTTAACTTTGAAAAATGTTTAATTTCGCTGGAAAATAAATGCTTTTTAGCCTCGGGTTTAGGCAGGTATTTTATTTTTCCAGATATTTGTATTGAAGCATTTATATAATCTTTCACACAGACCTAGAGGAGCAGTTGACTTCATTAAAATGTCGACAAACTTTGAAGTGTCTATGCAAGTCTCCAGTACACCTAATTCCCTCCATAATTGTCCTAATACAATTAATTTATCACCGCTGACGTAAAACGACCAAAAAAATGAAATCGCCAATCCTGTCTGGAGGCAGACTTTCTTTAAGCCCCTGTCAGATGTCACTTCGCCGGAGGAGTTCCAAATCTGGACTTCCCCTCAGTGTCCACTTTCAACTTTCACCAAGAGATTCCTCAGGAGCGAAGAAGACTGATTGCCGGCCACCAAGTTATTCATGCAGAATTTATTAATGGCGAAAAATTTAACATTAAAATTTAATCAGACATAAAAGTTGTCAACGCAAATTTAGCCAGCAAAATGCTCCGTCCTCTATTAGCACTTCCCGTCCGGTTCGCTTTGATTGAATTATTTAAAAATGTTCAGGGCGAGCTGAAGAAAAAGTTTCCCTGGCTCCAGCGAGTGTCACACTTTGGCAGTTTTCCCCCAAGTACTTTTTAGGAGGAACGAAGGACTCCTTAGCCCCAACTTTGGTCGCACAATTCACGGCCTTTATATCATTTACGGGCGTGGATGTGCCACGACGTGGGTGGAGTGCACGCTAGGGCTCCGCGACAGCACCGTTCGATGGTGAGCAATGGTGCTCCTGAATTGAATGACTTAACTAGTGTCACGGGATCGCGCCACCCAGATTCACAGGGGGAAGACGTTCCAAACGTGTCACGAGTAACCACATTATATTTAAATGAAAAATGAAATGCCTCGGATGCCTCTATACATAAAACATATAGCGCGTAATGAAGTTGTAGCCTTTTTGACGCGTGCACCCTCAGACAGGAACCACCGAGCGCGGAAAATAATTTTTTTTTCTATAGCAATTCGTCAAGCGGATCTCGCAAAGGACCCGCAAAACCTCTGTAGCTGCGAAGATGGTGATTGGGAGCGGTAAGGTGTTCACCGAACTTCTTCACTCGGAAAATTCGCACACTCCAGCTAAACGAAATTGAGCCAAAGAACGACAAATCTGAAATCTGGGCCGGATTCAAAAGGATTTTCACCTCAAAACTCGTCGGCAGAAAGTAATTTCATAACTTGGGCACCCGCTCATGTGCCGTCATCCAATTTTAATATTAACACGCATCCCCCACACCTTGTTTAAACAAATTAAAGAAGTGCGAGCCTTAGAGCTAGGGTATATTACAAAATAGGCTAAAAAATCCTCGAAGGCATGACTTGCTTATGAAATTCAAGGTGCAACAAGTAGTTCACCTCGGGACTTATTGCAAAAACTTTGGGCCTAGCGCAGATGAAGTTGATTACGTCTTTAAAAAGTTTTATGAAATTCATATTTTTACAAAAACGGCCACAAATTCAATTCTTAATCTTTGTGGACAGTTTTAGGTGTAGTGGCTTGTAGTTATGTCACATGGTGTCGTGCAAAACTACTAATTTTAAACCATAAAACCGTTCATAATCCTTTTGCAATGAATCAATCTTTTAGAGTAAAATGTTACAAAATGAACAAATAGGCCATGTCTAAATTATTAAAAGATAAATTTATATAATTTCCACGTTCAAAAACTTTTCTCAATTGAGAAAAGGTGGCCCGAAAGATGACTCACTGACTTTCTATATTGATCTTCTTGAATCTTTTAGAAACACTAAAATACCAAAGCCAAGAATAAAATGATTTATTTGATATCTTTTTATTTATTTTTCTTATATTTGATTGGCTTTTATATGTGGGAATATTGTAGACTGTCTGAGAATGAAAATAAGTCTACAACACTAGGCTGAAACTTAATAACTTTATTTAAATACCAAATGTTGACTAATTAAAATTTGTATTTTAGATTAATGTTTTTACGGTTAAATTTAATATTCAAATGAAACCAACGATAATATAAATTGAATAATTTTACGTTAAAGAACTAAAGTACATGAAAATTTCTCCAAAAATATATAAAATAATTTCGTGATACTTCTTTTATTTTTGATTTAGAAAAATTAAAATCAAGAAATTAATTGTATAGAAGTAGCATACATCACAGAGGTTAGAAAAACTCGTAGGTAATGTTTGGAAATTGTTCTAGAAGATAGAAGATAAGGAAAGAGCCGATTCAGATATGTAAAGAAAAGTTAGAATTTAGTGAGAGTTGATAATGCTAATTAAGTGTCAAGAACAAAAGCAATTTGGAGATGTCACATCTCTTTTCAAGATTATCTAGTAAGATCAATTTCAATTTATTGGGCTGAGGAAATAGAGGCAATGTATCAGCTGGAGGTAATATATCATCAGGAGCCCTGGACGACATTAGTCTTATTAACAACATCTGATCCTTAAACCCAAAATGTATACAGAATTATACAACTAAATTTTTGATTATGTCAGTTCTAGAAAAGTAATATGTAATATGGTTCCCTTTAACACATAAAACCCATATTGGTAGCTTTGTTAATATTAATAATAATAATTGATAGAATAATTGTTATAAGCAGGCGAATAATCTGTTTTTCTACTCCTTAGGAATCCTACAAGGGAATGTAAAGACAAAACTGAAAAAGTCTAAAATTAATCTTGTTTAAAGAATAAACAAAAATTCACTAAGTTTAATAAGTTTTAAATATACAGAAAAAATTTCCATTTAGAATGAAATTTTCTATAAATTTATTGTTCCATAATTTCCATATTAAGAAGGAAGACAGTTGATAAAAATTGGTTAATGATTAAGAAGCAAGTAGTAAATTTTGTCGTTATGAAAGATTTTTCAAGAATAATGAAAATATGAGACCTTTATAAGACCTCCAAACCTTGAGGTTTATATAACTACCCATAGCCAAAGTAAAAAAGTTTGTGTGATGATATTTGAAAAATTTTGTTTTGAAATGTTAACAATTTGGAAGAATGCAAAGATTTCATGAAATTGTACACTCATGACACAATGCGGACTTTTTTAAATTTCACTAGCAATAATAAACAATAACAAAGTTGATATGATAAAAATATGGTCGTGCATGTTAATGACTCTTTAAATAGTCGAACAAAATATTTTGTTCTTTCAAAATTGAAAACATGCTTTCAAAAAAATTACCAAGCAAAATATAAAAGCATTTTTTAAATCTTGGAGGACTTATTTCATGAGGCTTAGTGCTAACATGTACTCAAAAATCTGGATGACGCAGAGTGAAGTGAGCTAGACTGAAAATAATGGCGATTGCGAATAACCTTTACCCTCTTTGCTATATGTTTCAATAATTTAATATTTGCCGAAAAATAAAACCAAACATTTTATGGTATTGTCTGCGTAGCACAGGAAACGTTTAAAAATAGACCAGAATTTTTGAGCCGGAAAAAAATCTTATTAGCGTGTCCTTGGGTTACTATTAACTTGAGTGCTCAAGTTGTAAAGTGAATTTAAGTAGAAGATCAGAGCAAGATGCTGGAACGACCCACGACGTCTTGGACATATTCACATAATGTTTACCAAGTGACGATTTCACAATGAACTTTAACCTTAAGACGACGCCGACAGGTTTACTACGTTCGCCTATCGGTACCTATTTTAAGGACATGCATGTTGTCTTGGAAAACGTTAATTGAGACGACAGCCCAAGCCTTCGGGTTGCGACTAAGACCGAAGACATCTGCGCTTTCTCCCACAGCCCGCACTAGTTGCATTGTATTCCTTACACCATTATCATATTATCAGTATTTGAGAACTCATCCGATGATCCCAAGTCGCAGCTCGTTTGACGCTCAGTTGATTTTGATAAGAAATTCCTTGTGACAGTCCTTGGGCTGGAAGGGAGCCAATAGTCGTCGTCAAGAATTGCCATCAAAATTTTCTGCGTCTTCGAGACTCCTGGACTGAATGCACACATTAATCAGTTACATATCGAGCATTTCATCGGGCATTGATTTTGCACATATAGCACAGGAGTCCTGGAGATGTACTTTACAAACAAATTATGTTTTCTATTGTGGGTTTTTATCGTTTTTTGAGTTTTCAATTACTCCTAAAAGCCAACCACATACTGCAAGAAATTTGCATCTGCGATCATGGTATCATCAGACTATACTAAAATGTTAAATTACCTAAAGTTAAATCAACACAATAATTAAGCACTTTTTCGTTTTTAACAACGTTCAGTTATTGTGGGAATTTTTTTTATTACATTTTGTCTACGAATTTCAGTATTAATAGATCTTCTTGAAGATTCATCTATTAGATGCTTTTCATATCTCGTGTGATAAGTTCATGGAAAAATTATCAATACGGAGAGGGTCGAGATACAGTCAGTACAAAAAGAGGAATTCGTTGATATTTTTCGGAATTTATTTATAAAATTAAAACAGGTATTGAGTAATAAAAATTCGTACTGCTTTTATTGGCAAATTAACGTAAACATTAATTCGAAAATAGTATATTTTTTATACACTTTAATTTTCCAATTAAAACCAACATATTAGAAAACTAAAACGAATATTTACAAGTAAAAGTAGACTTTTTTATCTAGACTTCCTTAAAAGTGAAATTAACTATTGCGTATGTTTAGTCAATGCACAAGTTACAAACAGATCTCTCGCAAAATTCAAGAATAATTCCCAATCGGGAGTTTCTCTAGAACTCAAATGGAGCTCCAAGAAGTGTTTCAAGTCTTACCTGACATTCCCACCTCATTACTTTCTAAAAGTGACTCGGATACGATTTCAGTGCACCCACGAGGGAGGTGTTACACTCGCCTGAGTATATTGTACTTTTGTGTGGGGATTTGTTGTCTGGCTTTGTGGCAATTCGAGTGGTCCCATTGTTGAGGCAGTTGTTTGCTGAGGGTTTGTGTGAGTTCCAACGTTCTGTCCGGAAGTTGTAAGTGGTATATTGATATCGAGCAGCCCATCGATGCTCAGCTCCTGCTGAATGAGCTGTTGAGTCGCAGAGAGGCCCAGATTAGACTTAATCTATCGACAAAAAACGCATTAATTTACCTCTTCTATATTGCACTCTAGGCCGCCGTGAAAATTTTCAATGTTGAATTCCTCTATCTGCGTTTGGTTGTTGAGCGCCTCCATACATTGACCTATTAAAGTCGATGGTGCGTTTTCTACAAATTAATGTTTTCAAATTGCAATTGGTGGTAGAAGCTTACAGACTAATTGGGTCATATGGAAAAACCATTGGTGCTGTTAATGTGATAATGAGCCAAATAGATGACGTCCAATGTGAGCTAGCCTCAAGTGAAATCAATTGCTATAGGGGTTTTTTAACAGGCATCTTACTAGTTCATGATCAAATTATTTAATTTGTCCTTTGGTGCACACTGAATAAGTGCAATGAACTACTTTCTGCACACAGTTGAAATATTTCATATCATATTTTGAGAAAAATTAGGAACTGATTGCAATGTAATGCTTTCGATTGGGTTTCATATATACAAGATTTTTAAGAATTTTATAAGGAGTGAAAGAATGTGACTATGAGAGGGAAACTTTTTAAATATTGATGAAGTGGAAAATCTTCTGTACTTTAACTATGAAGATTAAAAAATTATTTTATTTATTTAGTATCTTCGTTGTGTTTAGTTTAACGAAATCAGTGAATGTGGTTAGTATGGTACGATATACTGTGTAAACTTTTTTTTTCCTGTGAAAAATAGGGACGTTGAATTGTTTTGTTTGAATACCTGGAAATAATGGACGATATTCAAACAATTTTCTACGCGTATATCTCAACAAATATCGATAATTGAAAAAAAAATATAAAACGAAAATTGCTTAAATGACATTGAAAAAATGGCAAAAATCAATGAAAGAAATTAGACAAGAGGAACGGTTTTCAGTTTTTTAGGTACAAACAGGTGTACTAAATGCTTCCTATTAAACCCTGTATATTTAGATATGCTAAATTTTATCTCATGTATACTGGACTATAGTTTGCGTCACATGTGCTGGAACTGTACTGTCTTGATAAAAAATTTATTTGCCAATTCGAAGAAAAATGATGTCTGTAAAGCATTGTCTTCTCGAACAAAAAGACAGTCAAAACCTGTTCGTTGCTAGGCAAATCATTTGACTATGTCTAGAAATTGTCTATTTCGGAACTGATTATCCTTGCAGATCCCACCTCAATTAATTCAGGGTCCATAGCTTCTGTTAAGAATTAAGCTTTCTTGTGAAAGCAATTTAAAAGATATGGGATCACAATTTCTATTACTAAAATCGCTCAGAAACTGATTTAGACTTCAGTACACGTGGAATCGCAAGATTTTCAAAGGGAAGTGGAAAAGAAACAACGAAGGATGAAACGATGATTCCCTCTATGCGTAGTAGAGTGACTTTGTCGCAACTTACCGCCCACGTTTGTGTTAATTTTCTGCCCTGCCGTTGAAAGTCCGGTGCTGTCTGTTGTAGAATGTGTTGCCGTCGAGTCGATGATTATTGAATTGTTGTTGAAAGTGCCCATCGACTCGGTGGCGGGCTCGCCGTTGGGGTACGAGGGCGACATGCCAGTGCCAGACGAGGGCGATAATCTCTGCAAGATTTAACCGATATTAGTGCGTGCTTAGGGCCCATACCTGGGGTCTAGTTACTTCTGCGGAGTGCATACAGGCACAGGGCATTGAACGATGGATCGGACAGTGAAACGTTTGCATTCCGAATGATTGAGCGACTGTTGCGTGTAATGAGTAGGGCTGAGGTGGTTGATACGGCGGGGGTGGCTGATTGTGTACGGTCGTCGCTGCACTAAACCTACTCCATCCGTATGATCAGTTGGAATAAAAAGAATACATTTTGATAAAATTGGTCGCCACAAGTTTTGAATTGCGCTTGTGCAAAAGCTAAGTACTAAACATTACTAACAATTTAAAAGCATGCATCAATTTCGAATTCAAACTTGGAAATCAGGCAAATTAAACACAAAAATGAAACTGACCCTTGTAGAAATTCGCTTTGTAGTGTAAGGTCATCTGCCAAAGATCCAGCCAGATGATCTAAGGCAGCGGATTGAGCTGAACTTGCTGACGCTGATGGCGGACTATGAACATTTTGATTAAATTCGTTTGAGGATGGCGTGGGAAAACTCCAGTCTGGTTCCAGCCCCACAACGGCTGGGATTGGGCTCAAACGACCGCAGGAACTAGCATTGGATGAAGCTCGTTGTCGAAAATCAGGAGAGAGTTGAAATCCGCCGCTACCGTTCAATCGTTACAAATTAAAAACAAAAAAAAAATATAACAGTAAGCCAAAAAACGTGAAATAAAAAATGTTGAAGAATTTTATCAAAACATTCCAAAAATACTTCTGAAACTTCTACAAAGAAGCGAGAACATAATTACTCTACTAGATACTGCAGTGAAGTTCATTCTAGTTTGTTACTAATAGCAGCAGAGGCAGTGCTCCCTGGGGCTAACATTTACCTGTGCAGCGGGCTCTCGGGGAAGTGGTCTAGGCCTTCGCTAACACTACTGCTGGGTGATGGCGTCGCATCGTTCAGTCCTGTAACTCCGGTGTTCCTCAGGGCTTCCACTCGCTTTTTCGCCCTACCTCGCCTCTTCTCGTACTTCGATGTTTCCATTGATGCTGCTCTTCGCCGAACTGACTTACCGGGTTTTGCATCCGGGTTCAGCATCCACCAGGACGACTTGCCTGTACCTTCATTTTGTACTCTCATAAAACGGTTGTGGAGCGACAGGTTATGCCGAATTGAATTCTGCAATTGGAAAGAACAACACATTTTAAAATCTATACAATTCGCGATTTACGATATGCAATCGAAATTTAAGATTTTAGAGATTGTTTTATGCATTTCCATTTAATAATAATTACGATTTAGTTTGTTCTAGAGCATGAAAATAATTTTCAAGAACAATTTAGAACTAAGACCAATCAAAAGGTTTCAGCACAAGTAGTCGTATGCAGCTTTTTTTAAAATACATTGCGAAAAATAAAAAATAATATAATATAGACTTTCACAATTAGTTTAAATTTTTGATTACAGAAAATGTTTGTTAAGAAGCAGTATTTTCTTACAATGTTTGTGATTTTTTATACGTTTGTGCTAGAATATAAGTAGCAACATATCTTACCTTTTGTTTATTTATTACTTAAACGAACTACTAAGTTCATAGCGTTTATTCCGGTCAAAATCGAGTTTCATTTACTAATTGTATTTTTCCTATCAGTTAATGTGGTTTGTGTGTAAATTTGGGTTCAACTCAAATTCTTTTTTGAAAGTTCAACCAAAAGTCCACACGTATTATTCAAGACTTTCTAATAGTAATAGTAGTATCAAGCTGGCGTGCAATATACGCTTCTTTATTTATTGACTCTTAAATAGAACTTTTTCACGTTGTTTGAATATTCTAATAGACAATTCTACTAATTTCAGTCCTGCTTATGAAATTATTGCTAATTATAATAGTTCGGTTATTCTTTGTCTGCAAAATCGAAGAAGCAAGGAACTGTTCGGCATCAAGCTGAGAAGAGGCGCAATTAAAATGCTTCAGTTCTTGCTAGAATGTTTTAAAATCTCGATGAATGATGGGAATTGCTGTTCCAGCATTAGCGAATAACGTCAATTCATTGAAACTTCCAAAAGTCCTTTCCCCGCCCCGCTCACGGGCGTATGACGAGATTAATGTAATTGATTTGAATAGTGTTACACAGTGGGGCGTCCTTCTGAATGCCTGAACCATCTCCTACACATCTTTTCTGTTACAATAATCTTTTTCTCTGTCTTCTTACACCCCCAGAAATATTGTGGGCGACCGAAGGGAGGAACCGGGGAAGCAGTTCAGCTCAAGGAGAGTGTATGGCCGCCACAAGTTCATTTTTTATCCGTACGACCTACCCTCGGTGGTAAATGGCGCCAACTAGGCGACGGTATCGACGGTGGTAGAAGAACTCACCGTATGTAATACTTGCAGGGATAATGCCGATTATCCCGTGAAAGTATTCCCACATATTGGCAGATTCTCAAATAAAGAACAATTCTTACAATTGCGGGCGCTCCGTTAGCACGGCAAAGATAAAGATAACAAGCTGACGAGCTCGGAAAGTTGCACTCGAAGCAATCATTACAGGAAACTAAAGGAACTTGGGGAAACACCAACGATGACTTGGGCAGGTGAGGAAGTAATTTCGAATTCCATAAACTGTGACAAAAGATGCTACCACCGCGATCGAGGGTTGGGTTCGCGTTCTTGGACGCAAACTTTTTTAATCGTCTCGCAGCAATCCCGAACTTAATGCATAAATTCCCTATTTATGTGTCGCTCCTGGCTAGTCCTGGAATAGGAATAGGGACTGGTGCGCGGACACGTAATCCATGCCATAAGATATGCCTTATGTAATGCCGCGTAGAACAATTTACATTCAATTTAGGAAATGTTATTCAAATTTGATCCACTTTTATCCGTGAAGAATGCTCCGGCTACTGGCGGTCGACTATACCGAGTACTTTGAGGGCGGCTCGCCTGAGAGGAGTAAAATTGATATAGAGAAGTGCGGAAATCAAAATCACCACATATGGACCGTGAAGGACGACGGCGAACTTTCGAAGAAGAGAATCAAACTAAAATCATTGTGTAGTTCCAGCCGGAATAGTAAATTTTACCCATTCGATTGTATGCTATAAGTACATAACGTCCAATCCCATCGTCCCCCGCAACTTTATCGCCCAAATACTGCGGGAGCTGATTTTATTCTCGACAACTCGTAAAAGTGGAGCAGTTTTATTCGACTCTGATTTCCAGATGGAATTTATGATCATGTCCTTTAGATACTATCGAGATTGAGGCATCCGGGACTGTCTGACGGATGTATCCCGCGCCTGCCGCTCTAGCGGTCGACATCGCACGCGAAATTATGAATTTTTTAATGAATCCGCGACAGATTATTTCACCGATTTACCGGTCGATCCTGGCGATGGAATGGCAACGTCTTAGCGATTTCGTCCAACCACAGACCATTAATCTAGACGTCTTCTACTTGGCGGTTTCCCGTTTTCTTCACTTTCATAAAATTCTCGTAAAATGAACGATTCAAGGATCGCATTTTAATTTGCAATAGTAATCAGAGCTGAATTTTGAGACCTCTTTAAGAAAAAAACTGCTCAAAATTGAGCACTGTGGTGTGTGCTAGAGCTAGATGAACTCAATTGCTCTTGGTAACAATCGCAAATCAGAGCCAGAACTCAAAACGGCTTTTAGACGCTATGGCCGACGTGTCTTGCACCGTAGGGAGCAGTCAACCGGCTAGAACTGGGAGATTTTAGACTATGAAAAAGCAGAATATTTGCATGGGAATTGCTCGTATGATAAAATCGGTTTCATTTGAATTAAAAAATAGTTTGGTTCCTCATAATTTTATTCACAGGAATAGTCACTCATGAATTATGAAACACACGTAATCACTGACCTTTCTGTGTCATATCTGTCCGATAGATAGCCGAAGATTCCGATTTGTTATGGCTTGGACTATCAGACGAAATTTAACATTATCTTTTGGGTACCAATATTCTAAAATTAATTTTTTTAGTCTTTCGTGTTTCAAAGAATGACAAATATAAGTTATGACAGTGATTTTATCGTTCGGATCGAATGTCTCAGTAAGCTATTTACGGGCTTAATTATTTTCACATTAACTTAAGTGTATTTTTAATTCGCTATTTATGTAATGTAAATTATACCATTATTTAGCACTTTATAATGGCGTTTATATTTGTAGTTTGTGCTTCTTAAAATATATTCTAAGCATTTAGATCGAAGGTCCATAAGATTAGGAGAACTATTCATTTTTCAAGGTGAATCACGTAAGATAATTACATATTTATTCGGAACGTAGAAGTCTTTTCTTCAAACTCGATTTTTTAACTCTTGATTTCTTTTTCCTTAGAAAGTATTATGAGGATTGATTATGTTTTTAATTACTTTGTATGACGTGTTTGTTCATTCAATACAGTAAGAAAGCTCCTAAATACACATTTCTACTATTCTTCAACACAGATCACTGGATTTTAATATTAAAGTTCTTAGTTTATTCCTATTTTTGTATTTTAATAAACACTTAGGTTGCTCAAAAAATAAAAATAAAATTACAAATTAAGTACAACTATTTCGAGATATGCCAGCAATTTGTAAAAGTTTGTTAAAGTACATTTAAGTAAAATTACTATATATTTAAAAATAGTAGTACTCTAGAGAATCTATTGCATATTTGGATAAATATATTTAAAAAAATATGCCTCCGTTTTAAGTCTAATGAACTTGGAGTATTCAGAACACTTGAATCTTAATCATTTCAGTAGTATTCCCTAATTAAAACAATTTGAAAGCTAAAGGTTCCGCCTCTTCCCTCTTAAATACAAAAACAAAAAAGCAAGGGTAATCATTTTACCTTGTAGAAGAGATCTTAGCATTTATGTTATACTTTCAAATAAACTCGTTTAAAAATAATTGTTCTCCAAGGTGGTAAAACTTTAAACTTCTTTTGTTAAAAATAAATGCACTTTTGTCTGCAAATTACCCGCGTAAAATTTAATTTCACTATTTATTATAGCAACATTTATGCGTTACACACTTGTTACAAAATAAATAATAATCTTTACAAAATTCTAAAACAACTGGCATAATAAACTAAGAGCAAAATGCTGACAGCTTTTAATGTTTCTACGGTTACAAAGTTTAAAATAAAATACATTTTTAAATTGACACGAAGCCAAAGTCGCTGTCGTTGAACAATACTAGCGTTTACAACTTTTTGGTCGTAAAATTCTACTGGTTCAACTATAAATTTTCATTTATTTTGTTTGTATTCAAATTTAAGTGTGATATAACGCCTAGTTTACGGAAAAGCTCATAAAGCTATATCTAGCTACACGAGTCCTTGATTCAAAATGATTCTTTGTGGAATAGACAAGATGGTGCTCTGATTAACTTTTGATCATTTTCAATGAAATTTACTTAACAGAGTCTTCAGCTACAGAAAACTGATAAAGTGAGGTCTTACTCATAGTGTTTTAAAGTTTTAGTACTTTGGATAATAATATGCCTTTTCAAAAATTTTAAAGATCTTGCCGCTCTAACGCTAAAAGCCTCTATACATAAAAAAAAACTGGCAAGATATAATAAATAACGATAAAAGAAAAGTTACCTCGTTTTCAAAAAGGTTCTACAAAATTATCTTTTACATATTTTAAGACATAACTCGCAAACGGCTCTTTGATGCCGGTTTTTATTTTTTCCAAATTTAACTGGAGTTATAAATCTTTCCTGACACAAAGCCTCTATTAGAAGGCCTTTATTATAATATTGATTCTGATATTTATTGCTATCGATAATATGAGCACAGCTTAGCTTTATTAAATTGAAGCAAGTGCGAAATAATATTTGCATGAATATTTTCATTTGGTATTTTATCAATTATACCTTGTCTATCGTGACGTAAAAAATTAACAAACCCGTGAAGCAATATTAAATGAGTAATTAAAAGGAAAATATAATAAAATAAGAGAAATGTAAAATGTTCGCTAATCTCGGAGTCAACGCACTTCGCAGTTGGAATAAATTAGCGAAGTAATCTACGACGAAGATAAAAGGAGAGGAGCAACTGTGGCGTCGTAACAAGACTCGCTGGCAAAGTGCACAAGCACTCGAGATATTCCAAACTTAAATGCGATCGAACACGGACGCGATGAATACCAAAAGCCTGAGCCATCGGACACGTCCAAGACAATATAAGACGAAACCGCCGAAAAAAGACGGCCTTAGCAGCACACACCGCAGACATAAAGAAGAAACACATCTTCACACTTCGGTCCTCGACAACCTTGAATTTTTTGGCACGGGACTCGACATGGGTCATTGTAATTCAAAGAAAGTTTCCTCCATCCGAGCAAAAGTGCGGCATTCGGTGATTTATTATTTATTTTAAACCGCGGTCACGGCCCATCCAAGCGGTGACCTCAGACGGACGTTTATTAAGTGCACTTTTAACCTGAGGAGAAATTACTACCGTCGAAAGCACGCTAACCAAGTGCGCAGTTCGCGTAGGGGAGCGCGATAATTAATAATCGCGATGATAGCCCGTTTAGCGCACGTTGCGCATTGTTCAATTACATATATGATATTCGGCGCATCCGTTGTAATTAGAATAAAACGCTATACAAGCCCGTGATATAACACACTTAGATTACATCGCAAAATATCGTTTCGCCTGAAGATTCACTATCTACTCCAGACGATATAAGCGAGTCGACGATATGCGATGAGACACAAGTCTTATTTACCTCGTTTTGTTTACTTTGTCGCTAGGTGTCGGACTTTGTTTCTGTTACTTTTTAATTAAGAAAATTTTAATCGAATGATCAATTTCTAAGAACTTGCAAGATCAACTAACCAAAAGGAGCTATGTCTATAATTTTAGCAGCCACTGTTGGTAAGTTTCTAAATCACTAGACCGTTTTATATAAATGTGCGACTAATCGATCAGGTCTTATGACATGAGTAATACAAGACAGAAAAAATTTTGAAAAAATTCAGAACAGCGATCACAAATTTAAAATTATGTCGGAATAATTTTTTCTCTCTTCAAGTTAAATGGGGTATCAAATGAAAGATGATAAAATCGCGCGAAAGCGTATATAAATATATTGTGATTTAATCGCCAAAGTACACAGTATTAGTTAATTTATTGTCTTGCTTATGCTTTAGAAAATACATAGAGGCTAATATTTATGAGCGATGACTTAGTTTCAGCTCAGTTTAGTTTCATCAGCCTTTGATGAAGTTGAAAATAAATGAAAACTAAGTACGTGAAATGTGAACTGATCCATGGATTAGAGATTTCCTTTACATACCATAAGTGTTCAAGTTTTTTAAATGACGCACTTCCATATGCTGTATTTTTTTTTTAATTATTTATTCGATTACTATAGGTTTTATTTATTCTTTATTTTCCACAAATAGTACTTGAGAAATTGTAGGACGTTTTATTCCTAAATAAAAAGTTGGCTTGTTTCACATATTCTTATTTGCGAGATATTTTTTGTATTAGACATCGTTTTAGTCAACATTTCATTCCTTTTTTCCTATAAAAGCTTATATTCTGTAAGATTGTCTTTTATCTTTAATGTAATGTGTAAAGTTCAAGCCATTCCAATGGATTTTTAAATCAAATTAAAACAATTGTATAACACCACCTTTTACATTTTTTTTCTAGAAATGAAACATTGTCTAATAAAATTTCAATTTCAATTTTAACGGAAGAAATAATCGATAATAATACAAATTTTATTTGTATACCATTAAATTAGGAATCTAATTTATTTATTACTACAGATTTCCAAGGTATACACATTTCTAAAAATAAAAGGATATACCTTTCGTCCATAATTAAAAAATCTATTTTTTGTAATATATTTTAAAATTTTTGGAAAATTCCTCCTATAAACATTTCTGTAGAATAGCGAAACTCATTTCAGTTCATCTAGAAATTCAACCTTTGATATAATTGTTTTTATTTTACAAATTCGCTTTACAAAATCATTTTACTGGAAAATTTTCCTGGACGGAGAAGTTTTGTTTCTAAATTCGGAAAATATGGTCGTGAAAAAACCTATTACTTGTTCTATCGCAAGTGACTTGTTCGTTAATTAATTTGTGACATAATTTAATTTGTGGATGGAACAGATGTCTCTACCGAAATTTAAATTCCTAAGCTCTTCCCTTTGTCTGTTATATTTTATTAGATTAAATAGCAGATCGATATTAAAGCTTTGCAATGGAATATATTGTTCTCACAAAGCCTATATAATACATAACATGGTAATAATTCTTTTCTACTAATTTTAACTTTCCAAAGAACACATTTTCATAAAAATCAAACTTGATCTAAAACGAACAATCGACGATTGTATAGATTTTTGTCTACAGCTCCTATATCAAGATTCATTATACAAAATACCGGAAAATGATTTAGAGCTTTCAAATATTTCCAAAGGATCTAACCAGTTTATCGTCTTGCAACATTTTACAAAATTCTATAAAGTTTAATACTGATAACGACTAGCGATTAAGGGGATAAATTTCTTGACTAATTCGCTTTAATAGACTTTTGATATTTTTTTTTTTGTAAAAATCATGCTATTGTTAAAAAATTGCTTTTTTATGTATGATGGAATTAGAAATATTTGAGATTTTCGTAAAAATAACATTTATTGGTTATTCTTGGCAAATTTCTAAATTATTTATACGCAGAAGCTTTCCTGCCACGTACAGGTAACTAGGTAACTAAATTAATCCCAAGGAGAAAAATCAAAACTGCCTGTACCTGTACTGACAGAGTGCTTACTAATTCTCGACTGTTCTCCGTGTTCCGTCCGCCCTAAGAATATCAATGTAAGAAATTCCACAAGCGACACTCAATACGCCAGGTGAATGCGAATACCTGTCCAGCCGTGAGCTTCAAATAATCTCTTTAATTTGATCACGTTACTAAATTAATAACTCGTTTAATGAGGCGGCATACGCCGCCGCCGCGCCATATCACCGTCCACTGCAAAAATCTAAACTAGTTGAAGTGACCTTCTAGTCTCAAAAATCGCCTCGTAAACGAGTTTCTTTTTATGGAGGCGTTTTATGTCGCATTCTTAATTTTGAATGAGCTTTTTTCTTCAATTCGTTTTTCCCTCTTGATCGAAAAAATTAGGTGAGATTAAAACCGGTTCAATCTTTTATATCGGCTCTGTCCGGGCCGGAGGAAACAGTCCGCGACGTATCTGAGTCGGAAGATTTCTAGATTCCTTACAGCGCTCCCTCTGCTACTGTCTGTCGCTTTTTGAACGAAACGCGCTTATTTGGAAGAAACTTTGACATCTTTATATCGAAGATTTCCTCGAGAAATCAATGAAGGGCAAATATCCATTCAAACATGATTTAGATTTGCAACGCCCGAGTACAGGGCTTAGAAGATGGTCTGAAAAGTCCTACTCCTATTTGGCCATTGTAAGTCAAGTGTAAGAAAGGACAGTCCAAATCGGTGCTCGCAATGCAAAATCTTCTTGACTTTTAGTACTGAAAATCTTAAAGATTTCGTTAAGAAACTTCCTTTTATGCTATCAAAATATCTTTTGCATCCAAAACAATTGGGTGAGGAATTTACGTTCACCAGAAGCTCCACTTTAATGAAAGTAAGACGATACAGACTGGAAGTAAATATTTAAATTCTACGCAACACGAGCAAGAAACTGTTCATATTTCTTTAGGTAAAATTCTCATGGACATAACACCGCGCATAATTCCTTTGAAAACTTCAAGACTGTGGGAAGTACCAATTAGATTTTCTACGTTTCTCAGAAAATTAATTCATATGAGCATATCTAGTAGGTATCCAGTAAGGCAGGGCGCGAATGTGTACCTATAAGGTTACTGCTTTCAGATCGGACACGCCTTTCCACTCAGCTCAGTTAGAATAATCTGTAAATTTTTTATTAACCTCCAATTACTATTTATGAAATAATCATTCTTTCATTTATATCTACCATTGCAGTTAAATTGATTATAGTTCGAATAAAGGCATACGATTAATTCTCAAAACAAAAATTAACGATTGTTTACACATCGGTACGCAAAGTCTAGTCATGTCCGAAATTATTTGTTTAGATTTTTATCGGTGAAAATGTGTAAACTTATGAAATTTGCATATACTGATTAATTTAGCTTTGTCAAAAGAAAAATTGTAAACATCAATCAAATTAAATAGTTTTAAAAAATAATACTAGCCAACGATTTTAAATAAATTATTCGTATCCAAAAAATAATTAACTTTAAAAAGGTTTTCATCTATAGCATGAAAATTTAGGAATACAATAATTAATTACTTCTGATTTTGGAAATTAAAAAACAAATATTAATTTGAAAGGTAAGAAAAGCCAATTTTTACAGTTAATTGAAATATTCTACAATCTAAAATCATTTTTTAAAATATAAAACAGACGGTATGATTGTTTTTTTTTATTCTTTTAAATAAAGAAAAATTTCTTGAATGAATATTAAATGATAAGAACAACGATGAAAATGATAAAAAGGATATCAACAATTTAAAAAAAATTATATTTTGTTATGATAATGGAAAAATGTTATTTTGCATGTGCCTTGATCGATATTTTTCAATGCATTTGCAGTACTGAGGAAGCTAAAAAAAAATAAAATAAATTTCATTATAATAATTTAATGCAAAATTGTCTAGTTTTGGAGCTTTCATTTGAACTACATATCGAATTTATTTCATTTTGCATTGTCTTTTTTAATTATTTGCAATTTTGACAAAAACCGGCCTTTATTTTTATAATCTAATTTTCTCCTAAATCGGAAGTCTCGATATATTTGTTTTTATGAAATCAATAATTAATAACATATATAATAATAATAATGCTTAATTAAAAATGTATTGATATTTTTCCAGATAAACAATTTTGTTAATTAGGGTAATATTAATTCAGTCAGTGGGCGATTCCCTGAATTTGTTTATTTATATTATTCCATCTCACCAAAGTGAAGAAATGGATCAACAGAAAATATACTTTTAGGAAATTGAAATTAGTAGCGGTTATTAAGTACAAAGTTTGTAATATCCAAACGACCATGTGGTGAAATGTCTAAAAGTCTAAAATACAAGAAGACTAATTGCAGTTAACATTCAAAAAAGAAAAAATTGTAATATTGAAAATGCTATAAAAATTTTTTACTACCTTAAAGTTCGTTTATAATGCATATAAAGGTACCTTTATTTTGTTTTCATCATTTGGGGACACTACACACTAATAAGTAATATTTAATTGAAAATTAAAATTTGATTATGTGTCAGGGAGCAGCATAAAAGAGCGTATTGTTCCCAGAATTTAGCAATAAAGTCAATTTAACGCTGGGCCATCAAATTAAGTGGCAATACCGGTCTGATAACTGTCGAGCAACTTGCAAGGTATTGCTTTACAGCCAAACTTAGTACCATATGTCGTAAACTTCTGGATTCATAACTTCCAGGCGAATTCTCGTCATTTGAAATTCCACGCCAGGAATAGTTCACGGGTGCAGTCCAACCAAATATAAAATTAAATGGCGACGGATAAACCGGCGATATAAGATCGCAAAATTCGACTAAACTTAAGCAATACTGCTTGAAAAGCGCGTTTCAGTTCCATCTTGTAAGGATATATTGATATGCCATCAATGACAAGTTAATAGACACGTTTCGGGGCAATGGGAGCGCGGCCCATACCACTCCCGAATAACATAAAACTGATGGCATTAAAGCAACCCCAATAAGTAACTGAGCAGACAATTTGTTTTATTATCTCGAAAGAAGTCTAATAAATATTGATTGCCAAAAATCGAGTGGATTCTGGTTTGCCATCTCGGAGGATATCTCTCTTTTGGGAATGCCGACCACGTTCCCACCCCCCAGGACAGAATGTACAACTTATTCGGCTATTTGTCATGCATAATTTTCACTCAATTGGTTTCAGATCTAATAAATGGTTTCTTCTGAGTTCGAGATGAGCGATTGTGTCCGGCCGAGGGGGCAGTCGGGGCGGCATAATGGTTTTAGTTGCCCGACACTTTATTGGAAGATTTCTTCTTGGCTAATTAGAGCTTGAATTATACTAAAACTTCAATTCTAGCTCTGTTTAGGCAATTTATTTGCATAATATCGTCGCCTGTGTTGAGGCGTGGATGATATGACATCAGATTTTCCATTTTAAATAAATTTTAATGTTAAATTGTCCACAGCCAGTGATGAAGGCGCACAGTGTCTGAATCTTTAGATATATATGGACATTGTGACACATTTACTCGAATTTAATAATTTTTTTGCTCATAAAAGTAGAGCCTTTAGGAGTATAGTTCTTTACGTCGGATACACTATCACTTGAATAGCCCTAGAAAATCTCAAAAAGCCATCGTCCAAGGCTTTTACTACTAAGGACAATGGTGTAATTATAATTCGTTAAAGTGATATGTTAATTAATCGTAATAATTTTTAATTTGTTTCTAGCTTAAGAATTTTATGTGAGACAGTACAACAACAATAAGATAATTATTTTTCCTTTACTTGAGCTCGTTCATTTTGACCATATTCTTTTTATCTTTAAAGAACTATGCATTTCAGACAGTATTGAATATTTCTGTTTAGATTGTTGATAACACTAGGTAGCGTCTTCTTATAACGTAATCTCAACTTATACACAAGAAATACTTGATAAGTTGATGACTGTGATAAGAAATGGCACCTAAAAGAGAAATTCGATATACTTTCTCGCAAGAAATGGGAAATATGCACTTTGTGTGAATTCCCGCCACATGTGTTGAATTAAATTGACCTTCGAAGAACAAGTACTTTGTAATCTGTGATCTGTTATAGAGCTTACACTTGAGATAATTGTATTTAAGTCATTTTATAGTAATTACAAAGTACATTTTTGATCAAAATAAGAATTGTGGATTGTATTAATACGATTAAAACATCGTCGCCACTTAAAATTAAAAATCACATCTGAATTTAATATGCATTATCGTCCAAAATCGAAAGCGTTTTTTTAAGTTTTATATTTTTCAATTATTTTTTTACATAAAAGGGAAAATTTTGAAATGTATTGATATAGACCTATGCTAAGATATGCTATAGATAGAGAACACTTATTAATATTATTTTTTCAATTCTGATTATAATGACAATAGTCGTTAGCTATAGTTCTTTCTTTTTTTCTTGCACTTTATTTTAGAATTTTCTATATTTAACTTATATCATTAAACAGTTGATATGAGCCTATAAACGCCAAATTGGAATCGAATTGTAAAAATTTCAAATCAATTCGTATGCAGCAGTTAAGACCTGATACTAGAAAATTTGACTTGTTTTTTAAGGAAACATATAAATAAAGAGAGATGTTCTTCATTCCAATAATAATTATAATCTAGAAAATATGGCACTCTAGAGGTCGTTCATTTATGATAATGTTGTGAACTGAGTCGTCTTTGCAAACAGAACCATGCTACAAGAAATTCTGAAAAAAAAAATTATATATAAAAATATTTAAAACAGAATTGAGTTTTCTTTTCATTTTGCAATTATGTACCTCTGCTTTAGACTTTGGAACGCCAAAGTGTAAATAAATAATGAGGTATATTTCCTCATATTACCACGACATGCGTACTACAATTTGTTGAAAAAAAGACGTGGCGAATTCTGCGCTTTTCTGTGACTACCACGAGTTTACGTCTATCTTTCTAAGTAAAGTCGATTTCTCCATATCTGCTGACAAATAAGTGAATATAAAAAATAACCAGAAATTAGTTTAATTTTTCCACAATAACTGTTTATAAATTAAACTGATGTTAAAAGTGTTCGAAAATGTTCGTTCGTTTTTGTTTATCGTTCGATAACGAAATTGATTTTTATTGATTAAATCATCTCGATCATTAGCCTCTAAATTGCACACGCCAGGATGTTTAGTCTGGATGGTGTTTGTTTGTTTTAAGTGTTCACGCGCCGTCTTACATTTCAAAGGTAGAAAATATTTAGACAACGTGCACAACACTGCACCACATTAAACAGCGACATTATAGAGGACTATTAACAACATTATTGTTGCTGTTTATTTGCACTAGCGCTGTGTATTGGAATTTTAAAATTTTGTACGATTAAGGTGTCATTAAGACGAGATTGTAAATAATAACAAAAATATTTACCACTGGTTGATAAAAGCAGCCTGTAAGGTCAGATCCCTATTTATTTACGAGACAAAATCGCTAAGCTTTGATGATACCATTCTAATGTTATGAATATTCCCAAAAAATTGACCTTTGCTATCTCAAAACGTGTGCTCATTGCTTTAGAATGTTCGAACTTCCGCGACAAGTTCATAAATTTGCTCCTTTTTCCGTCAAAAACAGAAAAACTTTTCCACTTAAAGTAAAAAGCATATAAAGGAATTTGTCAAGTTCTGCGCATTTGACGACCTCCTTTTGTTCGTCCATTTCTTGTTATCTTAATGATTCCTGTAAAAACTCTAAAACTACAATAAATAAATTCAAAGGGATGCAAGCTCGCGGAATTTTTATACGCGAGGCAATAACTGTCAAACGATCCAATTTTATCAAATCTTAATGGACGAATCACCCGGGCATTATCATTATAGTATCTCTCAGCCAGGAAAGGGCTAATAACACTTGAAATAGTGAATTTTTTTTTCTTTAAAAACACTTCTAAGATAGTTCGATTTCTTTTCAAATGTTGTAAAAGTTTTCAACAATTGCCTTCCTTTTTGTTCGATTCAATTCAACTTTGATGATAATGAATTAAATTTCTATGACATCGGAGAATAGTTATGCTGATTTATTTGGAATATATGTAGAGGGATTATATTTTGAAACTAAGTTTTAAACGGAATTTGTACAATTAGGATAAGATAATGAGGTATTTTAATAAATTACGATATCAGGAATCTTTCGGAAATACAAAGTAAAAGTTAATACTAGCCAGAGAAAAATTAAGTTACTATGTAACAATGTTAATTAATACGAAGGCCGCACGAATGTCTTAGAATTTTGCAAAAGACTCGATGAGGCTCTTCTCAAGAATTTATCTTGCAATTGTAATTTTATAGCATTAACTAAAAATGTAATCATTTGAAATAGACTTAAAAACCGCATGTGCATGTGTACAAATATAAAATATACAATTATTAGTTATATAATTAAAACAATAAAAGAGGAATTTCAATTATAATACAACCACGAAATGTTTATGCTAATTTTAAATGTATTTTGTGATAACTAATAAAAGTGATAACTACAAGGCTAAAACTGAAAAATGTAAACTTACAACTTTTGTAATTACACTCTCGTAGTACTACCAGTGATCTTAAAAACTGCCTTGTTTTTTCTCTTACAGACCGAGTTATGCAACTATTGTTTTTTTATGTAAATGGATTTAAATATAATAGATCTAAATTTTTTCGGAAATTAATTATAAGCTACTTTTATAATACCAGTGAACATATACATATTTTGGATTATTAATAGATTATACTATTAATTCTTGCGGAGAAAGACTAATTTTCGAAAAACAGAATTATATTTTTTATGGGCGCCATATTTTCATCTTAAATATTATAGACTATCCTGGAAGAATTTCAAAACTAGGTTTGGATATGTATCCTTGATTTTGGTTTATTGTATTTCCTTTTTTAAGTTTAACTTACAAAACATAAAAGTTGTTTATCATTATTTTTATATAATTTACTTTTATAGTAATTTTAAACTATAAGTTTGACATATCAAAACAGAAACCAAGTCAAAATATAATTTAAATCTTACCAAACGAAGAGGTTCTGGAAGCATCTAAAGGAAATAGAAAAAATGCTTTAACGTCCGACTATAGAATTGTTGAAATTCTTTAGGTTAAGTGTGAAACATAGAGCAAATATAAAACGAAAGACAAAACGTGGAGCCATTCATCAAGGTCTTGAAGTTGGCCCGAGCTAGACCAGCAAAAACGAACAGAGACAGTGACGGCAGTCGAGCAACTGGCCAATTCGAAAAATCGCCATATTTATGGTCTCGATTGAAATGAATTAATAAATCTGAAATCAATTCGATAAATCATTTGTAAGCGAAATTAGTTTGTTAGCAGAAATTCCGCTTAATTTTGCAAATGGAGCAGCAACACCGAGAATTAGAGTTGGAGGGAAAAAGGAGGGGATCACGCCGCCATCTCCTGCCGGTTAATACATATAAAGTCTTAAGAATTTCGTCCTCCTTTTCAACGTTCAGCGTTATACAATTTCCTCGTCTACATGTCTGCTTGTAAGTAGTTTTTCATGGCAGCCGTCCCAATTTGGTACCTAGCCACTACCTCAGTTCAAGAATATCCGAAATGTGCTCCTTGAATATATAAATATAGAAAAGTCCCGTTTTGCTGGGATACAGTGGATCTGCCGGGGCGCCACCTAGACGTTGAATTCCGATTAATCGATTATTCTTCCGCTTTCTTTCCACTGATGGCAGCTCTGTGGCATATCATATCGCGGCTGCGGGGCGCAGATAACATTTATGCGGGAGTGGAGCGCCGCTCAGATATGTTAACTTTCTAAAAGTTTTCTCATTCTTTCGGATGTGTGCACATTTCCCGCACTAACTTAATGACGAATGTATGAGCCGGACGAGCCAAGGAGCTTCCTCCTTTTTGTATTTCGCTAAAAGCCTTTTACTCGATGCGAAAGTTATGCACGTGGTCCCGACAGAAGGAAGTCCAAAATGTCCCGGCCCCGAAATTATATCGTCCCGGAAGAATTCAACAGTCTTTCGGCACCCAGAAAAGATGTCCCGGGGCCTCTTCGGCAAACTAAATTATTAATTCCGCCGGTATTTAGTGGCGACATCCGACAGCTTAGTGGTGTCATTATATCTTAGGAGTTCATTCATCATTTCAGCGTTTCTATTTTTTTTCCTTTTTCCTTTCAAACTTTCATGTGGGATTGTTTCTTAAGACACAGTCTCGCACTTACGGCCCAGAGTCGATCCGGATGACACAGTGGAGCATTTTTGCGAATCCCCCCAGCCATTCAAGGGATGTCTGCAAGATTTTCCGGCTGCGGGAAGGGTCGTCGAAAATTTAACTACATAAGCACCCCAAGTGTAGGGGGTGGGCATATTGATGATTGCGATGAATCCTGATAATTTGATTAATGACCGTTTAATAGACGAGAATGTAATAAAACCCCACTTCCTGCTTTATCTGATGGGCATCCCCGTACCAGTGTCTCCAGGCAGAGCAAAGTGGTCAATTGGTTTTCAGCAGTATAGTCAGAATTAAATATTCTGGGAAAGATACGGAAGTAAATGCAAATCTCCCCTCAGACCACATTTTATCATCTTATTGTCTTCATATGTGAAGTGGGACGCCAAAGGGAAGTTAAGATTATCGTTCTACTTAAAACCGGAACCTAGTGGTAAATGTGGATACACTCGAGACACCGAAGTCCTAAATATAGCATGGAAAAAGAAAACCAGTTTTAATTAAATTTCAGGGATAAGGATAAAGAAATCAAAATTCGAGCTCGTCGAATTCGATTACAAGATTCACAAAATTGACAAAGCTACAGAGCAAAATGTTCGTACGAAAAAGCAGGAGTTATATTAATTACAATTTTTTGAGCAGATGAAGTTTTCTTAGATCTGTTTTAGTCTGCTATGTGCTAAGTATAGTTTTGAAGTGCCAATAAAACAAAAATTATAGCTTCCAACATTTTCCGCTTCGAAAAATCTTCATAGGTTGTGCAAATTGGCATTGTTAAAAATAGGGTTTCGTGGGATGTGCATTTCAATGAGCACTTTAACAACACTACAAAACATTTTGGTGAAAAGTAAATTAATTCTCACTGGCTTTTAGTAATAAATATCCACAGTTGAAATCTTAAACGCGTATTTATTAAAATAAACTCTAAAATTTATATTAGAAATATCTCAAAAACTATTCAACCGATTGCAATAAAATTTTGAATTGGTTTGTGTTTTTAGTTTAATTTAGTCTTTTTCTGTTTTATTTTGTCATAAAAATTTCTTCGTTATAACTTTCTCTTTTTACTAAACGTTAATTTAATTATGCGATGCAATTCTAAAAAGCTAAAATTCAAAGGTGTTTGGAAATTATTTGAATGTTTAAATTTACCGAAATCTCTTAATCACGGTTTAAATAATTAAAAGAGTACAAATCTGACATAAGAGTATATACTAAATTCTTATATTATTAAGATTTTTATTTTAAAAACTCACACAAAGGGGAAGGAGAAGTCCTTTGCGCTTTTGGGTACGGGGCTATGTACGTTTTCATTTAAACTTCGAATTTTGGTTGAATATTAAAAATTATTTCTACAATAAATTGTATATTTTAAACTTCGAATAAAACACTACTTTTTACATTACAAAATCTTTATGAATTTAGACTATTACAAAGACAATCAACCTTTTTGTATAAAGACTTAAAGCATTTTTATTCCAAATTTAATATTTGAGAGAATGAACAAAATTTGGCTATAATAAAAATAAATAAAGCTTTACTAATTCTGACAATGACAGATCACCTTTTTGTATGTATATTTTCTATTAAGTTTTATAAATAACATTCTGCAGAATTTGAGGAGAGCTTTGAAAATACATTCTACACAAAAATATACACTGCCTACCTAACTCATGAGGAATATTTTAAGAATGTTTGAATTTAAGAAGAATAAAATGCAAATTCAAAAATAAAAGTCTCATACTAACATGCTCGTGTATGGTTAATTTTTAATTTGATATGACTTTTTCGCTTAACCATGGCTTTTGATGCATTTTATATAACTGAAATGTAAATAATGGTATATTAATTTAATTTTACAATTGGTTCTAATCAAGTTATCATTTTCAGGGGAGTGCAAAGCAGGGAAAGTGTTTTAAGACACTTTTCCACCCGATAGACTGTTCACTTGGCAGGGAACGTCCTTATATTTGGTACTTGAATTAACGCGATTTTGTGGTGAGCGTCGGTGTCAAATTATTATGAAACAGCCAGTCAAGTGAGAGGTGCCTTTTAATACCTTTACAGGTAGTACTTGCCTCTTATGAAAAAAGCCATACAAATAATTCGCTCGAAATTGACTTTTTAATGCGCCAGGTTGTGGCATGTTCGGCGCGCACTTTAACCACCTTCCTCGAATCTATGTACAAGGTAAACTGGTGAAGGCACGCTTCACGTTTTACATTTTTTTAAATAAATCGCACATGGACTTTCGAATTAGCGTTTTTGCTGCAAAAATCGATGCATTGATTCGATCCAGCCCGAAGGATGGGAATTGTCCATCTGGAAATGGTTTGATGTCATAGGGCGTGAAGGTGGACGACCAGCACCAATAGCAGTACGATCAAAATTAGGTTAATAATTCAATCGGTGCGGGTTTACCCAGTTTCTCGCAGAAAGTAAAGGTCGTCTAGTCAAAATGCAAATCTAAATGTCCAATCCATGTTTCCAGTTTACGAGAAGTTCTTGTAACTTGACCACCTTCAGAACAAGAAGCACTTTAGAGGAAATTTACGTTCCTGCCGCGGGGTTCGATGTTGAATTTATGACCGAAAAGCATTCATTACTTAATTAAACATTCACCTGCGTCTTGCGGTTGATTAAAGTGAGGCGTTTCTGGAAGTGGACTGTTTTATTGTATAGTGTTGGACATTAGGTAGAACAATTTGTCTCCGTGGCGTCAATCAATGCGAGGTATGTCCTCGAGTCGCTTTGCACCATTGTTTTTTGTTTTTTGCCTGTGGTGCCACCGTAACCTACTACTATTAACTAAAGAACGAGTTGTTAATGAATGGACTTAATGTTCACTCCAGTTTAAACTAATCGCCAAAAATGGAAATAGAGAGTAACTACGTAAATTTACATGTGAGGTCGAATTTGCATTTTTATAATTAATGATAATAAAATTAGATAAGACTTATTAATTACGATTTGTTTTAATGGACGTTATATAAAGGCAGAAGAAAAATGACTTTGTACACATTTCAAACGAGTTAAACTAGCTCAACTGGTAATGGCTTGGAAAATTATTGTTTCCGAATTTTAAAATTAAGTAGAGCATATTTATCACAAGCGAATGCGAAGATTTTTCGTTTTTTGTTTATTAAACAAATTAAAATGGAATAGTATTCAATAAAATTAACAGACCTGTTCATGATGTTATCACTAAAAGGAAAAAATATCCTTGATCGAATGGACTCATGCCAGCCAAATTGTTCTTAGGCTAGAAGTTTTGACAAATTTGTGATCCCACGTTTTGTTAGTAATAGTTGACAATCCATTTGGTAATTCAATTAGTTCTTTTGATTATTTTTCCTGATATATCTTCAAAGTATATTCCAATTAAAAAAAACAAGTTTTTTGCTGTTAAGGACTTTTAAGCTAAAGTATTGACAAGGAAATGGTGCCACTATAAATTTATATTATATTTAAAAACAAAGATCAAAAAGTGAACTTACGATGGAAATTATAAATGGTATTAAAACTTATATCCCAAATTTTCATACGAAACACTTAAAATTTTAGCGATCTTCGGTTTCTCTGGGAACCACTTCTTGCTAGTTAATAGTTAGACCTTTCTCTTGTATAATAGAAGAATGGAATGGAATTCACAAAACTTACTCAGAATATTGAGCGCTTGGGTGTCTTATCCTAGTAAATTTATTGGAAAGCCAGTAGTCATTCTGAGACGTAGTTTTATCGATAAAGCCAATTAATATGTTAAAGAGCTAATATAAGACCTTGTCATGGTGATAAAAGTACGTCAATGCGAAAACCAGTTTAATGAAACTCTTTGCATCGCTTTTCACCTTCAAATAACACAAATAAATATGTATATACGATTTGCGAGCTATTCTTCTCCTTTACTTAAATTCATTTCATTTCTTTTTAAATAATCTGTGATTGCTAATTTAAATTTTTATTACTATTCATGAAGAAATCGTGACTTCTTTTCAATTTTATTACGTATAAAAAAATCATAATAAAATTTAATTTTTTAAAAATTATAATTTTGAAAGAAGAAAGTTTTCTTTAAATTTGTATATGATATTAAAGTCTTCGAGATTAGTGTTATAAAAAGGGGATTATTAAATCGTCCCAGGTATGCATTTTAATTCATCATTAAATTATAAAATATTAAGGTTCTCAAGCAATTTCAAATCAAATCGGTTTGCATTTGACCAACGTTTACACACTAATTGAATTGGTAGCCTTAATACAACAGAAAACAACAACACCAATAACTAAATTTATTGATTTGCTAATACAACCTTGAAAATTTACGAATAGTTCAGTTTCATAATTTATGATCGTTATTCGACAACCATCCCGTTATAGAGATTTTATAAAATATTCGAGATAATTTTCATATGCTAGTTGCGTATTCGAACGCAACGTTCAGGTCGTCTTTGAAGATGGCCTAGGTACTATAACTAGAAATTTGTTTCAGACATTTTCGTTGATTTATCGACATTCAGATGTAAAATATTGCCTATTACTTACCATTTTACCTTGTCTCATCAGAGTGAAATCAATTTAAATTTTCTAATAAAAATCTTTTAACTCGTCCGATTCGAAATTAGGTCAAATATTTGATTTCGATCCGTGATGAAATTATTATCACTTAGCGATTATTATTATCGCAAATATTAATCGATAATTAAGATTACGATTATGTAATAGTACGTAAGGACAGTAAACAGAATACTTTACAGCTTAGTTCTTGTATTTCGTACATATATTTCTTTTAACTAAGAATTATGGAATATTTATTTTAAAAATATGACA
Organism: Proctacanthus coquilletti; assembly: GCA_001932985.1. Lineage (NCBI taxonomy): Eukaryota > Metazoa > Arthropoda > Insecta > Diptera > Asilidae > Proctacanthus > Proctacanthus coquilletti. Next base: position 1,068,369 of record MNCL01000037.1, on the reverse strand, counting down.
TTTTGCTAGTATCAGTGATCTAAGACTTACTGTTTAAAAGCGCATACTTTTAAAAAGATTTGCAGAGAGATGTGTTTTTTATTAATACTAAGCTTAAAAATAATATAACCAGCCTTTTGTTTTCAAATGTGTGAGTATACTAAATTAAGACTTTAAAATATTCGAAAGAGTTTTTAAATTTTTAAAGTGTTTTCTCAAATTTGAATACTTTGTATTAAAATAGTTTCGATTTAAATAAAAATGTTTAAATTTTCATTAAAATTTACAAGAAGAATTTTGTGTACTATATCATTTTTTTTCAGAACTGCAAAGTGTAAAGCTCGTTAAGTTTCGCAAGAACTCGCACCGATAAAAGGAAAGTATTTTTGATTTAACCTGTAATATAATGGTTTTATTAATTTCAATGTTTTCATAAACATTAAAGGTCAGATTTGCCTGTATTTTACTATAGAGTTTCCTTAAATACATGGGTATGCACATATAAATTGTTTTGTGTTTTTTCCTTAGAATGTTTTTGGACTGTACTACTATTTAACAAACTAGAAAAGACAGGTTTATTTTGCACCCTGAATAAAAATAAGGGGCTAAATTACAATAAATTCTATTTTATTGTATTATGTAAAAATAGAAGCTTAAACCTTTACTTTTGTTGCATTTCATGCCGAATAGTGTAACAATGAACCTCAGTTATGGGCCAATGAAAATTGTTGGCGCTTCTTTTCAAACTCATAGATTTGTATTATCCTTAGAAGTCCCTACTTTCGTTATCAAACCTACAAAAACTCCAGTCCGTTGTCAGATTTCCAGTCAGCCAGCTTAGTCTTCAATCTGGTCATTAAACTACGGAATCAAATCTCGTCGTCCATTCCATTCATTAGCGAGCAATTTGCAGCACTGGATGTAAAAGTGCAAGAAAGCAAAAGCACATACCGCCTCCTCCGGTGCCGCTAATTACTGGCGGCATGAAAAGCCGCAAGTGGAAATGCCTTAGCCTTAGATCTAGACCCCAACGGCGTCATGACGCAATCGCCTAGAAATCGATCGGAAGACAAATTGGCCGCTCACCGTCTCATTATGTGACACCGCAGATCGCTGATTTATGGAAAATAATTTGTTTGAACTGCACAACTGTTGCTGCTGGCGGAGCTAAGAAACCGGGAAGTGTTTCATCGTCTCTCGCCCAAAGACGCTTTGATTAATGTTTGCTCAAGAGCCGCAGCAACAGCGACGACCGTCGCAAGCACAAAAATCATTGGCATTGCCATTCTTGAGCAGCCGGGGCCCGTCCCCGCCCGGCCGCCCAGCTCACATAGACCGAATCCATCGCTGACATAGTTTTCATTATTTGTTTACGTTTTGCACTCAAGTTCAGGGTCGGTTGTTCATTCGGTTTCTGTGCAGGCACGCGTACACAAAGCGCGCTTACATAACGCGAAAAAATATGTACAATCCGCGCTAGCCGTGCTAGCAGGCGAATCCAAGTGCAGTGCAATGAAAAATAATTGCTTCAGTTTCAGCCTCAGACTTAGCCACGCGCGATGCGCGTTGTCGCGTTTTCCCCGCGCCGCATGTTCGCTTTCGTGCTGATTGACAGTCCATGACCTGAGATGGTGATTGTCCAAAGACAGGCACCCCTCGCATTAGGGAACCCAATTTCTCACTTTTAATCCACCGAAATTACACGCCTACAACTCGGTCGCTTTTATTTAGAACGGTTTCTTCGGTGAACCGCTCGGCTTAATAGCGTCATAAAATTTTAAACGGCTTAAGCACACTTAAAATTCCTCAAATTCCGCCAATTCGCGAATCGTCTAACGTCCATGCGGTCTTGGCATTGGTCATCATTAAGCGCATTACCGGTGACACATTTCTTAGCAGATTTATTAATTAAATTCAATTTACAGGTGGTTTCGATTGGTTAAGGAGGTCGTCGAGTGCGCCCAACCGCAATCAATTCAGTGGCTGCACCTTTCAGGTGTAATTAAGCCTCAGGGCAAGTCAGCAATAATTTACGTCATCGCGAATAAATTTTATATGTAAAACGCCTCATTTACCCGTGACCGAACTGATTTCTGCCACATTTATTTAAAAGTTCTTCACAAATTCATTAACAAGAATTAAGCCACCTATTCCAGTCACAATAGTCACCACTTATCAGCTGATGGGTGGTCGATTTGAATGACTAATCAAAAGCACCTATTTAGCAATCCTTTATTTTAAAAAGAAATTAATTAATTGTCCACTATTATTTCAATGCAAACGCAATTTTAGTTTGGTAAAGTTTTGCATAACGCAGCGCGATATAATCAAATCATTTTAAGAATTAATTTCTAGTAATTAATAGTTTAATTGTTAATTGCTATCTAAAATTTTAGTAATTCCAATTAAGTAAAGTAATTCCAATTAACAATTATTAAGTGTGTTTATATACAGCTAAACGTAAATAATTGTTAAATAATCCCATTTGATTACCAATTATTTGATACCATATATTGAATTCAAGGGTTATATCTGTTCGCGACATAATTTTATCTTTTTGTCTATTTCTTTATAAATATTATGCATTTTTTCTCATTTAATGTAAATAATTCTTGTTTAGCTTTAAATCATAAATAAATACACAAGAGAATTAAAACAAAATAATTTTATTGTGTTGTTTTAATTTTAGCCGCTAAATGTATATACCATGAAAGGTTTGAGTCCAAAAATCATAACTTATTAAAAACTTAAATAATATATTTATTACTTTAGTAATGTTAACTAGCATATTACAAACTGTTATTTTGTCCACAACTTTTTTAGTCAAATTTATTAAATTTTAAAATATTTGAATATTTTAATCTAATTGATTTATTAAAATTAACCTATGTGTGTAAATTCTATGCCAAGCTATTTAAATTCTATAAGCCAAAATTTAATTTTGAATCTAGTTTTATGTTAATCTTTACCTAAGGTAGTAAAAACCATAAGAAATCATAAACACCTACGGAATGTCTTCGTAAAACATTCAATTTTCACCGCATGCTCCACTTGTTACAAAAATGGAATAAGTACAACTTGCATGATCCACAACGAATCGCAAATATCTGATTCATTACAATCGATCAGACCATATAGGCCTTCCCTCCAAATATAGAAAATAATCATTTCAGGTGTTAATCACTACAATCTGTTGGCTAGTTTAGATTTTATAAGGGAACAAACTTACATTAATTACTAGAATGAAAAACAATAACTTTCTTTTCGGTGCGAAATTGTAAAAAACGAACTTGAAAAAGGTAAAAAACGAAGAAATCAATTAAAACTAAATTAAATCTACTCACGGGAACCTTCCCTAAAATAATCCTATTGCTATGGTTTTCTGCTAATGGGAAAAATTAAACGGTATGAGTAAGTATGAGAGGTTGATGAAAATAACTAAGCTCTAAACACTGAAACCCCTTTTTTAACAATAAGATTACCCCATGAGAGAAGAAACTACGTGGAAATTACACTTTTACTGCGAATCGTTACTGGTCTTAGAAACCAGTTAAAAATAAAGAAAAGGTAAAAAGTGGCCTAATTATTAAGAGTTAAGCTTAAAAAGTAATGTCCCTAAGTTAAATTATAATTAACTTTAATTGTAAGCCACAATAAAATGCTTAATCACAATGAAATTCAGTTGCAATTAATTTTAATTGCAACTTGCAAATGAACGTTTAATTGCAATAAAGTTTAATTGCACTTGGAATACCATAGTTAAATATTTCCGGAATTAAATTTAAGAGTTATATTTTTCACTTTTGAAATTTTTTTCGAATACATAAGTTAATAAACTTAAAAACTTTCACCCTACACGTTCTTAATCTTGATTTAAAATATAAAAGTTGATGTAGGTAAATAAAACGTAATAAAAGCATTAGTCTGCTGACGGCATTGCTTGGACATTTTAAAATATATTAAATTGATTAACTCTAGTAAAAATTTAGATAATATTTAGATATTTTTATTTATTCTTATTGTAACATTAAATAAAAGGCACACAACTCTTTCCAGGTTTTATATACACCTTTCGTCATTTTGAACAATACAAATAAAAATGCACATAAAATATGTCCGAATATAACTTTTCAATCTCCATCAACGGCCTGTAATCGCGAATATTTCATTGGACTACCTTGTGGAGTCCCTGCCCACTCATTGGTGACTCCTTCACGCGCATCTCACTTGAAATTGGCAGCACGTGTATCATCATCAAGCGCTAATCTTGCCAAGAAATTTTCTGCGTTGCAAATTTTCTCCTCAGTTTTGATTTCCTTATTATCGCCACATTTATTTTATTTATTTATTTTTCAATGACTTCTTAATAACTATTATTCTAAATAATATGCAAAATTAAAACAGGGTGAATGACAAATTGTTTATATTTATCGAAAAATACAACTTTGGAAATAACTATCGAGATAATTAATTAACAGCAGAGAAGGCGTAAAATCCAGCGTTAAAGCTAAAATTCTCGATCTGGTTTTGTCTTTCGTGTCCTTGAAAAGAATTTTGCTTGTTTGATAACAACGCTAATTGCACTCTCTTCTCAAACATTCGGATAACACAATGCTTAAGCAAATTTGATAAAATATTACTCTTTGCCTTGGTATAAAATAATCCCATCTTTTCTTTTTTTTTTCTTAACAATGACCTCGGATAAAATTCCTGATCTCATTTTGTTACGTGGGAAATCTGTTGTAGGTGAGTGATCGCAAAAATCTGATGCAAGGTGAATTTTTTCGCAGTTGGCATATTTGTGGAACTTCAAGCATTTACTTTTTCAATTTTTCACAGGAGATCTTTTCTTTTTATTCTATTAAAAAATTTAATGGAATTGCTAATCATTTTTATATTTACGTCCAAATTTAATGTCATGGTAAATACCTGTGCCAGGAATGCATGAATGAATTAAACGAACATTTTCGTTTGATATATTTTTTATTATTTTCATTTTCTATTTTTCGCGTGTGATGAAAGTTTTCAAACAAAATTGCTAAGAATAAAATGCTAAAATTAGTACACCTCACAATGATGAAAAACGAAAAATAGTTCTTCGTTTACTTTAATCGTATATGTTAAATTTTGATCAAGAAATTTGTCGAAGTTATATTGAGAATTTCTAATGAGAATTGCTTGACTTATTTATTGAAATTATTTTCTTCAACAAATTTATGCATATATTGCATTTATGCAATAATAGTACCCATTATTTTCTGATATCAATAATGATAAAATGATTATTGGTGCTTTCCTTTCATACATACAATGTATTCATTTTTTATGAGTAATCAGCGATAAATTAAACAAAGATTTTTTTGCTTCCGAATAATTTATCATATTCACTGACGTCAAATAAACATTAACATTCTACAATGTGGTTGTAATTACGTCTCGGCGAGAGTGATCGGAACGACCATTTTAATAATCGTAATTTATAACCTGAAGGATTAGTGTTTATCAAACTTTAAAAGTCTTATTCTAAACCTCAAAATCAAAAAATAAATAAATTTTTAGAATGCAAGACCTCCATGCACACTGTAATTAGGCTTATAACAGAAAAAAAAATAATAAGGGAAAAACACATCTAGGACAATTTAAAACGATATAAGTCATAACATAAATAAATTCGAAATATAATTGAATTAAAATTTTTTTTATAATTCTATAATTGCTATTTGATGTATTTCCATTTCTAATGTAAACTTTAATCTTTTGTCGATTTGAGTGGATATTATGAAAGGTCTACACATTTTGGTATTTTCTTAAGTAAAGTAGTAATTTACTGCAATGTTAAAACATAAGAGTAATTTTGAAGATTTGAATATGACTTGGAATTGTTTTTTTTAGAGTATTAATCCTATCAATACCTTTTTCTTTCCTTTTCTTGAAGGATATACTTCTGTGATAACCAAATATTACTTTGATAATATTATTAAAAGTTTAAATAGTAAATAATTTTAAAATTAAGTATCGTAATTTTTACTATTTCTGTTATTATTTATTTTTCATAAGTCAGGAAAATGAACGATCTAATCAAGATCTTGATGGAACAGGATGTTAGTGGGCATCTCTAAAGTTAGAGTACCTTTAGTAAGTTAGACGTCAATGACGTCATCACAGAAAAACGAAATTTACTAAAGCATGAAATAGTACTATTATAAATGTAATGATTCTGAACTTTTTAATTGTATTAAATCATAATGCAATTGTATAATAAAGTCAAAAAAATGTTATCTCCTTTTAATAAGTCCACTTTAACAATTTAGAAAACTACTTTACGCTATATTATTTGTAACTTTTCCTTACTTTTTGATTGTTTTGAATTAATTAGTCTGCCGAATTACCAACTCAAGAGCCTAGCACACATAGAAAAAGATTAATTATTTTTTCTTCATTTTCTTTAATTCAAATCATGAAAAAGATAAAACCTTCAATTTCAGGACAATCGTTATAGTTAAAACTTGCTTCTCAAGTAACCAAAAGGAATCTGAAACCACTCTACCAGTCAATTTATTAAATCCTTTGACAATGAAACAATGATCAAATTAATAAAATAAGTCGTTTGCATGTTAATAAATCCCCAGTCCGGATTTTGAGGAACTTAACCCCGAATTTATCTCAGAATAGCCCTGACCTTGCGCCACCTGCACCCATTTGTCTGAGTTCCGAAAAAACTTGTTCTACTGATGAGACCAAAAACAATTTATCTTTCCCATAGTTGTACAAGGTCTTCAAAAATTTTATAGGTATTAATTCAAAGCCGAATACATTATTATCCAAAAAAAGACAAGAAAAAATGCCAAAAGCCAAAAATCCAGCAAATTTTCTGATAAGTTGATCATTTCTACCTGGTGATAAAAATATTCTTAATGTTTCTATTTAGGCCCACAAACTTGGCGATTAAATTTGCTTTCTTAAAAAGAACAGAACATGTACAATTATTCGGTTTCTTGTTGTGGCCCAAGTATGGTAAAAAGTTAGCCGAGTTTAACGAGTTAAGACGAAAATTTGAATTAATGGCAGTGAAAGAACAGTGCAAGATGCAAAACGATAAGTAGAACTCGTTTGGTCACGTTTCGGCGAGGTAAATTCACCGAAGAGAAAGGAGCCCTCAAAAAGGTCAAAACCTGAAGGCGTAAAGTGCTGCTGGCTAGTTAGGCGCCAAGTCGCCACGAATTAACGATGCGACGGGGGCAATTGAAAGTACCCGAAAACGACGCATATCGACGGGCTTAATATTGATAATCAGCCGAAGAAAAGTGCACACCGCCAAGTTAAAGTCGTCCCGTGCAGTTGCAACAACGAAATGAAAGTATAATAACATTTTTCGCGAATGTCGCAATTTTGCTTGATCGTGCACTCTGCGCATAATCTTGCAAAAATACGAATTAAGAAAGTATCTGACACTCGAGGCCGCGAATCAGCCGTTCGGAGAATTACTGATACAGCGCTAATTATCAATTATCAGCGACACATCGCCGTAATCTAAATTGCATTTCAAATCTGTTTACACCCGCGGAAATGGAGGAAATCCAAATAAAAATGCGCTAATTAAGCGAGCCAATAGACGCCAACGGAAAGTGTTCGATTATTTCAAACCTGAGATTCAACCTTGAGCCGAGGCTGCCAAAATATAGTGCAAACAAAAGCGGAGTGTTTGGGGCGCTGGTGGTAACGATTCCGCGCTAATATCATTTTAATTCTTATTTATTACTCGTGTGGCCGTATGACCGTGCATAGAGAAAAAGAAATGCCGCGCTGTCCGCGCAAAACGCAAAGCTGCTAAGCGCAGAAGCCGATGAACTCAAAAAAAAGCTGAAACGAGTTGTGGGTAAATGTTGCTAGCAGGCTAGAAATGAAAGACGCGCGCTGACACTAATGCTAGCGGGTGCATTTCCCCTGCAGCTCGTTGTTGGACACTCGCATTCCAGGCCGCGGAAATTTTGCTAATTTCGGCATAAGACTCCTGCTTAGCTAGTTGGACATGCCGCGATTCCCCTGTCCAAGCGGTCCGCGCATAGGCCACTCTATCCGCTAGCTTGCCCATGTAGGGCTAGAGAATAGCTAGGCGAAATTATAGCCACGATTGGCAGCGATGCTAGGCACTTTGTCATTCCGTGAGCTGTGTGTAGGCAAGTCGTTGAACTTCTACTCCTAAAAAGAAGTGCGTCTTCCGCTCGAGTGATTTTCTTCAGACGTTCGCTGCAAAAAAACTGGTTTTATTCATTTCTTTCATTAGGCACGACTAGCACTTCATCCATTTATTGAACGCATAATTCATCAAGTCGAAGAATTCACCTGAGAAAAGCGCGATCGCTTTATCTTAACCCGGATTTTCTCCTCTTTCTCTTCCCATTCTAGCAGTACCATCGAGGCCATTTATCAAAGATGAATAATTATAAGATATAAAATAGCGCATTTTGAAATATTTCGCACCTCTACAACAAAGCTGATAAAAAACACAACTCTTGAAGGAAACGCAATTAAAAATTATCTCAGTTCATGACTGAGTGGTATTTACCCATTGGTCATGAAAGCGAAAGTGGGGAATTTCGTACGAGCATTTATCAAAGACCATTTTCATTATCTGCTGGATTAGATATACAAGCCTCTGAATGGCTAAACTTCAAGTAGGCAATGAAGAAATCAAGTCTTATCAATCAATGCCGCTCCTTTCGTATCTTGAAAATTGTTAACCATATTAAAAGCTTGAACTTTATCAAACGCTACAATGGTTGCCACATTTTATCAGTTTATTTACAACAAATTTTTATATGAGGACTTGTAGTTCCAACACTTTTCCCTAAACTATGGAGTAGTAGTTTATTAGCCAAATTTTAATACAAATGGAAACTAAAATATACTGGGGTGTGTATCATCTTGAAGCAGTAATATATCAATTTAGAAAGCGTGAATATAAAGGACAAATTTTTAAAAATACGCTGCTCAAAAACAGAAATAGTAAACCATATGTCTTCATAGTATTTTATCCTTTTTGTCGTCATTAAATTGAAATTTTATATATTCGTTTCTTTTTGTGTGTGTTCTACATAAATTGCATTAAAAGTAAAATATTTTCCGTTAAAATGTTAAATTTTCACAAGAAATAATTCTAGTAATTTAGTTGGGCTTTTTATTCAAAGTTGAAATTGAATTTATTCTAAATTACATATACGATGAGATGTAGCTGTATTCTGAGATAAAACTTCCTCATGCCAAAGCTTCAAAATCTCAGCTCTGAGTCTACTAAATCCTATCATTAACTATTCTAAAAGTTATTAAGTGGTTAGTCCTTGCACTTTTCAGAATTTCTCTTATGGTTTCGAACTGCTTGCTTGTGGTATTTAATAATAATTAAAGTTTTATTATTGATAACTCTATTTTTTAGCTAGTTTTTGTAGTAAATCTACTATTTTTTGACTATTGCTATTTTTCTCAAAAAAATCTATAATCTCTAGTCCAAGGAATGTCAAAAATTTTTGCTATCCCAAAGTCTTCTAGAAAAATGGGATTGAAACGTAAAAAAGTCAGATAGTGAACAAGATAGGATTTTCTTAAGTTACATATAAGTGTTATTCTTTCGTTATTCTATAGATATAGTAGAAATATAAAAAATCCATAATTTATTATATTATTAAAGTTCTTATCTCATCGAATTTTATCCACGGAGTAAATCAAAAGTTATAATTCAAGGAAAGTCTGTTCTGTCCACATTTAAAAACTGTTGCTTCTCAAGGTCATCTACTCTTATTTAAAAATATAAACCATTGTCATCTTCTGCATGATTTTTAAAATCTTGTTATATAACGAAAGAATAGGATAATGAATATTATTATATAGATTTTTATTTGGATCATATATGAAACCACATTATTTTTTTTTAAATATACTCAAAATATGGCAAACAATAGCCTTTTTATTAAAAACCTGAACTCTAATAAAATATTTTCTTATAAATTCGATATCAAAATTGTATATTACCTTTTCTGATAAAATTTTCTTTCTGGATCTCTCATAATTTCATAAAGAAGATTGGAAATACAGCCGAATTTTTTTCTATAGAAATCTACTATTCGAGACTAGGTCGTTAAATAGCCTATTTGTAAAGGACTCACCTTCCATCCCGCGCTGCTGTTCGAGTCGCCCTTGTCCTTGAAGTAAGGGACGTTTTGTACCATCCACTCGTAGATCTGGCTGAGTGTGAGTCGCTTCTCGTTCGCTGAACTAATCGCGTGTGCAATCAGATCAGCATACGATAAATTGCCCCACGCGTTGCGACGCGACGAGTTCTTTTTCGATGTCGCCACATTTTGAGTCGCGGCCTGTTGGGAGTCTGAAAATAAAACCCGAATGAGTGAAAAAAAGACGCTGACGAGATAAATTGAATCTAATTAACTCAATAGCCCCGGGCAATTTATAAACTATCAACTCGAATTTCTCGATTTAGCTCCGTAGTGGATAAAGTACTTAAGCCCATTACTAATTCAGAACGGCCATATTAGCGATGGATGAGCCGCGGGTAATTATTTAGCGGCCGGGACTCCCAAGCCCAGTAGGAAGTATCCCTGTACGCCTATCGGTGTGCTCGCGAAGTCCTGAGATTTTTGCGAGGAGTGGCAGAGTGGCGGTAGTCTTAATTAAATTCTCATCTGATAGGTAATTAGTCCAGGGGTAGCGTTCATTGATCTTACGTAAAAGTTCATTATCGTTTGGAAATGTACTCGCCAAGAGGACTGATAGAGTTATCGGAGGACAGCTGATTACTTCGATCTACACTTGGCTTAAAATAGCGACGTCGCCTTGGGAGATTAATCCAAAGACTTTGGATTTCAACACGCCAGGGGACGACTGCCGATCCACCCTGTCTATCATAAGCAATTATGGGCCTATCGAGACTCTTCAGAACAAATGATGCAACAGCGGGAAATATTTGCTCGTTTTGGGACTGATTATGCCATTGTCTCATATGTGGACGGAATATGACCAAGTATGGCAGTTCAACAAGCTATTGTATAATTTCAAGAAATCAAAACCCGTTTACATTTTATCGTTTTTTAGAAACCGGTACGATATATATATTTTTTTTTAATAGTCTATCAGTTTAAAATGATAATCTCTCTTTGGGTTTTCTCGTTTTTTCATTTTGATATCTTGACAATATAAGACGTTCGTCTATGTTTGACTTACCGAAATTTCACGTACCCAATTTCATTTGGCTGACAATTATCTATTTTAATCAGTCCATTGTAGTTTCCCACTGAAATGGATTTCTTGACCACAATAATTTTTATATTTGAAAATTTAAAACCATTATCATATTTTCACCCTACTTTTACTATTTATTAAAGTTACAAGCTAAAAATAATCGCTAATATACGAAACAGTATATAATTAGGCAAAGCTTCCAGTTCTTGGAATCCACTATAATTATATTTATTTATTTAGTAAATGTTAATTCTTTATTTTTTTCACCTTCAATTGCAATGCTTTATCATGATTTTAATAGGAGGCCTATCTAAAGACACCCCACGCAATGGGGCAAGTGAAAAAGTAATTTCTTTTGAATGCACACTTATCTATGGAAGGGGCATCCAACAAAAATTATTTTTTCAAAAATTTCAGCATTTCTATTTTTGAGAATGGGAGGGCTGGGACATACGGACTGAAGGATATGAGGAAATTTTAAGGGATCCGTGTTTTTACCATTTGGCTACGGAACCCTAAAAAACAGTAGATCTAATGTTTTTAACAAGATGTAATGCAGATTGGGATATAAGCATAAAAAATCTAGATTTTTTTGTATAATAGAATTTAAATAAAAATAAAAGAAGGGATACGTCCATAAAGCCCGACTAGAAATCTATGGGTTAATAAAAATATGTAAAGTAGTCAAGCTTTAGTTTAGATTTATTGCATTTAAGGACTATTTTAGGCCACTAGCCTTTGAAGGGGAGCAATTGAAAAACTCGGATTTACATTAATCGATTCTGATGAAATACACACAATTAAAAATTCTGTGTCTCTGTGATCCGACGTAGACGATGGCGGATTACGTAAAACTAGAACTTCATGCCTTCTATATCAGAAAAGTTTCAATTTCTACAATATTATAAAAATGTCAGTAGAATCAGTCTTACTTTCACCTATGATGGTGCTTGTGAGAATCTTACTTTTAATACAAGTATTGAAGTTCGTAGAATACTAGCACACAAATTGATTACATTTTCTATGAATTCATAGATAATAAAAATAAAATTAATTGTTTTCTCACTAGAATTTAAATGGGTTCTTTTTCGAAAATACTATTTTCAAAAACTAGAATCCAGTTAAATTTACTAGAATTACTGCATTAATCTGAAACTAGCTAAATTTCCGTCCAGTAGACTCATAGTATATAAAACTGGATGAAAAAGCAACTTTAATTGCAATTTACTATATTCTAATTTAAAATGTTAAAAGTGTAAGTTTTAATTTTGAATTGGATATCATTTATTATTTAATTTTAATTAAATTTAAATTAGATTTAAGATCTCTCACACTTTCAAAGCGAACTATTTATTCGAATAATAACAAAAATTGGAAAATTAAAAAAATCTACTATAGGTATAATATTTTTATATATTATAGTTTCTCTTAAAAGACTTTCAAAGAAAACCGAAAAAGGGTTTCTTAATTCATTAATTAATTTAAACCCTTATAAAGTATATATTTTCACAGTCAAGATCTTTTATTCGATGTCCATCTTGATGGTAATGGAAATCATTGTAGGGTGGGTAGCAATAGTGGATTTTGATAAAAACGATTAACACTCTTGGCACTGATATAAATCCATCAAAATCTGCTTAGCGGTTTAGGCTGTACGAAGTAAGAAACTGTCAAACATATAACATAGCCACGAGCCAAGAACGTAACCCCCCTCTGCCTGTGCTGGCGGGTAATAATAGAATGAAATACGATGAATCCACAGGTGATAAAGAGATCTGTTCGCACGTGTTAAAAGGCCTACCAATGCGAGAGATATGCTCGCTGAATGCCTCTGCGGCGGCTTCCATTCGATGCGCTCATTTCCATTAAAGCGCCTCGTCTTGCGATTGTTTTCATTTTCCGAAATATTTATCACGCATTAGCTGGAGCAATGAACCGCAGTAGGTAGAATCCGCTGACACTGTCGAGTATCGCGGACAGGCCTCCGCGTCCGGTGCACAAGTGGCTGATTGACCCATTCTATGCGCGGCTAGTCCGACGGCGGCCTGTCTGCGAAGCCGCTGACCACCAGGCAGTCCTAGCACGGAGGTACTGAACCCTTCAACGTCTGCCCGTTTACGACCAGTGCGAAATCAATTACATACCAGCGCTGATCGCTTTATTAGCTCCTTGGCGTGATGGGACCGACGGTTGGCTAAGGGGTACATGGACGCAGAGAGGATGGAGCTACCTCTATTAACCAACGTGTAATTATAGCGCCATAAAAGCGATGATTAGGAACACCTAACCGGTGCCGCTCATCCGGCAATGCCATAAAACTTGGAATCTGACGGTCAACTGACGGGGCTATACAAAGGAAATAAGGAGAAATTCGACAGAATACATTGAAAACTAAATTAAAAATAAAATTAATAATTTGTGTCATTATATACAGATTATTAATTTTACATTGCATTAGATTACTACCTAAGTTTTAGTATTCTAAAATGCCCATTCCTCTCCTTTTATGCAAGTATTCACCTATATGGACCCCAAATTAAAAATCTAGTAAATTCGTAGTAAGTTGTGTATCCTACGGACGTTTCTAATCTGTTTAAAAATTACTTTCTTGGCCCCTATAAATTCTATTCCTTCCTTCCAAGACTTACGACTTTTTCGAATTAAAAAAAAGTAATTTTTCTTTACTTTAACTGAAAAATTCGTAAGTTATCGCATAGTACATTTTCTCAACTTCTGTTTTTTAATTAATTCTAAAATTTTTTAAAAAACAGTCTTTTATTATAATCTTTTCAAAAATCGTATTATTCGTAGTCTTTTTTATAGAAGCTACTCTGAAAATTAATTTTATCAAATTTGTTTTCGAAATTTGTTTTGTCCGATAATTTTACGGATAGAATGCAAATGTTAAATTAAAAAATTCCGAAATTTCGAAACTTAAAAATAATTCTAAACATTTTATCGTTCGCAAGATGAAACTTACCTTTACGACATTATTCTATTGAAATCGCAATTTATTTTGAGATTACTTAATAAAATTATAAATTTTATAAATGAAAATCAATAAAACTCCATTCAAAGTTAAAAGTTAAATGTACAATTTTAGCACCCCGATCAACATCGTTCGCAATTATGCACGTCTGAATATTCAGCGTTTTCTAATTGGCGCCGTGATGAAAAAATCTAACAGATCTCATAGATAAATTAAATCAGGTAATTGAAGGCTATCACGATCCGGGAAAGGCAATGACGGCATAGAGTATTTTATTTACCAGAAAACAATGCCAAACAAATCAAATAGAGACAACACGGCTGCCGTCCAGCTCATAGTTGTGAAGAATTTAGGTAAACTAGATAAACAAGGGTTTCAATCAACATCAGAAGACCCTTCCGGAAAAATTTTAGTCTGGAAAAAGGCTTATCTTATCGCTTTTGCGTAATGAGCCCACGGCTGTCGCATTCAACCTTCGGATTTCCCAAGAACATGGGAAAATAGCAAACCGGGTGCAGGTGTATAATTTTAGCCAAAATATTACTGTTCAGCTCACATAGACGCTAGACGCCCTAGGTGCTCCAACAGCTTTGACCAAAGTATGGGTGATAAGAAATCAGTGACGCTCGTGTTCCACACCCCCATCGCCGCGGTATTGTCAGCGGCCAAGTCGCCAGGACGACCTTTAACTTTTTCTGCGGAATTTATTTTTTAAGAAATTAGACGGTAACAAAGAGCAATTCTAACCGCCAATTCAAAGGTAAGACGTGTTTTTGTTCGTAGGGCTTCCCTTTATTTCTTTCCTCAAATTATTAACAAAAGAACACTTCCACTTTCAACTACCCTCAGTACCGCGTGTATTGCTACCGCCTGTCGCTAAACGTGCATACACCTGTAACAGCTTAGAGTTGAGGTAATTCAATTTAAGTCTCGTTTCGGTTTCAGGTGCGACATCACTTTAATTCAAAAAGAGAAAAAAGAAAAAAAAAATGGACAAAATCTGCAGATATAAAAACCTCTTAAGAGGCCGACTCTTTCCCGGAGATAATCTGAAATCTCTTACCTGTTGCTAGCTGGAGATTGCTAGCTTTGTTGCTGCCAGGCTCATCCGTGGGCTCCACAAAGTTTTCTGGCCTTGGTAGTGGCCAAGTGTTCGATCTGGCTCTAATCTGCGGCTCGAACGCACCGTCCTGCAGTTCAGCTATCGAATCCATCTGCAGAGCTTCCTCCGCTTGCTTCGGCGCCGTTGGCCACTCATTATTGAAAGGATCCATTACACGTACGTTCACCTTAAGCTTTATCTTAAATATTATAAATACACTTCACTAGAGGTAATATCACAAATCACTTTAAAGCATCAAACATTCTTTTCACTTTTCTCTGAAACGAAACAGAAAGAGGGTAGGTTAGTGCGGCTTTCTTCTGATGTACACGCGGTGCGGTGCACGGAGAAAGGTGTGTCTAAAAGGTGCGACCTTGTGAACAGCCTCAATGGCGATAGAAAATATGTTCTCCAATGCATGAGTCTTAATTTCTATGCAAAAACTGGCATTTTTAGGTGTTACACAAAAAGTTGTTAATTTATGCCTGTCGGACCAGTCATGACATCGGGCCATACGAGCCACTAAAAAATCCGCGGCACGTGAAGCGTTTTATAAAGCCTTTGGCTCGTGATAGATCGACTGCAATGCTTATATAACTATTGGAATCATTTTGAAAATTGAATACCCAGAAATGTGCATTTTGGGGGTTATCTAAATGTCAGCTAGGGCGAAGTACTGGACCTTGCGCATCGAAGTAGTACCCCACTTCAACTTCTCCGGGCCAACGTGCCTACTTTTTACGTTTTATACAGAAAAAAAATTTCGCATAGTTCTGGAAATTTTTGATTAGAATTTTGAGTTTTAACAAAATTTCCTTCGTCTTTAAGAAGAAATTTTGTAGTAAAAAGAAAAATATATATTTTTTTAAATCCATTTAGTCCTGATTGTTTGGTAGATATCAGAAGCATTCCATTCTTTCGTTTCCTCTACGTTTGCCGGTTGTATTTGCACAAATATTGGAAACCAGGTGGCTGCTAAATAAACAGTGGAGGTTAATTAAGCAGGTGTGAAGACGAAAGCGTCATTTTAAAATTTTCATCAATAATGTGCCTTCATTGATATTGTCATTGTATTTTTCAAAAATATATAATAATTTGGTAATCAGTCTAATTCTAACAATTAAAACTGACGTTCGACAATCTAAGGATGAGAACTGATTTTTATTTTTTATGTTTATAAGCTCAGACGATAAACTGTTAGCGGTTATTAATTTACTGGGTCAAAATATCGATTTGTTTTTTGATTTCATGCATTTTTAGCTGGAAATACAATTCCATAGGTTTGAAATTTTCAAAATAACATTTATACAATGAGAATAAACTGTTTTTAGCGAAATAAACGCGTTTTCAAGTAATAAAATAATTAACAAAAAATCTTGAGGAGAATTTTCACATTAAAAATTCAAGTGTTATATTAATACTAAAATATCCAAAATAAACTTAAAATTTTAGATTATTTTTTCCAAATTTTTCCAGAACTTTAAAAAATACATCGTTTTTTTTACAACCATTTAGAATAAATGTTTGTACAGATTGCAAATTCGTTTGTTTTCTTTTAATATAATTGAAAAATCTGGACCACAGAATGTATATGAATACATTATTATATTGAGAAGAAGTACACCAAGAGATGATCATATTTTGAATCTTTAAAATGCATATAGTAATTATAAACACAAAATTCAAAGTTTACATTTTCATATAAAATAATGAGAGTTTTTGTATTTGTTTTTATAATCAAACTTTCCACGTTTAAAAAAAATTTTTTTTAAAACTATTTAATTTTTGGAGATAACAAAAAATTGATATATAAATTCTATAAATAAATAAATAAGTACAAAAGATATTTTTCGAAGTCAATGGCATTATACAGTTCAAAATTCCTAATAATGATTCATTTTGTAAAATAAATTGACCAACTTTAAAAAGAATTTTTTTTAAAATTGTGAGAATCAAAAGTTAGCTTAAATTTCCCCCTTAAAAACTAACTTAAGGAGAAAAGCAGTAATAAAATCTGAGCTTTTATTTACTTTGGTATCATTGACTGAAGATCAAAAGTCGATTAACATCCCAACTATTAAAGGGTAACTTCGTAACAACATTTGTTGTAATGTTTGAGGTAATTTCCCAACTTGTTCAATTAAATAATTACTCAAGTGTGTATTACATTTCTCATTTCTTTAAATATCTTATAATAAATTAGCTATGAGATCACATTTTAAGAAAATTGTTTTTTTTTTTTTAAGAAAAGTAGCTTCAATTTAAGTTAGACAACTTGAGAATTTAACGATTCTGAAATGGTCTCGTATTCGTCATGGTATAAAGCTAATTTAATGAAATAATGAGTACAGGAAACGCTGGCTGTACATAAAATCATATATACACGCCGTTTCGTACCTTCTGTGGTGATTAAAAGCTAAAGAGGTCACACAATGAAAAAAGAGTATTGACCTCACCCTGTCCATAGTGCCTGACACGTGTCCAGGGTGACATTAGACGTAACTTTGGTAACCCCTGGCTGAGTGAAATTGATATCCGCATCTTAGGCTCAATTATCCCACAATTGCACTTTATTGCATAAAAGAGCGAAAGCCTTGAGCAAATTAACGAGATGAATTACTACGTGCAATTAGCACAGCCTCGGTGTAATCTTCCCGTGTCACTAGCTCAATAGTCCTGATGACGGCAATTGCAGAAGTTCTGCGAATATCAGACCACTACTACGAAAAAAAGTCGGGAATTTTATGTGGCTGCAGCACCACTTGATTCCTCGCAAAAATTGCTTGTTTTTCTGGTTTTCGCTCGATAAAACCCTCAAATATGGGAGACTGATAACCTTTAAACACGTTGACTGATTTTAGACGAAGTTATCATCTCGAGACTCATATCGAAACTGATCTCCTCCGAGCTCCAAGAGATTTCCAGCCCCCGGCGCGTCGCAGCAGTTTCCATGCGGCAACGCATTAGCAACGCCTTTTACAGTACGTAAAAGGCTCCAAATTTACAAGCTGGCGAGCCCTTGAAAGGGTACCTATGGCTGCAATTTATCAAACAGCATTTACATATTTCGCGCTGGGACTTCTATTGTTTATTACGCGAGAAGCAAATCAACTTCGGCCTCCTAACGTTTTAATGGCTGTCCAGTGCGCGGTCCACGACAATTCGACCGATACGAGATATAAAAATATTCACAAAGCCATTTATTGCATAATTACGTGGCCCTTACGGCGGACTGGACAATTTTTATTGATTGTCCGCGACGATACGGGCGAAATATTTTCCGACGGAAATAAAAAAGTTCAGAGCGCTTAGCTACCGGGCAATTTATATTTGAATTTAGCCGAAGGCAATTAAGTCAGAGAGAAACTGATCCGTTGTATATTTTTATAAGTTTAGACAGGTTAGAAATATTAGCGAATTTTTACGAAATGGATTTTAATGCATATTTGATCAGAGGACCTTATTGAAACAGTCCACAAATATTGCAATTTATGTTTAATGCTCCGCTAATTTCGGCTTTAAATTCCATTAGAAACATCCAAAGGTATTTGTCGTTCTATCCAATTTTATGCAAGAACTTTGAATTTAAATGTAAAACAATTCCCCGATTGGAATGGTTGTTTTATCCTACACATTAGTAATTAAAATGTGTTCATCAACATCAAGCTTTTAATAAGTTAAATACATAAATATAAATGGAAATGTTTACTAAACAACGTGGCTTATAAACTTGTTCCCCATTATTTATAATAAGTAATTGAAAATATATAAATACGTCTATATAGTTAATCGAGCGGTCGTCTTTGAAGTATAATTCTCATATTCGATATAAAAAGGACAACATTCATATGTTATTATAAAAATTTATAAAATTTCGTTAAATTTTGCATATAAAATTAAAATACAACATTGCCCGTAAAGCAAGATTTTAATATTTGCAAGTGTTTAAATTTTTGAATTAACCAGATCTTGGTAATTTGTAAAAAAAGCAAATTCACGATGTTCGTAATTTTTGTAATGCAAAATTACATTACAAATTTGAATGTAATTTCAAAATTCGGTGGGAAATTAAGTGAGTTTTTTAAATATGCAATTAAAACCAGTAAATTTTACACGTTTTTGTAAATTTAGTGCCAAAATGTGTAAACGAAATTAAATAAACATAATTAAAATGTTTTATTTGTAAATATGATAGATTTATACTATTAACGGATATTTTATAATTATATAGCTTAAGAAAAAATTGAAAAGATCATTGTTTTTGAAATCAATTTTATAAAGACCTTATTTAAGTAAAAGTTCGTCTAACCTTGTAGTTCATTTGATTTTCCTTAATCATGTAAGTCATATAGGCTAGATGGGAAAAAATCTTACATGCCGATCACAGATTAAGAAGAAAAAGATAAGCTGAAGAATTTTTCTGGAACAGTAGATGTTTATTGCAATTTAAATACGTTAAAAAAAGAAATATAGTAAGACGGATAGTGACGTATTGAATACAAAAGTTATACTTATTATAAGTTGGTATACTTTGGAATATATTGGCCACAGTTTGTAAACTTACTATACTAATGCCTTGATCCTTTGGCGGTCGTCAAGAAATTTTATCACTACTTTTTAAAAAAAAAGCTCTGACATAAGCTGCTATTAAAGGATGGAGTCATGAAGGTACATAATTTTCTCATGTCTTACGCGTGTCTATTTCTGAAGTGTGGGGTTTAACTGAAATCACGTAGAAAAGTGCTTTGCGCAATTCGAGCCCTGCGCAGAACAGGACGCGTGTAATTATAATGCAATTAGTAGCTACAATACGTAACTATTAAAAAGGGGCAGTTTAATGAATATCTAAACAGAAAGAGCCGCGCGAGGCGGCCCATGCGACTTTGTTTGACCTCCCATTAAGACGAGCGCTTCTAATTTATATTCAAAGCGAACTTTTCCGTATTATCACCTCAGAAGCGGCCAGAAAGATTCCATTTGATTGACTCGCCGGTGCTAGGAAATACATCGAACTCGCCGTGGGCGATGTGGCCACAGGCGAATTTGGCGATCTTAGGAGGTTTACTTCCTTCTTCGTAGCGGTGATCTTGCGGGACGGTGGATACACCTCCCGAATCCCGGGGCCAATTCTCCCGGTTCCGAGTGGTGCGGAGACTGAGCGGTTTAAAAACAAGAAGTCATCAGAGACATTAAAATGCCTCGAATAACTCCGCTATGTGCTAATTTTACAGAGTACGACGTAGTTAGCCTTTACCGCCTCTACAGCCGCACGGTGTGCGCGCGCGGTTACATTGATACTGCGGCGACGACGCCGACGCCGTCGCTGCTGTGGCTGTGAGCGGCGCTATACATTTTTCATAAGCGCGCCCCACAATCACGAGCATCCGTCGGCGCTTGCTTATTTTAATTCAGTTCGTTCTGCATAAATGTGTTTAATATGTGAGTATAAATTGACACAAGATGCAAGCGTGAGAGAACGAATGCCAACTCGAAATATACTACGGAGTTTTTGCTTGATCAGGCGTTCAACTTCCTTCAAATGCGGACAGCGTTGCCAATTCGTTGCGGGCCGGGATAGAAGTACGCATATAGTTTTTTTTTTTGCTCTCTCCACATATATAACTCGTCCAAGGTTGTAATATGCGCCACAATTAAATATTTAATTATGGCGAGAGAGTGTCCAGACTACGCTTGATCATCAGGCCCGCCCTCGAACAGCGTAACCAGGAACTTAACGCAGAATAGTGATCTTTTTTTCTATTACTTAAAAACGAATAAAATTGATTTCGGCACTGATTAGATTCTCCGAATCCGAAATAGTTGGGCAACGTGGGGTGAATACTCGCAACCAGTCGCGCCATAGCTGCGCCAATTGAGAAGTCGGCACGCCGAGCGACACCAGGGGCGATCATACATTTGCCTTTTTTTTTGAGACATTCCTACAACTTCGTAGAGGCCACTTACGACGTAACGAACCCAACCCATGTGCGATTCCATTGGGTGTTTTTTTCGCGGCTTACGAGCATCTCGATTAACGACACATGGAAAACGATTATTCTATTTAATTGAATTCGAGAAGATTTTAATTCAATTTCTCACTTCTAGTCACGCTAGTGTACTGTGCGGCGTGGGACAAGCCTTTTTGACGCAATCTTCGTTCCACCTTAGTCACGTGTGCAGGTAAGCGCCAAGATTATTTATATACATAATATATAAAGACGTTTACATCGTACTTCCTTGTTTAACGAGATATTAAACGCGGTAATTGGGCGGCTCCTTTGGTCGCAACGATATTGTCGAACTTCTTAAATTCAAATGGAGACGATTCCGATTCGAAGCGGTATAAACAAACCAGACGCTGCCAAAATATTCAGTGACAATTCCATCTATAAATACGATTGTTCACAAAATTTCTTCAAGGAATTTTAATCTTCGCTTCATATTACGTAGATTTGGCCTAGGTTGACGCGCGTGCGGATTTCTCAGCATTTGAAATGTTGGAGGAAGTCTTAAAATCGTTGTGTTTTTTTGGACCTTTATCATGCGCAACGATTCTCTAATTTATGCATATATTTAAAAGAGTGCATCTCTACGCTTACATTAACTTTATTTATGTTACTACGAATAAAACACGAGAAAAACAGTATTTTCTTGGAATTCCTTGAAGACAAATGAAGAAATTATTTCGAAAGCAATATTAGCAATCAATTTCTTATAGCGCGCTTTTATGTTTATTTTAAAAATGAATACATCAAGGGTTTTTTTTTAAATCTTCGGCTAGTAAAGTGCTAAAGAGATAAAATTTGAAGACTTCAAACGTTAGTCGGTAATAAATTGACAATATATTAAAATTTATAACTTGTATTTTAAGAGGCAATTCCACTATGCCAAAAGAAGGCCTTTTCGAAAACATCTTTTTATAACTAAATAAATTATTTAAAATCTGGAAGAAAGTTATGTTATTTAAGACTTGTTGAAGTAACTTTATACAAATTTTTATTAAAAAAATTTAAAACTGACAAAATTTTAAATGACATACCAGTCCGTAGAGTAATTGTCTTCAAACACTAGTATCGATATTTCTAACCCTAGTCACCAAAAATCAAAGAATCTTAATTTCTTAATCTTAATCTTAATTTTTTTTTCTTTATCTCTTCTAGTTATCGCTAAGTATGATGATTTTTCCTTTGACATTAATCTTTCACAACAATAACATGAAATTTTGAAAATTTCGGCATAAAAATGTGTACTCATATTTTGTATGAATATGTACTTTAAATCAATGTAAAAAAAATCAATACTTTTAGGGGCCACATTGGTTTGTATTTTAAATTGACTTAACATAAAATTCTGTAAAAGTTTTATTAATAGTTTTGGCGTAATATAATAACAAACAAACGAACAAAATTTTGTAGTTCATATTTTAATAAATTTAATGCATTTTATAGTAATAAAACAACGATCACTAGAATGAAATGTGACACTTTTTTTTCAAAGCATATGTACTGAAACGTTTGTTAAAATTTTATTTCATGTATGAATTTAATATTTTGAGTTTGAGTAAGTAATAAAATTTAAAAGAAAAATTTTCGAACCTTCTTATATATTTGTTCAAATAAAAATTTTCGATCCAAGCTCAAGGTTGGATTATATTACACGTAGCTATTTTACTCACCTTACTGATTACACTTTAAACTCGAAGTAAGATTCGTTAACCAGAATTAAACTTAATAAATAAGAAGCTAATAGACTTCAGATTTTATAAAACTACACAATAAAATCCCCCCATATCTCGTTTTATCGGTCGTTGTCATTAAATTAAAATCTTTTAGAAATCCCATACATTTTAAAGTACTCCCTTATCTTCTGATGAGTAGCCAATCTTTATTTAATTTATATCACATATATTTCTCCCAAATCACGCATTTAAAGTGATTGAATAAAACAAAAATATTGCCAAATAATTTAATAATGTTTCTTATCCTTTATTTATCACATGAGTCTGCTTTAAATAGAAATTAAATAAAAGATTATTCTAATCAGTCAAATAATAAAAACAAGATTAGCTCTCAGTAAGTAGTTGATTATAGTACACGCAGAATTTTGTAGAAATATGTAAATGGAAATTTCTTATCTTTGAACGCTTCAATTTGTGCATCTTCAATCACCTTCTTTTTTCGGCTTAATTTAGTCTTTTTTACACAACTAAAGATTTTATCGTTTTGCCGTTCAAAAGTAGTCTCTATTAATTCAATATTCATAATTTTAATATCCTATATGAAGTGACCATACTTAGGTAGCTATTTTTAACTAAGCCCAACTTTCTCAAGAAACCAGTAAGGCACCGAAATGAAGACTTTCGCGGATTTCTTCCCTTGTCACACTTTCCTCATATTCACGCCACACGTGTTGGTGTTATGCGTAATCAATCAACTATCGCTTGATATCACCAAAAAGAAAATAAATTCTTAGTGCCGGGCCATTGTTGCCGTTTCTATCCGGCTGCTGCAATTTTTCGGCGAATAGTTTTCTTTTTTCTCATCTTGTGCGTCTTTTGATTGATAAAAACTCTCGGATCCTTGACCTCGCAGCAGATTGATCGTCGAAGTTGACTGAAAACGTTATCTGAGACATGCTTGCGTATAGTCGGTGTTGTAGAAACGATCGTTCGAATTCCTTACTTGCGCGAACTAATGCTTTTATTTGCAAAAACAAAAGGCGAGTTTTTATCGTACTTTCCCCATTTTAAATAAATTTTCGATTTATCTTTTGCACTTGAGTTGGATGACTATTCAAAATTAATATAATACATAAAACCTCCTTTATTTCTCGTACTAAAAGCGGATCTATTTTACATTTGATAGAATACAGTTTAGTTATTAATACTAGATATAAATACTAGCAATTATTGGTAACATTGTTACTTTACTGCACACAGAATTATATTTTTGATAAACCAAAGTACTTAAAGAATAAATGTTCATGAAAAGTTTACACCTTTTTAGATTTCCTTGAAGTACAGCACTGAAATTTTTCCTTCACATAATCCGGTGAACACTTGTTCATAGCAAAATTATGTAATTTATTTGAATTGTATACATTCCACTTCAAACAATTCGCACAAAGTATTTTATTTCACTTTACGCGTTTATTTTTTTACTGCGACAAATTCAACATTTTTGGATTCTTTTCATCACAATTTTTTAAGCTATTTTGAAGAAATAAAAATTTTCGATCACGATTTTTCAAAAATACTTTGAATAGATCACGCTGATCGCGCTGTTAAGGCAAATCGACTAACACTTTATTTAAATAGATCTAGTGATTTAAGAACTACAGTATGAAATTACTGACGTAGAATTAGGTAATGAATAACTTTATTAACTATTAGCGTTTTATATGACATACTCTTAAAGTTTTAGTTGATTTTGCAAAGCTTATGCAATGCTAAATAATAAATAAATGAAATTAATGAAAGAATATTTTGAAAATCCATGTTGTTAAGTAATAATCATGGAAAATAAACGTGAATTTTGTTTTTCAACGAGCAGCATAAACAAATAATAGATTCTTAAATGCTACAAAATTCTGGTAGGTGATAAGAGATAATCAACCTTTAACTAATCTACGAAATTCTGATTTTCGCAAAACAAACCCTTAAAATTTCTAATCTTCGCAGTAACTTATTTGTCTGACTCATTTTTGCAAATTTATAGAATTTCCATTGCTGCATATGCAAAAATGCATTTTTTAAATAAAGCTTACTGCGCTCTAACCTCTGATTCAAATCAAGTGTGTCGTAGAACTGAATGAACTTGATTTATTTTCAATATGATAATGTAATCACTTGCATCCGCGTCACTTCTTAAGTATAAAACAACTTTGTGTATTTAATTGTGTTTTATTATGAAAAAATGCAACAATTCATGAAAGGCTGAAGTCCTCCAATTAAACGAAAGTTGTTTTTTTCTCTGTGAAAAGAAGAATTTGTTTATTATAATGAAGGGCATGCGGAGTAGCGGCTATTCGTTTTTTTTCCATATCCTCTTTCTGGATAAAACAAAAAACCATTTATCAAAACGTTAGTGAGCGATATTTTGCGTTTCAGAAATCGAAAATAATATTTCTTTTCGACATTCTTATAAAATGGTATAAAAAATCATTGGCGTAAGTAAACAGTCTTTAAGAGCTTAGAGTTACAAATATTAAAAGGCGGTTTTAGATGAAAGATATTTCCAAAAGGATGGAATTAGGGTCTTGAACCAAATTAAAAATGAGGAACGCGTTTAGCCTCCACAGGTCGTAGACCTGGCTTACAAGCTCCTTTCATTCCTGCAAGTTGCTTAATTTATGTTTTCAATTTTACATCCCCATGATATGAGGTATTTTTTTCCCAATTTTGTTTCTATAAATTCTAAGCATTTGGACCACTAAACGGTATCATATTTTTTGCAATTAAAGGCGATTATTTTTAAGAAAAATCTGTAATTATCAAAAACTGTCAAACAATGCGTCGCACTTATTTAGACGATATTAAGAATTCTATTGTAGAGTAAGATTAACTTTACTATGACGACTAAACCGAAATCAATAAGAGAAAAAAAAATTACAATTTATTAAGTTATATTTTATATTGTCTAATTTTGTATGATATTTTATGTTAGTCTAAAACGCGGAATCAGAATATTTCTAAAAATTCGGGTAGGACAAGGAGTGATATTTATAACAAGTACAGATCAATCTCTGAATATGTGTGCAGCCTTCTTCTTTAGCGAAGGAAGATCTGCTAATTTTTAGTTTCGGCACGTATCACTTGGATTCTTAGATGTTCAGCAAACATATGATATAACTAATGCAAATACAATCTTTTTTCTGATCTAGGTTTGGCTATTTAAATCAAAGACTGGACGGAGAACGGGTTTTTTGCAAGAAGCGATTATCATTCTCACCGTCACAACCCAAAAATATGATATTAGATTCTGGTTTATCTTATCATGCAATGCAAATATATTTTCATCTATTAAAACTAAAACTAAGCCGTCGTTCTTTTTATTGAATTAGTAGTATACTGAGTTTCCAATTGAGTGTAATTCTTCTCTCCCACATGTTTCGGATTTATGGCCATAGAATAGCATAAAGAGCTGGGAAAGGTGTCAAACACAGTCCAAAAAAAATTCTTCTTTTGTCCGTTAAAAAGTAAATTCCTCCAACTAATAGCAACTTTAAGATAGAAGTATCTGTCGTGTTGTAATAATATAATAATATACATGTAAAGAATTCTTTTTGTAGCTTATACGAAAAGATTATGCCCAATTGCGTGCCCTGAGAACGTCAGCAAACGCCTGAGTGAGTCTCCTTTCACAAGTAAGGTAAAAAGTCGCCAAAATCAGCGAAAACTTGCGGTGTTGAAGCGCAAAGGTAAATTTTTTTTTACTTTGTATTCTTTTCCAGATTGACCAGCGGTAGCCGGAGAAATTTGGCAATATCGGGCACGAAGAGCACTTAATCCCATCTGCTGATAGCTCAGCAGAGGCTAAAAAGTGGCTTCGTTCTAACGAAAATAAAAACAAAACCAGCACACGTGATTGAATTACGCAGCCAGCGGCTTAGTCCAGCGGCCGTGGGTCGATGGAGTGTAAATTTTCCACTTGGCCATTCGCAGTGGATGATGATGATCGACACTAATCGGATCGATGGGAATGCGATCGTCCACGGTGCCGTACCGCGACGGCCGGCAGCCGCAATCGTACCACCCAATTTTTATGTGTATCGATCGCGGGCCCGCTCAGCTCGCGGGAAATCAAAGCGAAAATTCGATGAGCTTGCCATTTTGCATGGCAACTTCACCACATGTAAAATTAGGTGCGCTATTTTCGATATCAAATCATTAGGTACACACAGGCGACTCGGCGAGATAACGCGGTGATAACGGCTCTTACGAGGTCGCACACTCATATGTGTATATTTACTGGCAGATATCGGCCACAGATGCAAATGGAGCAAGTACCAATTCCTCCTCGACGGACGAGTTCGTATGCCCAAATCTGTCGATCGCAATGCTGGACCTTTGGAGCGGCGATCGTTCTTTCTCTTCCTCCTCCTCTTATTCTTCTTCTTGGTTTTCTGGTGGTTCGCGAACTCCTCAAGACGATAGCAGGGGGCGATTCGATTTTCTCAGATTCGCTAAATACAATGAAGATACACACGCACACACCAGGAGGTGCACTCGCGAGATACTATCCGTGCCCGTAGCACTGGGGATCACACACCACCACAGTCACAGTACTGCTTTCAGCTTTCTGACGAGATCTTGGGGTCCGAACTGCGGCCGATACCCAAACCCACTACGCGCTGAAGACGACTTATCGTTTATCGTTTATCTATCTTATTTCTACAATCGATCAGTTACTGGCAGGTGGCGAACGGCTAATTAATGGAAACACGTTTTCACAGGGAAAATCACAACAGCAGCATTCTCGAAAAACTTGAATTTGAAAAGCGCGCAGATACGGGGGCGATTCACTCACCGACAAACTGATCGAACACACTACACCAACACTGGCCAGTGTATCGCGCGAGTGTGATACAGATGACACTTGTTACGTAAGTATAAATATTTTTTATTTACTTTTTATTTATCTAGAGCATTTATCGCCGGAGCACATGCATGTGTTTATCTAAGCCATAAACGAGCCGATGGGTCCGTCGGGCGCAGAGCGTGTGACCTAGGCACAGTAGCCGTGGTATTTCAACGTTGCGCGATTTACAACAGCCGCCACAGTCTGTGAGTCCGTTGCAAAGAACTACGCATATGTGGCCCGCGATATTCGCACCACTGCTAGCCCACAATCAGATGCCAAATATTCACACGAGAGACACACTGCGATCACTTTCAGATAAGAACCGCCGAAAACGAGAACGCG
Organism: Proctacanthus coquilletti; assembly: GCA_001932985.1. NCBI lineage: Eukaryota > Metazoa > Arthropoda > Insecta > Diptera > Asilidae > Proctacanthus > Proctacanthus coquilletti. The sequence goes on along the minus strand of MNCL01000037.1, from coordinate 1,040,126 downwards.
ATCGTTTCCAGCCGCTGGATTGGCGTAAATATTCCGTGGCGCGACCTCGTGGTCAGACGTCGAACTGGCTAAGTACAGAACAGCTTGCTTGCTAGCCGGATGTGGGCACACAACTAAATGAGAATCACACGCCTCGCGGATTAGCTACGTTCAACGTGCCGCGCCCCCGCCCTCGCGCCCGCAGCCGCATTCGACCCAATCTCAATCTCGTTCTCCGAGAGCCGTCAGCCGTCGCCGTCGCTTTTCGCCACTGGTCGCGGCCGCCCGTGTAAATCTCGAATCTCAACACGGACCCCCCCGCACACAGAGCCACAGCCGAATCGTAAATCTGTCAAAGCGAAAGCTCTCGCCCGGAGCCAGTGCCAACGCGGAGCCGAAGGCCACGGACCCGGTGGGGACCTGGGGAACGCGGCTCGTCACTCGCCCAAGCAGTGCTGGTAGCTCTCACGTGGGAATTCCGCGCGCCGAGGCAATTCTAGCGCACATACCAACGGGCTCCAGGATGATACGGCCACGGAATGTGCAAAACCGGATCAGTGACATAATCGTCAAAGGTGGCACGCCAAGACCGATTTAATGCGTGAACCTCCGCTCGCTCGGTATGGACCGGTGCACACAATGGTGTGGGCTCACCTGGGCAAGGCTGCCTGGGCCCCTGTCCATCTTCTATCCACCAGTACCGGTCCAACAATCCACATCTCTCTCTAATTCAACTCGTGTTCAACTCCAACAATTTCCTTTCTACCTAGCACAAAGCGTAGTTATAGAAAAGCCCTATTACTGCCATAATCAGAGATATTTTAAATTCAAATCTAGAGACCTAACTTCTCTAACTTAGAGGGTACTATATACAGAGGACCAGAGGACCTACATATCTCCTACTATAGCAATTTACAAGATCTACTTCTTATTTAAGTTGACTTATATTTAAGATCAGAAACTCGTAACGGTAACTCTATTTAAATCAAAATCGACATTAGAAAGTTTTCAAGATCGTCGATCAGAAATAGATAGACGAAATTTAGAAATTCAAAAAAGCTGCGATAATATGGCGCTAATTATTTTTTTCTTCCAAATAAATGATCATTAAAACACCGGTCAAAAGCGATTTTGACTCATACACGAGGGTTCCGTAGATGCACCGAAATGTGTAAGCAAAGTATTTTATAAAATTGTACTTCATTCTATTGTAATTATTTACTTATACTATTTGAAAGTAATGACTAACTTCTCTTGACCGTTTTAAATAAAACTCTAAACCGTTATGGGTTTTCATTAATTTTATTAATTTTTTTAGCGTTGCAGTTGTTGAAAGAAAAAGGAGCATATTCAGATATCCATAGATATCCACTTCTAAAGAAAATGTTACCATTGTACTGCTGGTCAACAATCTTCGCAATTTTTGTCTAGTTGTTGTCGGTCCGTTCCGAAACGGCGTAAAAACTAATGAGTGTATTTTAATCGCATCAACTTATTACGTAAGTTAATAGTCTAGGAGTAAACTGACCCCAGGTACGTCTTGATGGACGTCTAGAAATAGTAAAAGTATAGAGTGTGATTAGTGTAACATGATTCACAGAGAGGGTGAATATCTGCGTTTTTATCAGGAACATAGAAAGCCAAAATATAGGGCGAACGTATCTGCAAGAAAAACCCTTTCAAATGGTGCTCATATCCACCAAACTTAAACGATAAAATATTTAGTTTTTGACTATACTTTGCTTCTATGCTCTTACTACTTAAAACTACAAGCTTGTGCACCATTATATAAAAACAAAACACTATACCAAATAAAGGTGAGTCGTAGAAAGAACCTGCACAGTAAGTGCTAATTTAACACTAAAACAATTAAAAAAATAAAAGCTACTTCATTCCGAGTATTTACAATAAACGGCTGTCCTGTTAAAATTAAAGTATTATATTTTGTAATATAAAAAAATAATTTAGCTACTAAATTGTAAAATTAATAAATAAACAGAGTTTTTGAATCTGGTACGAAAAAATTTGTGTGAATCTGGCTGTTTATTTTAAAAGATATTTAACAGTATATTCAAATATAAAATTTAAAATCAAAATGATAAAATAAGACAAGTTAAACAAAACCAAAGAAGCGAAAATAAAAAAAAATCATGAAATTCAAAAATAATCAAAATGTATAGACTAAAATTTGATTGAATAAAAAACTGCGAGTAGTGGCAGTAGTGGAATTATTTAAAAGCGAATTTGACTCATACTTTGAGTCTTAAACATCCAACGTCCATCATATTTAACTTAAAGCAAACAAAATATAAACATAAAACCTTCGTTTAAATTGTGGCAATTCATATTGGAACTTAAATTTATGTTGTGTCTAGATTCACCATTTATTTTTTCAAATACGGGAAAAGACGTTTTTATAGAAAAAAAAAATTAAACAGGTAGACATTTAATCCGAAAGTTTACACGTATGTATAATTAATTATTTACACTCGAAATTTTTTAAATTAAGAGGGTCGTATTAAGGATATTAAACACTCTAACTACTCATACACATTAAGAAATTCCGTCCTTATAGACCTGTCCATTTAGAGTTGGATTTCTTAGAGCACGTTACAGTTCCGGACATGAAAGACGACTAGAGGGTGACGGACAGGCAAACAAATGAGTGATCTTAAAAGAATTCCCCGTGACATACGAAACCTTTAAAAGCATCGAACAGTAGAATTAGGAAAAATAAAAATAATAACAGATAAATGCATCCAGCGGTAGACGACGTTGTAGTACTAATGCTAAAGGGAAGGAGACTCAGAAATAGAATCATCCCCGAGAGTCTCTTTTGTTGTAAAGGGGATTTCTAGGGTTATACGCGGTTTCCATGAATTCCTAGTGCAGATGTATATGACCCGACAAAATTGAAATAGATGAATGAAATTAACCCTAAACCTACGCACTACCTCAGCCGCGAAATACAACCGTACTGAGTCGCACACTTTTTCAAGTTTATATTCAAATGGGGGATTTTACGATTGCACTGCATTCAAGTCTAGTTGTTAAGAAGATGCATACGCTCAAAACTAATGTCACATTGTTACTTGGCTAATAAAAGCGATAAGGGAAACTATGACTTCGATTGGTGGTGGGGTGCACAATTTCACTACGTGCATAAAAATGCAGCTGATTTAGTCATACAAATTCTAAGCGACTGACTCACTTCTATCAAGCCTTGGTTTAATAATAATAAACTCAAAAATGCATTAAATATAAATTATAAATTCTGAAAACCTCCTTTCCTGAAAATTCTTGAATTTTGACTGATTTTGGAAATTGCGTATCAAATTTTAATTGAAGAGAGTACTTTAAGAGGTAATACTATAATTAATGTGGAATTATTGTCGGCATTTACAAAAACAAAGGGTGTCCATGGCAGTTTTTTTGATTTAAATATAAAGTCTGCAAAAAAATATAAGATTACTCTGGCCGCGCGGCGTGGCGCGAAAATTGCCATCTCAATTTATGCACAAAAACGTGAGCAAATGAAAGGCATTAGCATTCTTCAATGTACGAATTAAGCAACTGGTGAAGACTGCTACCATGTGTTAAAGTCATTTTCACGTTCATTTGTTTTATACCTGTGTAAAATATAAAACTAGACAAAACATAAATAAATGAGAGGAATCTGACTTCAAATTATTCGGTTTCATTTTTTAGCAATATCATAAATTAAAAAAATTAATGAGCGCCGAATGTTTAATATGAGGTATAGTTTTTTGTTTGTTTGTACGAAAAAATACCTCAACATTTCAATTTTTAAACCATTTTAAATAATTTCAGAGTAACGAAAAACATGGCCTGGTAAAATAAGACCAGATTAAATAAAAGGTTACCTCCATGGATGTCTTCTATTTCTATTATTAAGTTACTTGCTGAGTAAAACTTAGATATCAGTCTAAGTGCAAGCCAAGATACTTGCTAATTATAGGCTAATTAAAGTTTTTTGTAACAAATTGCATACGGTTGTAAATTCATCCAATAGAAACACATCTGAGTTGATGAATAAGAAACAGCTGCAGTTTTTGAAGTTATATCTTGGCTGTTGAATATGGGGATTAATATTTAATAAATAATTAAGGAAAATTATAAACTAAAACTTTTAACGAAAAAATTCTAAGTAGTCTATTGGATAAAATTGAAGATATGAGACGCTCAGAATGCAAATCTAACTCTTTCCAGGAAAATGGGAAAAAACCTGGGCCGTGATTTTTGTGATCAGTTTTACTTTGAGATATTATTGATCATCTTCAATTGGTGTAGTGTGTTTATGAAAAATTCCAAAGCCATATGCTTCTTAAATATTTTCTAATCTTTGAGTTTGTGAAAAACGGTCTATGGAATTTATTTTTGGCAACTGCCGCTGGAAAACCGAATCTTGGCTTCCACGCAATCGCTTGAAATGATGCAAACACCTGGCGAGAAAAGAAAATTTCGGAGCGATAATCAATAAAGAAACGAGTTCCCCGTTTTTTAGCACTCGACAATCCGGACAATCGCGGCACAAAAACGCGAACGAGCTGGCCTGCTAATAAGAATGAGATCACTTCGTGATATTTTCGCGAAAATAAAGTCCACGTGGACGTGGATCGCGTCAGCCGCCACAGAAAGTACCGACATCGCAAGAAAAACCTCGGGAGGATGCCAACACTGGCACACACGCGAGCCCGGGAGCCCGTGTCATAGAATTTCGTCCGCAAAGGGGAGCCACCAGCGGCAGGCGCACAGCTCGAGCTTAACCCAAGCGGAGGGGGAGCACGTCGGCAGCCACTCGGCTCTCCCGGTGAGGTCGAGTTCCCTTCCACGGCAGCCTGGCAGTCGTGCACGTGGTGATACGTCACCGGCAATTGTTGATGGGTGGAAATCTGCGCAGTAGGTGCCGAAGGCCACCACTCTGTTGCTTCGGTCCGGGCGTCTTGGGTCGTGTCGCCGAGGAGCGCCGCTGGGAGGAAATGAGATGAATCGCTTTGTCTTTCGGTCTTAAGTCGGCTGGCCTTTTCTTTTATTTTCCGAGGCACGACCAAGGAAGTCGCATTAGATGCAAAATGTGGGAGTTAACTAGGAACGAAAATAACGCGCCTGTCATCCTGATCAACACCTTCTTCGCCGCTCACCTTGGGACAATCCGCAAAGGCTGCCGCCAGTCGACCGTTTAGCAAACTCAGTATTGGGCCGCTCGCGAGCGAAGGGCCACTTCCCTCGGAACGTCGCTAATTGGCCCCAGGACGCGTTATAGCGTCCCGACTTGAGTCACCTCGCACCTAGTGGGCTCTAGTGGATTATGAGACCATCGCAAGACGCTCTACGCACTAGGTGTGCTCACGATGAATGATACATGACTTCGGTTCAGGTTCGTGTAACCTGTTTTGTTTCAATTGCTATTCTTACTCACTTTCTGCGAATTTGGTCTCCCTTTTGCCTTTAATTACACTTGTAATACCCGACAATTACGCAGCTCTGCTTTCAGAGGTGTGCGTGTACCAGCGACCCCGACTCATAACTTCTATAAGTACCTAAAAATATGACGAGGTACTGTACCTCCTTGTTAATTCGCCAACTTTAGCCCAGAAAAAGAGAAAACATTTTAATACGCCACTTTCACGAATTATTTAAATGATAACACGAAATTCAGCGATCGTTCGTTGCAAGATATTTCGTAGCATAGTGATAAAGAATCCAGGTTTACTAAGACGGAAAAAGTATTTTATTTTCTGTCCAATAATTTTAAAATGCCTACTTTTGAAATGATCTAGGAGAAGTACAAAAAAACCAAAGGCGTTATTTCCCAGTTCAAGAACATTTGAATCAAGAAGTTAAAAAAGTTAGTTAGTCAAATTTTTAAATAAAAAATGTTAGGATCCGTGACAATTTAAAATCAGAATATTAAAAAAGGGTTTACTTTTGTAAATTAATATAACCCTTTCCTTATTAAAAAATTAAATATGTAAAATTTTGAAGAAAAATTGAAACTATGATTTAAGATAAGTAAATAAGAATAATTCGCGGGGAAATTTTAAGTAATCCTTGTCTAGCGTTACAATTTTACATTAGCGTATAAATCGAAAATTATGGACAAATGCATTACTAAACTTTAATAAGTTAATTTTTGAGAAAAATCGAATTCAGAATGACTGAAATTGAAATACAATTATTGGATATTGTGCTTTACCTTCGAAACAAAAAATTCTGCCTGAAAAATCTCATATTCTTTTCTGCAAAATTTACTTTTAGTCATTTTAACCTGAGCAGAGAACTACCCTAACAACGACCATGTTGTAGTATATAACTCACTCAAAAGAAAAAAGGGACGCCTTTTCGTCGTAAATTACTTTTTTTCTGTTATTACGAATTAAATATCCAAATAAAGGCAATAACGCAAAATATTTCTAGATTTGCAAAATAAGTGTAATAAATATAATTGCACGTAAAAAGGAAAAAAAAAAATATATGAGCTCTTACATGTTCAATAACCGCTAAAATTGTTGAATATAATTTTGTAAAGTTGATTTGTAATGATAAATATATCTCCATAAACAAAAAATAAGTAAGTGTTTTTAGACGTGGTGATAAGTACTCCACTCATTCTTCCAGTTATGGTAAATATTACACTCTCGTCTCTGCTGACCAAACATTTTATTTCAGACCCTTCTTTATGATGTGCAGATAAACGTATATTTATATTTTGTGTCTAGGTTTGTATTTTAATTAGGTGGTGCAAATACCTACTTATATTCTAAAATAAGACATTTTAAGACAGAGGAGATCTTTGAATACTTGAATTCTTTCTGTACTAAAACATTTTACAGGATAATAATAACAATTAAAGTTCAATCTAGGAACAGTCAATTTATAATTCCGCCATTCATCATCAATTCGAAACATAATTTGCCCTCGAAACACGGGCGAAGAACATTAACAATAACATTTAAAATCGCTTCTCCTTCGTGAAAAATATTATTTTATACGTTCGTTAAAGTTACTAAAGCAAATAAATATTAATTTTCTTAAGAAAACTAAGAAAAAGCCATTTGACCGACTGGTTTCATAATAATTATATTATAATAAATACGTCTTGCAGTACGTCATGTTGAAAGATCACAATTATTGTAAAATCTATTTCTCGAAATAACTTTTAATTAAGTAAAATAAAATATTTTGTCGTATCAAAGACAATTTTTTTCGTTCCATGGACAAAAAACGAAATCTCTGTTTTACGTCATGGTTATTTGAATACGGGGAATTTCTATTTTTGCTATGTCATAAAACATTTCGTCAAAATAGTTAACGTCTGAAAAATGATTTTATGTTATTGAATTATTTAACTTGATACTTTTATAAATTATTTTTAATGAACCAGGGTTATTGTTTCAATCGTTTAACGACGTGATTTCAGAGTTATGAAGACACACGTGTGTTGTGTTCATTTGCACAAATGTCTGCCATTTTTCAGATTGACATACCTGATAAATGCACTCAAACATGTGTCTGCTACGTTAATTATATTTAATGTATGTTTAACATTTTTATATAAATAGAGTATTTTCAAATTAAGCGTCAAGAAATATGGAAATACTGATTTAAAAAGCTATATGAAATATATTGTTATTGGAATCTCCATGTAAAATAGATGTTTTCGGTTATAGCGAACTTTGACGCTCCTTAAGCCACATGTGTCTTTATCAGTACAAGTGGCTGTATGATCATTTTGTTTGGAATAAGAGCATCTTGTCATTTTGGCAGATTGTCGTACTGGCAGTTTTAAGATATATTACCTTTTTTTTAAATTTGTCTATTTATTGTTTTTAAGACAAGACCTCATTAAAGAACCTCGTGTTTATTGAGTTGGCCTTTTCGAGTTAAGCTTAAGCGTAAACCAATGAATGTTAAAGCGTGTTAACACGTTTGTTTGAACAGTTTGTGAAATTAGAGTATCGTGTATTTAACTTTATCTGTTCTTGCTAATAGATGTAATACAATTATAATACATGTAGGGTGGAAGTTAAGGAATTTATTTATTCCTTACAACATAAACAATAATTATTTAGAAAGGTTATTAAAAATAAGCGACCAAAATGTCTCGATTTATGTAAAACTGTTAGGCTTTATACTTACGTAAGAATAAACCGAATAAGAGACTAATGTACTTACCGGGCGTTATTTGTTCATAAAAAGGCAGATTGAACATTAGGGCAAGAAGAATTTACATCAACCTCAAAATAAAATGGATATGACCAAACGTTTTGCCAAAATTGTTTATACTTAAAAATGAGTATCAGAAAAACAGTTAAACATTAGTTAAAACAAGGAAAATTTTCATTTCTTAAGATTCTTATATATTTTGATGGTTTTAATGAAAGGGCAATCATCAGCAAATCATGCGAATTTTAAATATGTAGAAGGAAAAATAAAAACATGTTATTACATAATTATAATTAACCAACTTCGTATGTCATTAAAAGGTCGACTTTTAAAATCATTAATGCTATTACAATTACATACGATTGAAGAAAACTGTTCTAAATAAAAATAAGAAAAACTGTTTTAAATATAATAAGATTATAATAAAAACAAAACACTAAAATTTGTTTGTTATATTGAACTACACTTAAAATTCCCTTAAGTCGTTTCTTTTTTGTTTAAATTCAGTCTCTTAATTTTTTAACACAACAGAAGTTTTGTAATTTCGGATTATTTCACTTCAAAAAGTGCCAATATTTTTATGTATATGATTAATTAATATAGTTCCAACAATAATACTCATACAGACTAAAAGGAGATTTTGAACGTGTCATAGTAGAAAATCACTTACGCAATCTTTGACGAAACATTTCTTACTTCTAACTAAATACTACGAATACTTTCTTAATGATAATACAATGTATTATTATTTTATTTATTTTAATAAGCTACACATACCCATACATTCTTGCGTCCGAAGCAAGAGTATTTCACCGAAATGTTTTATTGTACAATATTATTCAAATCTTACCAGAATGTACAAAAATAATTCTAAGCTAAATACTGGCAGAAATGTAACAATTTTCTGCAAACCTTTATACTGATTTCATTTTATTTCGCTTTATTTAATAATATTCACCTATATTAATTAAACTTACATAAGTTCTGATATCGCCAGTTATCGTTACATACCAATTGACAGAATGTCCACACCATCTCAAATGATAGAAACGAGGAAGATTGACCCAAATTCCGATTAATTTAGAAGTTTGATGGTTAATATTTATTACGGCTCTCTAGACGTTATCATATAAACCCAATCGATTCAGCCGAATTGTATAAATTACTGCACCTATTAATCGAAGCCGCAGGCATGCCGACGCGGTCGCCGTTGTCCCACAACCATATTTCATCAGTCCGCGGCCTGTGGAAGTGGACATAAAGCTTACTAACTATACGCACGCCTAATTCAGAGGAAGACAATGTCCTGCAGAAGTTATAAAGCAGAGATTTACTGTGATGTCTGCAGTAAAAGGAACTGCCCATACCTTACGAGCTCGGCTAGTAAATCTGCATATTGGCTACTTTTTGGTGATTTAAACGGACCATCTAGTTCTGGTTTACGTTCTCTTCATAAAATCAGGGTAATGACTAGGGCCGGCGCTCGTTATGGATGCAGCGATTTGGGTTCTTCCAAAGCCCTAATTGGTAAGGGTGAGCCATCTTATTGCATCCATCTACATAGAGATAAAAGTTGCGGTACTAAATGGTTATATAATCCATTAGACAGATATACGCGTCGTCTAAATGGCGCCGACAATCTTTGCTGTTGAGAAACAAAAAGTGCCAAAGGTATCACACAAACTATAATTTATCTCCGTTCTATGTTTAAAGTTTCTCCTCAACTTAAACGATTCCAGAACCCTTTCTCATTTATAAAACTTTTCCTTCCCTCGGAGGAACTTCTTTTTCCGAATATTTTCCTCCGCCCGAGACTTAACTAAGGTCTGTCCTCCCATCGCGCACTTTTTCATTTCCTAGTCGCAAATTCGTCGAGGTAAAAGTTTCATACTAAAGTTTGGATTCAAACTTGGTCGCTGTGTGATATGGAAAACGGTTCCATTGTTTATAGGGTTGGTTTTGCTCAGCGAGATTTTTAACTTTTCGCAAAATTAAGTTCAGAATTCTCCAAAATAAGTCAACAGCGAACCTGAATTTAAAATACTCCTTCGTCCAGTGAGCAAAGTTTGACGAAATAAATTTCATCACGTAAAGTAACGCTCTCGAACGAGATGCCAGCGATTTACGCCCGGCCTGAGTGACTCTGGAATCTTTGTAAACTACAATCCAGTTCGACCATCATCCTACCCACCAATTGTTGGAAGATCCTAAGAGCTTCCTTGGCTCCGTGCTTTTAAGACGATTAACATTAAATTTTTCCACTATCCGTTGCAGACTGTCCGCGAAACCATGGATTATAATTGTAAGTGTGTACGTCTACATCCCCGGGATAAATCGCCGATATCCCCCGGCTGCTAAAATCCTCTAGATTCTTTCTTTGCTTACTTGTTCGGGGAAGTAAGCCTACGGCTAATTAGCTACCTGGATTACATTACTCATTTGCCGCTTTCAGGTGATGCTTTCATAGCCAAAATAGTGACCTTGTCATTTTGGTCCAATTAACTCATCAAACGGCAATGAGGTGATGAACAGGAATCAGGCCGGATTATGTTACGACAGGGAAGTCTTTTCAGTCCGCCTTTGTTTAAGTCTGATAACTCCTTTAGATACAAGGGATGGCGAAAATAGTACTTCGTTTCGCATAATGCCTTTGGCAGCCTACACGTGCCTGAAAAAGGTCGGCCAATGAATGAAATGATTGAAGCACTGGCTTTTCACGTTGTTATGTAGTACGGAAGCAAAAATAGCCGTAGTTTAGGGTTCATAAAAGATGGCATTAAGAAAAGAAGTCAAAAAGCACCTATAATTAATTCAGTTTTATTTCTGAAAATTGCATTCATAATTTAATATTAATAGTATTTATGACAGGACTGCAGATGTTAAACAGAACCAGTAGCAAGAGGCTCATATTACCGGTTATTTATCTAAGGAAAGAAAACATTATATCAGATAAAAATAAATTTAAATTTCTGTAACATAAAAATACTTACTCACTAAATCGTTTATTGTTTTTTACAGCTTATATAAACACCGTTTTGTTTAAAAAGTTTATTTTTCAAAATTGCGGCAAAATTATAAATTACTTTATCAAAATTATTTCCAAAAGTACGATTTCTTTCCTTTGAAATTTAAACGAAAAATGTCATCAAATTTCTATTTTATATATATTTGAGCCATAAATATGTTTTCTCAAAATTTGTACAAAATTATATCAATAAATTATCTAGATATTTGGGCTTTTCTATTTAAAACAATTTAACATCATTACGTATATTTAGGATCAACGATTTTTAAATATAATTTTATTTGCTTGTAATAAAACAATATTTGAAATATTTCGCTAAAACTCTTTGTAAAAAATTCGTATAACAAAATGACAGTCTTGTTCAAAAAAACAAAAAAGCACTAAAAAATACTACAACTCAACGTTCACATGTGCCTTTCAAAACTATGTTTTTGAAATCAGTTCTAAAAGTATTTTAAAAATTATTGAACTTTATTATTGATGAAACTTAGTATAACTATTTCTAAATCATCTAGACTTTCTGACAAAGTTTTCTTAAGAAACATTATTTTAACGATTAAAAAACAAGCGATTAACTTGAAAATGATGTCATACAATTTAATCGCTTATATTTTTTTAATAAAGATTTTTAAGGTATGACTATGATAAAATCTAATTTATTTCATATATTTTGAAGGATTATTTCTTTGTTTTTATAACAATGTCTATTATGGTAAAAACACAACGAATTCTCCACATGTACACTGCGATCATACATATATAATGATTTTTGTTTATAAAGCTAATTTAAAGAATAAAAATTATGAAAACTGTTCTTCAAACATTAGGTACATATATCCGAAAAAATTAGCAAAAATCAAAGAAATAATTTAAAGAATAAAAATATCTTTAATCTTTATACTCTTAGAAAATTTGTTTTAATAAAATATCTTAAAAATCTTTATACTGTCTATCAGTATCTATATTATATTATATTAAAGGTCAATATTATATAAAATAGACAAATTTTGAATACTTTTTATTTGTTTTAGTGTGGTAGCAAGCCTAAAATGAAATTTCATTTAAACATGCTCAATTCTTCCTCTAAATTAAGCGTTATCACATTGCCAAGAGAACGTATACCAAGATATGTGTGTGCTATAAGCATAAATGAAGGAGTCTTTTAATTAAACTTAAAGCCTTGTTAGCTTCTATGATAGTACTCAAGTCAAAGATGCCAAATTGCAACAATTATGATCAATTTCAGACTCCTCTGCATACTTTGCAAACTAAAGAAGTTGTTTTAATTCCACTATACATCTCGTAAGTACCTTCAGATCGGATGTATTATTCAGAGCCCATAAAAGCCCAGCAGGGGTACGTAATTTCAGGAGCGCATCCTTCGCTAATAGATTAATCAGAGTACGGGGTAGGAGCCAGCCTTGCTCGGCATTCCATCGAAATGAACCGAATCAAGCACACATTTCCATTCGCTATGAATTCAAATGGATCCACTTGCTCCTCTGATGATATTACAGATAACCGGAGACGAAATTCGGCAGTTTCGCCGGAGCGCACGCTCATCTGCCGACATATGACCAATTGAAATGGCAAAAATAAATCACAGCCGCAAAAGTAAGATGAAATCCCAGTGGGTGACATTTGGTGGCTGATGCTTTTTCTCATAAGGACACGAGAATTGTCTTCTCTGCACTAACCTCGGAGCGCCCCCCTCTCGCGCTTGAGGGTATTCTTGAATGGTATCATATCTGGTTACCAGGATGCAATAAGCCAGGAAATTTCTCATATCAGTGAAACCAACGGCACATATTTTCTAGGCAAACAAAAAGTATTGCATTTCAGCGAACCTTAGCGGCTCTAATTTATGGCACGGCGACAGGGCGCCTCTAAAGTGAGAATGCATCGAAGGGTGGAACCGTCACCACCAACTTCGACCTTTCTAGCGAAAACTCATCAAATTGACTTGGCGGCCAGGGAACCTATAGGCCGGATCTGCGTAGTCTTTAAGGCATCCGCTAAATTGAAATGTGTTCCATGTCAAGCGCCTGACTGAACACTCTAGCGAACTTTTGCCGACCCCAAAATTCGCACCCTTGGGAACGAATTTGCAAATAAAGCGAACAACTTTTCGACTTCTAATCGCACACCTCACCTCAATAAATGTTCCGAAACCATTCGGATACCAAGTTTGCTCAAATGGTTATCGCAGTCACATCATATAAAGTTGGGGCAGAAGTGATCCGTCTTAATTATGGCAAATTGAAGTGGTATTCGTGAAAAAATTAGCAAACTGTTGCCGATTTCGTATATATAGAACACCTTGTGGCGGACGAAAGGAAATTCGTCTGGAGAAGCTTATTTCTTTAATAATAAATTCGATTTAAGAAATTAAAGCCTGAGGTAGTTACAGAAAAAACAAAATTATTTTAAGCTAAAAACATTCAAAAATAAAATTAACAAAATCTGTTAATTGTCATAAGAACTTTTATTATTCTTTTATAATAGATTTAAAATTAAGCAACTAATGTTTAATAATATTTTCTAATAAACACATTTTTATTATTTTAAATACACACAGTTCTATAACTTCGTTAATTTGAAATATTTTCAAGATTTATGAAATACACTTCACATGTTAAAGTATGACTCCACTCTGAATGAATGAAAACAATGAAATGAATGAAAATAAAATTAACAAATAAAAATTACTTTTGTGACTGACTACAAAATATTAAGTGCTCAAGAATTGTTTTATTAACGCACTGCTGTTTCTCTCTAAACATGAAGAATTATGAAATGTATAAACTTCGAATTGTTTTGTCATTTTAAAATTCTTCGATTTTTTTTTTTAAATGATGGCAAGATCCACTCATCATTGATAAATTATAACAGCGTAATGAAACCTTAAAATTTCATAATAAAAAACAAGGAGGTTTTTCCTTGTCCAGAAATAATAGCATGTTTCGATGTGTCTACTTCGTCAGTGTGGATCAATTGTAATGATTTGTATCTTTAGAATGGAAACAAAAGGGGTTATTCAAATGGTCTAGCAAATACAAATGATTTAACAAAATTCTTTTACTAGACTACAAAACCACTTTTTATTTCATTGTAACAACCTGTAGCAATAAAATATATTGGAAATAGTAGTAAAAAACACTGTAACTCCCAATAAGGTCTACTTAAGGTACATATGAATAGATGTCATTAATTTCTTTTTACCGTTTTTATATTATTTTAACAAAATTTTTATATAGTGATTGAATAAAATTTTTTTTTAACAAAAATTAGAATTGTAAATGATAAGGGTCCACGATTCAATAAAATGTACAAAAATTGAAATTTTTATTAGAATTGTAATAAATATACGTATCTCCCGGAAGTATTTCATTTTTCGCAAAATGTATTATGAAATAAAATATATATTTTATAAAATTTCATAATCCGTCGTATTCTATTTAATTGACTTAAAATTTAGCCAGAAAATATCCAGATATTCTTTCTCTCTGCTCTAAAGTACAGACGTTCGTTTGAATTCCGATTTTTCGTTGGTTTTTAAAAATAAACCCAAATATCTTCCCTTTGATATATTTTTAGATAATTCATTGCTACTACTTAAAAATAATAATAACTGTAATAATAACACCTTAAAAGGTGTATATTCTTCTTCATCGAACGCCGGATATTTTTAAAGATTTAATTAAAAACAGTTCGGTATTTGGAAAATATTTCGCTTTGCATGTTGGCATGTCTACTGCCAGGATGTACGACGTTCACATTAAAGAAATCGCAAAAGTATGTAAACAATTACGGACGCTCTTACAATGGGGGGATAATTTCTGGATACACGCCGGGAGGAGCAGATTTGTATAGTGCGCAATAAACGCCAGCTTTAAGGGTTATTCTGAACATGCCCTGACTGCGAAGGGACACGTGTCTCTCCACTTATCGGCAATAAAACGAGTTACAAATTCGCGCGGCGGGTGGGCCTTTCCTTGTTCTAAAAAGTCAAGCGAGGTATCCATTGATTACCGTCATTGAGCCCACATACGGGGGTGTCCCCCCGACCTTCCAGAACCCCCTCAGACCTGCGTGATATTCATGAAGGACTAATTGAAGTTTATTAAAATAAATTGCTGTAAACCCTGCGAATGCCGTCCGTGTCAGGGGACAGTGGCAGACATCTAATTATTAGAAATTGTCCATTTCAGAGATACCAATTAGCACATCATGCAAGGACGCATTAAGCCGAGGATCACCGGGCTACATGGAATTGTCACACGGGCAATTAATCGGGCTGCGCTTTGTCCTCCTTTAAAATCGAGCGCGACTTTATTGGCGCCCGGCCTCTGGCACCCGTTCCTCCGACGCATGGCCGGCAGTTAGCATGCTACTACTATTATTATTATTGTTATTGCGATAACAAGCGGCGGCAATGCGGCCGCTCAAGTGCCACTACGCAAGCATTTTAAGCGGACGAGACGATACGGATTTTATGGCAAAATAATAAATTAGTCGCCAAGTTCATGAGGTCGGCAATCATAAAATCAAATGCTTTCTTTCGAATTACTCACCAGAAAACGATTCCGGGGCCAGTTTCTCGGAATATCTAAAAAAATTGGAACAAATATTGAAATGCGATTTTGGCGGATTTCGGGTAGACAGAATCTTAACGACTTGCGAGTACAATAAAAGCATCTAGGGAAATGGCACTGCTCGTTTCCTTGAATGAAATTGTTTCTTTCGTCTCTCCTCTGATTATCATTCCTTCATTGGCAATTTCTAAAGAATTTTAAGAACCGGACTAATGTGCAGAATATTTTAAAAGGACCTATGTCGTCATGGTTGTGAGGTCTGTTGTGGAAGGAAATATTCGCTTCCTACGAACATTCCGGCTCGAGTTTTTCGCGTTTACGCAGCAATTTTTAAATAGGGCATCGTGTTATGTTCAAATTGGGCAATAAATTGCGTTATGCATTGATACGGCTATGGTTACTCAGTCGATTGCATCATTAGGGCTCCTCACATCAATGTATTAAAAAGAAATCACCGTGAAAAACTCCGTAGAGATATTTCTTATCTTCTACTCATTTGGCCAATTAGTGCTATATTTTTGTATTAATCAATATTTTAATCCTCATCGAAATATTTAATGAGTACAGTGATGCTTTGGTTAGCAACCTTAGACAAATGCACGGTTTTGATTAATGACAGTAATCCTGGAATGGATTACCGTCGTTAACCAACGCACCATTGTGTCTGAAATCCTTTTATAAAATAATAAAGTTCCAATATTGCAAATATTTTACTAAAATGCGTAATCCCAGAACGTCATAGATAAATATACACATACACATACATATACACTCGCGGTGCCCATTGTGTCCAATTTATGGAGAGTTCGTGGAATAGGACTGTGGTAAAACGAGGTATAGTTTTGCGTATATGTAGCTAGAAAAACAATTATATATATTCAATATTAACAACTTGAGATAAGCAAAAATATGTATTTGTGTCTTTATTAGACACATACGATCAGCTTGACAAAGGAAGTTTTCAGCAAACTTCTTTTCATTACATTAATAATTAATTTTATTACAAAATAAAATGAGTCCATTTTTTTAAAATATACAAATTTTCTTTTTATAAGGCTGTCTACATGCTAAAAACGATTAGACCAAAAATTTCGATCTAATTTAAGGAAATGTATTATTTATACGAATGTATAATTGTTTTTATGGCTTCAGATCGATGCTTTCGTCGTCATTATGATAAGTTTATTAAACTCTAAATCAGCTAGGAGATGAATAAGTTCTGTATTTAGAAATTTTTGTAATAATCATAATACGTTATTAAAAATTACTTGGGTATTGAAATGCTTAAATTTACAACTAACCAAGATCAATAAAAAAGTTTTGTGACTACAACTACAAACAACTACAAAGTAGAAATAAGTTTGTTTTATTAAAGTTCTTACTGGAAATATAGTGAGAAATAAGATAAAAATTAACCTTATATTTTAAATTAGCCGACCGATAAAAATCGTAAAATTCGTATTAGACATAATAAAGTAACAAGCAAAAGAATTGAATGGAAAGCAAAATAAACAAACATTTTATACCTGCAAACCTGCATCGATTTATTATTTAGTAAATTTAGTTATGAAAAATCATTGAAAATCGTTTTTTATACGCATAAATAGATGAAAATTCAATTTTATGTCATAAAAGTATTTAAACGGGCAAAATAGCTTACGTATATAAGTAAAGAGTGTAATTTATTTTTTGAAAATAAAAAAGTCGGCATCAAATGAAGAAAGGCTTCATAAAACTGAATTTTGTAAAAATGTACATTAACACTAACTCAATTCAAAAAAAATTAAACTATTCAATCGATTTAAAAACCGATTCCATAAAATTTTAACCCACTTTTATTCAAATTTAAATCCTTTAAAATTTTTTAATGTTTCGAATTAAGCAAAAGAAGTATGTTCAAACGAAAAGAAATTTTTTTTTGTATAATTTGTCGCCGGAGGAAGTCCATCAATATTGATCATGATGGTGTTTCCTATTCAATTAACAGCAACCCTTCAGCATAGGCCTCAGTGAGCATCATGCAGCTTTGGTTCTTCTGTCTTTTTTCTGAATAATTAATCACCCTTCGGTGGCATTTAGGATCTCCCAATTAGATAGTCATTCATTTATTTCACAAAGAATACCAATTAATTCCTGTCGAAAAGTCTCCAGGAAGACGACAGGAATTTTTCTCTTCTGAACTAATCTCTGATTTTGTCCCCGGTCGTCTATGTCACGTACATATATGTATATACTTCTGTATAGATTTCATCTCATTTATGTGGATCCTGTTGCTCCAGTTCCGGACCATGTAAATTTTTTTGTATGTTTTATAAATAATCTCTGATTTCATAAGTTTGTGCCTAGACTTGGTATATGAAAATCATACATCCAGAAATAACTTGTCATTTATTGTATTTTCTGTGTTGAAAGGATCATTTTAAAATACATAATACAAAAATACGTAAAGATGGGTATTGATATAAGTTTTTGTCCAGATAAAATTGTGAATAGTTGGAACAATCTAAAAATACAGGATAAAATCATATCGACGCTAGGATTGTACTCGAATTAAAATAAATTGCTCGCAACTTGTGTATAAAAACTAATCTCATACAGGGAGCATATAAGCCTTGTTTAATTCGGATAAGTTCGTTTTGTATAATTTTTCAAATAAATATAAAGCGAAATTTTTTAAAAATAACTTTATTTTCACTTTCTGACGTAAATAAGCTTCTGCATTGTTGACGACGGCTCTGCGCGGCGAAAATGTCCATGTTTTCAGTGTGGCAGCAACTTTACGACTAAATCGAAATGGTTAATTGAGACTCCCTGGGAGCAAACACCGAGTCTCTAGAAACGCTAAACTCCTTTGGAGTAACAGTTGGTTGAAATAAAGGGGGTTCTTAGGAAAACACATCATGAACCCGACTGCGCTCCCCAAAGCTCTCCACGTGCTGGGGTATACTTACTACAAACAAAACAATGCTTCCCAGTTTTAAGGAGGACAAAATGTTGCGATAATTTACTGCAATTAGATCTTTTTGTTTCGAGGTTATTCAATTAAATAATTAAAGAAATATATACAATTACTTGCAGTCGAATATGCTTTTTGGTGTTTCCAAGGAATTAATGAGCTTGTGCCGGAATGTTTTTCTTTAAATCTAAAATGTCATATTCTGTCCTAAGGTTAAAAAACCTGAATTTTAGATTTTTTCTTAAATCATAATTCATTCTTTTAAAAATACACTTTGTCTACCATAGAAAGCATATTCAAAAGAGTTGAACAATAACTTTAAAAAAAATATTTAAAATTATTAAAAGCATAGCTGTAACACTCATGCTGCGATTGCTATCAAACGAGAACCAACTTATACTGCTATATCTTATAGAAAATTGAATATTGTTCTTTATTTAGACTCGGTTGGTCAACGAACCTTACGAATCTTAATACTCTAAAAAGTCATAAAATTATGACGCAAAGCTATTCTTTTATTTCTCTAAATTCACGGAGGGAAATTGAACGCCGAAACAGACTCCATTCCAATTTTACGAATATAATTTTATGACTATAAATCTTAGCCTGTAGAAATCGTTTACAGGTAATTGATGATAACCTGTTGTTATTCAAAAATGCAATAGTGAAGTAAAACTTAAACCAACAAAAGTTGTAAACAAGAAAATTTATTAAGTTCTAGTTTTGCAATGTAAACAATCAGCAATTAATTTCTTCGGTTTTTTTATATTCATGAAAATTTCGTTACTAAATTCAATAAAATTTATAATAATTTAAAATTAAAACATGAATATAAGTCAATACGAGTTTTTTGGCTCGCGATTTTTAAATTTGTTGATTCAAAGCAATAAAATGAAGTCTGTGGGATTGCAAGCATCAATAATGTAGCAATTGGTTATTTAAGGTGCAATAATTAGCTCACAATTTACAAATGAATAAATTTACCAGTCTAAATTGTATTTAAAATAACTTTACGAAAGCCCATCACACTTGACGCGGAGTACTATTCTCTACTCCAGTGCATCAGTAAAACAATCTTGATGAACATTGCAGAATTTAACTTGTCGCCGTAGTTTCATCAGCGAACTTATTACGCACAAAGTATCTAGCGAAATTAGTAGCTCATTCATAAACAGTCGCTTGCATTTACAAATTTTATACAGAATTTCAAGTTATTTGAACTCAATTGGATCGAAACATGCAGAGAATGCTCAACAGCGTGCGTAGCGTATACCATCGATTTGAAATTTTGGTTGGTACAATTTTCATAGGAATTTCGACAGAATTTAAACTCAGCTAATTCCATTGTTGCGAAAGGGATGCAACCCTTCCAGTCAGCAATTAAATCGTATTCAGAAGTTAATTCAATTATTCAACGGTTGCCTAAATAAGAGCTAATTACAAAATTTTCATCGCCTCAAACGTCCGGGGAAAACAATATTATTAACACAAGTATAATATGCCCATGCATTTCATTTAATGCACCTATTTCGTCAATCGGTTGATTTAAAGCCCTCCGTTTATTCGTTTTTTAATTATAATCCCTTTAAAGTGGTCGGCATGAGATTTGGCATTGAATTTGAATTCTATTGGATTATTTATTAATTTTGTACAAGAGCGAAAAATCAATTTTTGATTATTTAAATTTCACACGTGTTTTATTAAACCCTTTGATACATGAGAGCACTTTTATATATTTGTTTTTACAATAAAAGCAGCCACAATTACTTTTGAAAGTTTCAAACTATGCTGTTTAGGTTAAATATGCACGGTGAGCAATTTTTAATAAAGATTACAAAAAACACTTTTGAAACTCTTTTTTACATCTTCTTGGAATTGAGCAGTAAATTGAAGTAATGGATAAAAGCCGCTTAAGGGTTCCAATTGGAAACTTTCACCATTTCTGATTTATTTCAGAAGGTGTACTTTGTCATTACAGACGCCTTTCGGTCTACTATTAGGGTAATAGGTCATATTTCTTTTTTACAACCAACATTTCCACGTTTCACGTAAACGTACTCGGTAATTTAGTGCTGCTGTGGCGTCTGTTCCACGTGAAGGACACCCAGCCCGCGATGCCGCCCTATCGCTCTGCATCAAGGTAAGAACTTCTACGCAAGTTTTGCAGTGTAAGCTGTAGTCAAACAAAAGTGAGGAAGGAGAGATTCAATTTAAGTAATAGGCATATCGGGGCCTGGGTTTTCGAAGACAATAAATACGCGGGCTGGTCTAGATACGCTTAAGATAGGTCTTACTTTTGCTATTGATGAGTCGGGATTTTAGCTAGAATTCAGAGATTCGTTAAACGTTACGTAAAAATTTATGTTATTGTTTTTGGCCTGTTTACTAAAACTTCTCGGATGCTGTTTCAACGGCTTTTCCGAGGTAAACAATTTGTTGGTTGATTCGCGAGGTAACAAAGCAATAAAACTTCTTCAAAACTTAGCAAATTAAAATGATGCGTATCTGTTTTGATTTGAAGAAGGATCTCACGTCATGTTACATTGGAAAGGTTGCCCAGGAATTCTGTGGGTTTGAGCCCCTCGTCGCCGATAGATCTATCTCAATATTTTTAGTGTTACTAGTTAAGATTTTAGTTGGCTATAAAAGAAAATATTTTTATAAGTAATAACAGAAACATTCTTTCGTGAAAAAATATTTTTTTTTTAAATTGTTTATGCCTGCATTGAATGTGGATCGAATTTTTGAAAATGAAATAAATAAACACTTATTAATTCATTCATTAAAAAACAAAAGTCGATATTCTCTGGGAACAATCATAGGTGCTCGCAAACCGATTGCTTTTAATAATAAAATTGTGTTTGCAATTATTACACTACTTATATACATAAAAACAAAACAACAAAAGCCAAGTAAGAGTTTTTCCATGTTATAATAATTTTAAAAATTTATAAGAATAATAATGTTACACTATTAGGATTATTTTTTTACTTATGCCGTAGATTACATTTTTAATATTTTGATGTAAAAAATTAAAAACAATATTTAATATTTTGTTTGTTAAATTTTAGTAAAACATTTTCAGAAGTTAACACTTTTTATTATATAAAAGAATAATAGAAATTTTAAAATTTACATAATTATTTATAAATGGTTTCTACTCATTTCTACATTTTGTAATGTGTTGTGCTTTCTATAATTTAGTCTTTTCAAAAGATTTATATTTGTGGCTATGTACGTCTTTTAACATAATTCTAAAACGCATTTAATATGTTTTTCTTAATAAAAACTTCCCTGAAATTTAATGTTGGAATAAAAAGCAACATTACTAGATATGTAAAGCTCAGTTTTCGTTAAACAATATATTGAATAATTCACTATAATTAAATAAATGTCCAAGCAAGTAGGTCCAACATTTTCATAATCAAAAAAGTCAGATTTAACCGTGCAGGTTTTACTAATATCACAATTGCGTAAGCTATGGAACAGCCTACATATTTTCTACACTGTGCGGTGACGTCAATGTACATAAGCTTGTAATTATAGAAGAAATTTAATTTTAATTTATTAAGGAAAACCAAATATTTACACATTGTCCTCTTTTGTGAATTCACTACATCAACGCAACATTTAAGAGCTCGCAGACACTTTATAGAATAAAATAGCACTCTATCCCTCTTGAATTTCATTAAAGAGTTATTTAAGGACCCATCGAAGCTACCTCGGTACTTCTTTCAGCAACCATGTGCTTAGTCTTTCAAAGTTTCACATGTTAATTGAGCTAATTTTCCCACGGTAAATTTCGTACTTACCCGTCTTTATTAAGATTTATGTGAATGGACGTAAGCCCTAATCAATTCTCTTAAAATAGATAATTCTTTAAGTGTGCAGAGTGTTGGACATATTCGTTCCATATTTTGAATATTTCCTCTCTTCAAGTTTACTACTTTTATTGAAATATGTATGACCATTTCAATCGTTGTACTTAAACAAAACTTTAAAAATTTTCGCCGAATATTCAGATAGAATTTTTATGTTAATTGGGCCCATTAACTGAATGTGAATTTTTCTTATATCGTCCCCGACCAGAGCATTGTTCTGTAGAGAAGAATTCTTGCTTTTGCCAAGAAATAAGATAAGTCCGCTGCCAAAAAAATTTTCTAGCACTTCAACGAGTTCATTTAAATTTGATTCTGTTATGGGAACGGCCATTGTCGAATCCAATTTGTGTTAACTTAGTAGTTAGTTAGTAGTAATAGAAATATTTACATTATTCGTGGAAATTTCATAGCACAGATAACCTATTAAACTAATTTCAATCAACTCAATGGAATGCTATGCGATAGGCATCTGCTCGTTTAATCTGAATGGTCTATTTGAAGTGGGCACCTTCTTTTCCTCAAAGTCTTACTCAAGGATTTCCATCCTTAAAGCAATTAATGGCCATGCAAGTTGCAAAGGTTGGTTGGTTCCCCGCAAAGGTTGAGGTGATTGGTTTATCTTATAAATAAAAATATTTGCTGATGGTAAGCAAAGAGGTCCCAGCAGTCTTTGACACGCATCCCTAGAGGCGTCCTCTTTGGCTGTGTTGATTACCGTCCGCAGTCTGCTCTCGTAACGCTCCTGTCCGCCAGGAAAATACTTTTCCTGTTTAAAAATACATCAAGACGGGAATAGCCGCAAAACTAATTAAAAACTTCAACTCATGTCAGGGAATTAGGACTAAACACTTCATTTGCAGACCGAGCTGCATCCCTCCTCCAAGGTCTGTTTGTTTTTCTGCATAGCTTTATAAATCCGTGTTTGCAGTAAATACGCTTAAGGAACTCTCTACAGGTTTAAAGTTTAAACACGATTCAAAATATTTGCGATCACACCCATCCGGGATTTTTCAAGTAGTTAAACCCGTACACAGGATGGCAAATGCACGTAGAAGTTCATAAACCCAATCAGGAGGGCGGACAGTCCATCAAGTCGATGTCATCATTACCGTATCAATACATATTTTTGCATACTCAATCAGCCCGCATGCAAGGTGCTGTCGAATTAAAGGTAACATCCCGAGTCCACATCAACGATTGCAACGATCTTTAATACAGATGCGATTTCATCGGTTTGTTTTAATTTTCTGCTTACTTTGGCTTAATAGCTTAAACAGGAATTCAAAAAGTCCAACTTTTACGCATGTTTCGAGTTAGTTCCACTAAATATTAATACGATATGCGTTCTCATCATTTACAAGACTTCATTAAAAACACTTAAAACGAATTGTTCTTTGATAATGATTTGTTTCTATTTACTTATTTTATTTAATTATATTTCTAATTGTGAAATAATATACCAAAGAAATATTAATAGTTCTTTTCTTCAAGTTATAAATTTTTTTTTTACACTTTTCGTATAAATTATTTAACAAAATTAATCTGATTACATTATGAACTACAAATATATCATGAGAACCAGACTTTTCTTCACAAAATTATAGCTCTTCCATCTTAATACGTATGGCGAATTTTCAGTATGTCTTAATTTATAAACTGTTCTTTACTGTAGCTTTCCCAAGACTTTTTTTATCTTAGCTCCGTCTTAGAACTATTGCCACAGTATTGTACATTTTCAAATTCATAAGTTTTCGGGCCATACACAAATTTAGGAAATTTATTATTTATTTTTATTATCATGTATATTTTGAATAACGAACGCATTTTAAGGAAAAGAAATAATTTTGTTTTTCAAAGGATTATTCAATTCACATGACTGAAAATAATAAGGTTATAGGGTAATTTGTCCAAAATTTGCCATAGATTTCTTGCAATTTCAATTCACCCCTCCATGCCAGAATTTTTCATATTTTTCCATCATTCAGTTTCGAAAATACGATGATGAACACGGCAAAAATATTTTTTGAAATAAGATATGAAGTATTATAACTATTAAATCTATTTAGAGAATTTTAATATATAATAGAAAATATAAATATTAACAAGTTTGGTACAGACAAAATTATAAACTTTTTCAATGCGAATGAATTGGATAATTATGATAATTTAGAAATTCAGTCACAAATCGTCCTATTGAAAAAGAAACAAATGACAAAATTGAGTACTCCCTGACCAGGGCCATCATGCCGAAGTGTGGATAGCGATAAAACTAATTCCTGCGGTTGCTGTTTAGAAAATTAACGTGTTTCTTTCTACGCTTTTATACGATTCCTCGTATGAAAGAGGCCGCGTTCCGATGACGCATGTGTTACTCAATTGTCCGCGCCGCGCGTAAATTTTCCTTCCACCTCTAGACTTTTTGGTTCTTACTATAGCGAAAAGGGGAAGGTTTTTCAATTAATGATAGGTATGCAAAGGGTTTAAATGGACCCTTAATTGAAAATAAAAATGCTGTAGTCATAAGTATTTCCAGGAATTTTGTCCATTTACCCACCGTAGCAATAATTATAAACATTTGCAGACAGTCGAAGTAGATTTTGCCAAATTGGGCCGTCTTTCGTATAATTTGTAGGTGAATTTCTCATTAAAATTGGAAATAGTCGCGCTAATAGTGCAATTACCCTAAAAACTGTCCTCTACGCAGAGTGCCCTTAAAGTGCAATTTTCTGCACGCGACATTCCAAGTGGCATCAGATAGACAGTGTCACTCTAGACAAAATCGATTCAACCCTCATATGTTCCAAACGGAGGAGGTTCTTCCACTGCCCCCGTTGCCCACAGCCACGCGGCCCGTGAGCCGCATAATTCCAATATCAGCTAATAAAGACATCAGCGCCACTGTATCTTATTTTGCTGCAGATTATGGACCTATTCCCGATCTCACACAAGTCGGCCTGTAAAAACTTTCCCCATCAAAAATTGCACAATTAATTTATGCAATAAAAGAGAAAAACCCGGCAAATAAAATCGCCGGCAAAGAGATCGGGAAACATCCAAAGTTACAAACTTTTGGAAGGGGTAACGCGGCCCATGAATGTGACCAATTAATTTCGCCGCCGATAGCACATACTGCGGGAGGGTCTAGGGGGCATCCCGTACCGACGACGGGCGGCGGATAATTCAATCAGTGGAATTAAGGACCCTTGCTGTATAAAGGCAAATTTGCCTTTGCAAAGTTGGAGTGAAATTATGTTTATGACATCCGAAAGTTTATGGCCGTTTGAAATCCCTAAAAACTTTAAGGAAGTTCTGTGTCACACATAACCATTCGTGCAAGACACACGGGAAAAGAAGTCAAAGAGGGATTAATCGATTAAACGGGACTCCAACGTCTAAGTGGCGCCAATGAATGTTCCTCCCCGCCAAATATGTGTAACAAAGCGTGCAGAAAGGTAACATATCGAAAACTTGTAGACATCCGCTAAATGAGTCGATTCGGCTGCTGAGCTGGAAGCTGATATATGGCCCCGTTCCTATCTTCTTCTACGGCAACGAAAATAAGTGATTTAGGATCGAAAGAAGTCCCTCTGTGTAGAAACTATTTCCTGTAGTAACACGAATGTAATGTTGCTGACGACATTCTTAAGTAAGACGAAAGGAACGCTAACATCAATTCAATTGCACTCATTTAATATCTGATGGCACCGACTTTTTGCCAAAATCAATACACCCAACTCCCGGGTGCTTACGAGGCAAATTCCTTTACGTGCGGGACCCGGTATCGCGGCCGCCTGACTTACATCACAAAAGGGCCACGGACGCGAATTTTTCTAGTTCTTTGATGAATGGTCGTTTAGCACTGCCTATTTAATTCTACGTAGGCACTACTTTCTGTTGTGGGATAGGGATACTACTCCTAGTATATGCATTTTAATTTTAAAACTTAACTTTAAGTACTTTTATTTAATAATTTTACATCTGAGTTATATTCTGAAACACTATTCCTTGAACTTAAATTATATTTATGTTAATAGCTAAGTTATAGACTCTTCATATTCTGCAAAAGCTTTTAAATAGAACTTTTATTTACTCCTCCCTTACTCTCGTAAGAGACGGAGGGTTTATGTTCTATTTGGTTCTAGTGTTCTTGGAAAAGAGTCTTATAAATTAGTTTTAAGAAAACGATTTCAGAATTTTGATAGAACTGGAAGTGCTTAAAAACAATGTAGTAAATTAATAAAATCGTATTAATTAATTTTATGATTTTCCAGAACCAAAGTGCTTTAGAAATGTAAACTAGCGAAAGTATTTGACAAGATATAAAATTATTACTTTGAAGCGTTTTCAGTAATGGAAAAATTAGTGTTTTTAAATTATTTGTTTACAAAAGCATTTAGAAACAGTTAATAATACTTGGCTCTAGAGAAGCGATATTTGATTTTAATTAAACTCTTCCTATAGACCAATAATTTAAAAACTACGTAAGGTTTCCGCGAAATAAAAAGTTGATTTTTTATTTGTTCATTATTATTAAATTTTATATTATATGTGTAAAATTAATTGAACATTATGGAAACGCGGTTCATGATATGTACAACTCGGTAGTACTTAAACCACAATTTTTGAAATAAACGAAGTAATTTATTTGACTAATGCGATTTTTGAAGAATTTATTGGAAATTACTGACTCTTATTTTAAAAAGTGTAATTATAAATTACCTAATACGAAATTTTACTGAAAAATATTTTTTGTAGCATAAATAATGTAAATTATCTTTGAAATAAAAGTAAATTAATATTTCATGTTTTAATTCTGAATGCATTTTTAGAAGGATGTGTAAATACATACAGAAAAAAATGCGTTTTATCAAAATAACATTTTTTAAATATCTAGAAGCATGTATAGGAAGTTAGACAAAAATAAAACCTACAATATAATACTAAATTCATTGGAATATAGCAACAGTTTTTTTGAAGTAATATTAAAAATAATCAAAGTGAATTCTCAAAAGAATGTTCTTTTACGTATATTTACGAAATGTTGGCAAAAAAAGTCGTTAAATCAGATCTTTTTTAGGGGAATTGATTCTTAAAAATCAATTAAAAAATTCGTGCCAATATGCACACAAGGTGATTCTTTCACCTTTTCGAATCACAAAATCAAAATAGCTTTTTTATTTATCTATTATTTCTATGATGGAAACTTGCAATTAACCTCTTTATACCTTTTTGTTTATTTGACTTTTTTAAACTATGACGATTTGTGTACTTCCAGTTCTATTTCAGTACGGGAAAGCAGATTTAAAAAATAAAACAAGCAAGCAGAAGAAATTGCTCCAGGTATGGAATATTCAATAATAATTAAAACTTAACTGAATTCTAAGACTTAAACTTTAAACTTTGTTCCAAATAAATCATAGTTAAATATTTGAACTATTTAAATTAACAGCATTTAAATATATTTAATCAAATAACTACATTATTGTCAATTAACAAAAATACAATAACAAACTCTTACTCTTTTATATTTGGAGAATGTTGTCGAAAATGTCTGGTTAGGTGTGTGATCCAGTTTTAATACGTCCAAGTAGACACCATATTTATTTACCTTTTGCCGCCAATTGTTCATCATATAAATATGCCTGTGGGATGGCTTTATTAAAAAAGACTTTATTTGAGTTATTATGCTGCACAGTGCAATCATTGATACCCAAAAAACAAATATGAAAAGAAACTTATAGACCTGTTTATTTCAATTCTTTTTTATATTAATACAGAAGATATTACTTGTCGATACTTTGAAATAAATTAATTAGTTAGTTATTAATATAATTTTGAATTCAATAAAAATCACGGAACGTTACTTATTATGCAGTAATAACAATAAAATAAATTAAAATGGTTTTAGTAAGAAACGGAAGATGTAAACATTTTGAAATATTACTTTGGCGTAATATATCCTTATGTAACACAACTCTATTATTCCACTATAAGCAATACAACTGGATAAACTTTACTAGTACTTTTCTTTGGTTCAAGGTCTATGCAAAATTCTGCACCTGAAAGGATTTAAAAAAATCAAATAATTAATTTCACCGTATCGAGCTTTTAATAAATCGTATAAAACTTTCGTTGCACGTGATGATGTTACGATGTCCTGAAATAACCTCACACGATTTGTCCCATTGGAGCATACACTTCTCTCGACATGTGATCCAATCCAAGACCATCAATCACAATAGACGAAGACATCTGTATCACTTACATTTAATTCTATGGAAATTCATTGGCATCCGCACAGAGGGCAAAGTACCATCATTTATTTAGAGTTTCATCTCTAAATGTCCTCCTTAAGGCGTTTTTATTTAAGAAATTGCTTCACGAATTTCAAGAGAGAATAAGGAAATGGGGAATTGGTCCTACCTTTGGATGCCCCTTAGGCAAGTGGAGCAGACAATGCATATGCCAGGAGATTTTACATTTATTACAATATGAATCGGATATGTATTCCTTTGTGGAAATGAAAAAAAAGTAGGATAAAGTGTCACATCATCAGAATCAAAAAAAAAATCTTAATACAAAGATTTGCCTCTGATGATTATTACACCGGTTCAATAAAACGCAGAAATAAATAACCTGGATGTCACGCAAAGCTGATCACACGTTAATACACTTTGTGAATAAAAAGGTGTAACATGCCACTGCGCTATGACTACATGCTATCACATTTCGCCCATTAAAAATATGCGAGTTTTTGCAAGTATAGTCTTAATATTTATCTTCAGTTAACTGACAGTATGACTTTAATTGCCCAGCAATATTTGCAATATATTTTGCCAGGTCGATAAAATAATTAAGCTCAACATTAATGGAGCAAGTTACAAATAAAATGTACAGAAAATTATTCCGTCGAGTACATATAATAAAATTATTAACGTAAGATGCAAATGGCAACCCATTTAATTTGAAGCACCTAATGGATTTACAAGGTAATATAATGGTTTAAAATATTAACATCTTAACATCTATGAAAATCGAAATGAACGATGGTATACATGAGTAAGTGTGACTAGCGAAGAAGATAAAACATCCATTGCTTTATACCAGTTTAAAACAAACAAGAAGTTTTCCGTGAAAATTTACCTAAAAAAAAAGAAAACTCAGTAACGTTCTACATCACTCCATAGGTAATATGGAGCATGAAACTTGCTACAGAAAAATGAAAATCGATGTTCTAATCCCTAAGGTGATTGTGCTCCTTCAGCCGAGGGACTTTAATAAGTTTCATACCTAGTTGACCGAAAGATTGAAAAGCGCATTACAAGGATTTTTTTTCTTCTCTAAAAAATCGATTAATATATTACACCACATAGTTAATATGCTCAACAGAGCAGAAAGCGTATTATCTCCTAGGAACAATTTTATTCCGGAAATTTAAACTATACCTTTTCCTTTTATTTTTGCTTTCCCTAGTTTTTTATCTATTTTTCACTATTTAGATAAATTAAATTATTTGACGCAGTTGAAGTCTACCCATTTTGATATTATAAATATGTTCTATTGTAAACTTTATATTAAATCCTGAATATCGTTTGGACAAGTCAGGAGGACTCAAATAAACATTTATAAATTGTTTGCCAATTTATTTAATTTATATGAAAACAATGAAATAATGAAAGCTTTCCTTATTATTAAATTATTTTATACATTAAATTCAACATCAAATTGTAGCGGCCGTAGTAAATTACTAAAACTGAACAAGTGATTAAAAGATTTACTGAACCGAATTCATCCCTCTTCCATCAGTAATTTTCATCTGTGTCGAAAAGAATAATTTTATATTGATGAAATTTTCCTCCTTTTTGTATGTTATTACATTTTATCTGCTATGTTACTGATTAATGATTAAACTTTCTAGTTTTCAGGATCATCTGTAAAATGCAATCAGCCGTAAAAATAGCATTTCGAAACTTTTAGACATTCACATCTTTTTACGTATATTTCAATAATAAAAATTAATTTTGAAATTTAAAATAATCATAAAAATATCAAATTGTCTTTTAAATAAAAAGATTGAAAGTGTTATAATAAAAACACCTTTAAATTTATTAGAAGAAAAAATTAAACATGCTTTTAGACACAATAGATATATGAAAAATCTTAACTTAGAATAGCCAAAATCTCTTACTTGCAAAGAAAAGCTTGTTAATTCCATTAATTTATTTTTTTTTTGTCTGTAGATTAGGTACCTAGACTTCTAGGTATAACTCTTGCACATAAAACCAAAAAGCAAATCAGTAGGTATGATTTCGAAGGGTTTTTAATTAATTTTTTAATAAAGTTCAAATAAATATTTTAATAACAATTTATAGTTATAATACGAAGTATGAGGATAACATGGAGTTTAACTAATGAAATAATCCATATTTTGATGATTCTACCTAAAGTTTATTCTTCTAAGCAAGTAATAATTCAAATAAGGGTTTTTCAAATTCTGAGAAAATTTGTCTATGAAAAGAAAGTAAATTGAGAAAAGTGTGGATTAACCATAATTTCGAGCTAGAAATAATACATAGTCATAGGTACATATATTACAATATCTAGTTCAACCGAAAACTGCTAATTTAAACGTAAATTGTAGGAACAACAAACCTTAATTCATCAACTAATTTGATGGTAATTAACTTTAAATCAAATAAACCCTGTAAGTTATTTTTGTCTTGTGTTTATTACCCGCGTTTTTGTACTATTCATCTGATTTGACGGCATTTCCCCGAGTGCGAATTGTGTCCTATTTCTTATCTTTTATTTACTGCAATGACGGGCGTTTGGTTTCTTAAAAGTCTGTAGTTTAAGATTGAAAATAGAAAAATTAACTCTTGCACAACTAACTGGTCTAATTTATAAAATTATAAGAAATAATTCTAGTAAGATTTTTCACTTCTAGAATGTTTTTCTTACGAAATAATAACTGATAATTTTATATAAGTAATAAGGAAAATTTTCTGCGTAGAGATGTAAATATCATTTATTTATTTTAAAGCTTTACAACTCATTGGGTTTAACAGAGTAGTATTGCTGCGGGGTCACAGTGTGAAGTCCACCGTACCAATCCAAAACGATAATATTTTCGATGTTAACCTTGTACATCTTGAACAAGTGAGCTAACAAAATAAATATTAGTGAGCGAAAAATTAGCAAAAATTTTTAAAACTATAGACTTACCTTCAATCCACGACTTGGCAGCAGGATGACGGGATATGAATGAGTTCTTAGCGTAGGCGTATTCCTTGTTGGCTTCATTGATCTGCAAATGTTTGATTTTTAAAAGATAGCCTAGGAAAAGGAAATTATACTTTAATACCTCAACTACTGAGCCTATGACACTGATTCTGGCGCAAGTGGGCTCCATAGGATCAACACCAACCTTCGAGCAGCTTAAATCTTGTTCGTTTGAAAACAGAAGAGTCACTTTGTTGTTTTTCTAAATAATCGATAACATAAAAATTTAAGTTAGTCTATTGATAGATGATTACCTTCACATCCTTTGCTGAAAAGTCAAGATCGGTGAGGAGCAAATAAATGTTGCCAGAAGATGGACCATTAAGTGGACTATCAGCGACTGATTTAACACTAATCATTGGATACCCTTCAAATTTTGGGAAAGTTGACGAAATCGTTCCAAACGCAGTCCAGCTTGCTTTGTGGACGAGCTGTCGGGCTACCTTGGCATGGTTAGTAGGTCTTTGGATGGGGCTCCCTTGTACAGCAGCACCGAGAAGACCAGCTACAATAAAAATCCAAAACATTTTCGGTCTGTGCGTCTTTCTTCCTTCAGTGTAGAAGCAAGGTTTTAACCGCCCCTCTTCAAGACGTCTTTTATAAGGCCAATCTTTCGTAAAGAAATACAAAAATACGATGAAGATACGCTATCACGGTTTATAGCTGGAGTTTATCAGTTTTCAAAGAATGACTTATTGTGTACGAGAATTATCGCGTACGTGATGATCACATTCTCTTATAGAAAATACTTTAGACTTTAATTGCTAACATGCCAATCGACATTTTAACTACAGCTTATGTTATCTAACGACAGTACGAACGGTCGTCCTATGTTTAGTAATTATATTACGATATTCAAGTGGTTTCCCTTCTAAAATGAGCAATATTCTAGGAAATATGTACCAGACTTATTATAGACACAATTTCGACATAAATATCTGAATTCTTACAAAACCACTAGAAATTCTCCAGTAACTATCAATCTTTAGTAAAATCAGAGAAGTGTTAGAAGTTAGTAAACGCGTTCAGAAGTGTTCTTCATCGGCAGACGGGTTTATAAAATTTACCTATCGTAGATAAAGAGAAGTGTCTCACTCATAGAACCATGATATTGATAACAGAGAGTAGTTCGAAATTGAAAATGAAAGTCGACTGTTTAAAAGAAAACATTCGCAACGTCTCCCAGTTTAGAAATGTATATAAAAATACATTTAACAAAATAAAAAACACGAGCTTAATCTGCCCATGGTCTTACCAAAGCATTTCTGCGAATATTACGTTGTATTATTAGCTTTGATTTAAGACAAATTTGATAAGGCCAGTATTGTTGTCTGATTGATGCAATTCTCGAGGCGATATGAACTTTATCATTAATATCTGCTTTAATTACTGCTTGTATTTATATATACTAAACTAAAAAATTGCCTTCGTTTGTATATAAGTATGGCTTACTATAATTTTTTTTTATCAGAAAAGTGCATGAACAATTTCACAAAAACTACGATTTAGTGAAGTTGAGGGATAAAAAGTATTTACCATTGTTGTGTTTTTACCATTTAAAAAAAAACTAATAGTTGCTAATTTTGGCAGTCTTGATGAAGAAGTCCTTTAAAAATTACAGAAATTTCCAATTCTATTATATAGAAAATTTTCCTCACAAAAGAGAAATAATTGGTTTAAATATAAATCTGTGTTTTATTAAAATAACTTTGCAAATATCAAGTTCTATTATTTAAAATGCGTTAGTTTGAAGTTGACAAAAGGCAGAGACCCTGGCGATGTATTAATGGTGTCTGTTATCGTTTCCGACACAATTAAAACTCATTTAGTCTAGAACTTGCAAATTTACTGCGGAGAAATTCGAAAAAACTTGAGCATATATTTTAAAACTTGGACGTTGATTATCTCAAAAGAGATAATATATAGAAATACGTATACGAACGCAAATAAAAGATAAATTGCATTTACGTTTATAAATAAATTCAAAAGTAGCACGTCCTGACTGATTCATCATCGCCGAGGCGAAACCGCTGAAGCTATAAGCATGAAATTTGGTAGTATTAGTAATAGTTTTATTTTATAATGTAGAGACTCACTAAAAATGGGGTTTTCAAAATTCAATCCCTAAAAGGTCATAAGGGGGTTTAAAGTTTAAATAAAATTGCTCCTCGAGAAATGAAATAGAGGTAAATGCGGGCTGCAAACAATTTTTTCTGTGCAGTAATAAGAAAACTAATGGACGAATTTTGATGAAATTTAACGCAGTAGTAGCTCATGACTCCGGTCAACATCCAGTTTTTCAGAGTTTGGTTTGCAATTACGAACGTGTATTTGCGCATTTTTAATAATTTTCAAATGTTTCTTTTTTTCCTAATTAAGATCCCGTGGACTCATTTATTTTACTAGAAACCTTTTTGTAAATATGTCGGAGGCTATTTTGACTCCTATTTTCTACAAAACATTAAGTAAAATGCGTAGGAATTTGAGGACACAGTTAGTAAGTTCATATATTATCGTCTATGAAATAATAATAAAAATAATACTTAATAAGATTTTTACAGAATTTTTAGAAAAACATTTGTAAATAGAAATTTTATAACTTGTGAAATGACAAATGCAATTGAATATTAAGTTAATATATTTTTAATATTCTTTGTATAAAAATTAAATACCAATACTGAGATTCTCTGTTCAGAAATAGTTTTATTAACAGAATTTTGATAACATTTAATAGAATTATAATCAGTCCATCAAAAGCAGAGAATCGGAGACAATAACCATTCTTCACCATTACGGCTACTTGATAATTGACAATTTCGACAGAAATTATGCTTCTCTTCGTGGCATTCCTAAAGCAATGCCTGCATGAGTAAACGTGTGAAATTTACCACAGCTGAATTTTTATCAACCTTATTTTATTTATTTTGATTACCTCGGCTTGAGGTCGGACATTAATTTCCACGACAACTTTTTACTGTGACTGTTTCGTTAAAGATTCTTCTTCTTGGAGTTAACGAAGCTCAATCTCCTCCTCTGTTTAGTATGGCACTCCTAAAAAATTGACATTGTGCGATACGTGCTTTGCTCCGAGACGTGCTTTACATATTTTCTCAGAATCGGTGCAAAAATTCGGTGAATGATTACAGAAAAAGGGAGTAAGCCTCCTGGAAAACCAAAGTTGAATAATCACTTGAATCGTTGTGTGAAAGTCGTCGCTAAAAGGTGAGGAAGGCCCGCCGCCTAGGCTTTGTTTAGAAACAGGCGTTGTCATTGCGTTCCGGTCACACACCTTCCCCGCCCCGAGGAATATTTTTATTGGAGCCGTAGATATTTTTGCTGGATTTAGGCATTCCCTGGCACTGTCGGTGGTTTCTACGGGACATTCTCTGGTTTACTTTTAATCGTTATCTTTAGTGAGCAGTAAAAGTCATAAATGGTCGGGAAGTTCGGGACGGCGAACAGCCTACTCGGGCACAAATCAAGTTCTGCCCTGGTCCTTATTGGCTTCTCAAAATTCAGTAATTCATTGCTGATCTCTTGTGTTTAGCAAATTTCGCACCAATTGCAGAAAACCAAGCGCTCGGCTTGACAAGGTGTTGGGCGGAGGTCCAGTTTGCGCTTGTGGCAGTCGGCTGATTTTGAGGACACTATAACGCCCCATTCTCACATTGTTTATGAATCACACCCCCAAATAGCTTCCCTTGGGTAGTGGTAAGCTATGCTAGTGAACGTATCAAGTTGTGTAAGTTTCCTACTGTTCATATAAAACCAAGTTCTAATAAGAAAATTAAGGAATACCGCAAAAACTTGAAATTGGGAAAACAATTAATTATGAATATGTTCTACTCTATTATATATTATCTTGCGAAGCGCAATTCTCCACTAATGCCTAGATCAGCGGAAATAAAAGACACTGTTCATAGAAAAATTGGACAAATAAGGACAGTGAAATTTAGGAAAATGAAAATAAATAAATAACAAACAGATTTTAAACAATATTTACAAATTACTTTTGTCCAGTACTTTAAATCATTACTTACAGATACAAACTAAAAACAGCAAATATCTAAAACCATTTGTAAAAATTGTTACGAATAAGTGAAAAGATTTAAAACTGGTATCTCAATATCTTGGAGTTGCTTAAACTTTTATATCGATTCATTCAACCTTTATATGAGGTATTGACGACACGATAAACATGCCTAAAATGTTCAAAATAACTTAATTTAAATTTAGCTTTTCTTAATTCATAAAACAATGGATAATATAAAAACACTGTAACATTGTTTATTAAATTGGGTTCATTAGTTCCATAGAAATCGCATCTTAACTTTTTGTACCTTTAGTCTTTAACTAACTAGCGTATTAATTTAGAATCTATTGTTATAATAATAAATGTAATTGTTGTATTGGATTTTAAATACGTACTCCAGACTCTAACCGTCAATAAATGGAGGAATAACCAATATTTCTGGTAGTTGAGTTTTTGAAAAGCAAAACGATTGCCAAAATATGTTTATGTCCAAGATTAAATTAAGTACTATTTATTAATTCAGAAATGAACGAATCCTGGTCTAAGTAAGTAGTCAAGGTTCGGTAACAAATCGTAAGACATTTGAAATGTTTCTCGTATATATTAAATATCTTAAAATTACTTTTAAAGAACTTGTTCAACTTTCTATTTTCAAAATTGGGGAAACCAACAGCTTGAAAAGTATTTACTTTCGAAAAAATTTAATTGAATTAAAAAAGAAACCGGAATGTTCCGAGCACTCCTGATTCAAATCGATCTACTAGTTCGACTACAATTCCTTATTATATTTACTTTTCTTCCAGATGTCTTCCGGGCGGCCCATTAAGTGTGTAGTCGTCGGAGACGGCACTGTGGGCAAAACGTGTATGCTAATATCGTACACAACAGACAGTTTCCCCGGGGAATATGTTCCAACAGTGTATGATTAAAGAAATCTTATATAATATCTTATATAATAAATTACTCATTTGTATATTCTACAGTTTTGATAATTATTCAGCTCCAATGGCAGTCGATGGAATTCAGGTCTCTTTGGGACTTTGGGACACAGCCGGCCAGGAGGATTACGACCGTTTAAGGCCTTTATCTTATCCACAAACGGATGTTTTTCTAATTTGTTTTAGTGTTGCCAGTCCGTCTTCCTTTGAAAATGTTACATCGAAATGGTATCCAGAAATTAAACACCACTGTCCTGATGCACCAATAATTTTAGTTGGTATGTATAATAGGCAATTTTTTTCGTATATAATTCACTAATTGATCAATTCGGTCCTTAGGAACTAAAATCGATTTAAGAGATGATCGGGAGACGTTGAGCGTTCTAGCTGAGCAAGGTCTATCCCCGCTAAAGCGTGAGCAAGGTCAGAAATTAGCAAACAAAATTAGAGCTGTAAAATATATGGAATGCTCAGCGTTAACGCAGAGAGGCTTAAAGCAGGTGAGTTTCGTTGAGGGTTGCGTACAAATTGCATCCATAAAAATGTGTCTTTGTAATAAATCTCCAGGTGTTCGACGAGGCTGTTAGAGCGGTGCTAAGACCTGAGCCCCAGAAACGAAGGCAGCGAAAATGTGTGGTAATGTAAATAGGCTGAGCAGTAATAAAACGACAGAACATTTTATTTAAATAAATTCAGAGGAGACAAGTTTACACGCATTTCATTTTAGGCCTATAATACTCAAAAGTTTAGACTTTATAAAAAAATTTTTATAAATATTTTTAAAAAGAGAAAATCAAACAATAGCAGTTACTTTAAACGATAACGTATAAGGCAACATAACAAATGATATTATGGACCTCAGATTAAAACTTTTTACATGTAAATTTAAGCGGTGTCGCCAATTTATTTCTAAAGTTTTTTATATTTATTCGCGGTTTGTTTCCAATATGCTGTGATTTGATATATGTAGCACTGCCATCATAAACGTATAAGTGTCATCACATTAATACGATATAATGGTTGCTCTTAATTTTTTAGGTGATACGAATTGTAAGATTCTCGTCTACATTGCCATTGGTAGCGATGTAGCGTTAATATAAGGAAAAATAATTTCTAAATTTTGAAATTTGAAACTTTTAAGAAAGTTCTCGAGTGCTATTTCTCGCCCACGTTAAGGGCAAACAGCTTAGTTTTTTAATCATTGGGTTGCATACTGCGAAGCCATTTTTCTTCAAATTTCGGATATATTTTACAATACATTTGCAAATAATGCATGTAAAAATGCGTAACTAATGCTGTATTTACTAACGCATCCCTTCAAGGCTCTTAAATTTTGCTAGTACGGCAGAGTAAAGCCAATATTGTCGAAAAAGGATCTAAAGTCCGTGATTTCACGCAAGTATTTAATAAATAAATATTAAATAAAAATCAGATCAGGAGTAAATTGGAAACGGATTGTGATCGTATTAACTGTTTGGTGTAAAGACTGAGTTGGGCAGCCAATTTGTTTTATTTACCATCCATTTAATTTTTAAAAGTAAATGTTTTGTAGTTTTCGCGAGAACCTTAACTAAAAAAAAATGAAAAAATACTCAAGCTCGTAGAAGGTTAGGTGAGAAATCTCAGTTACTAATTTAAACCAGTAATACATAAACAGACATTGCAAATTGTCGAATTTTAGTTAACAATTCTCCGATATGGAGGACACAAAATAATAATGCATTTTTATACAATTATTAGAATTAGCCAATTTTTAAAGAGGATATTCATTTAATACCAAAGTTTCAAAAAAATCTGATTAAAAAATGTGCTAAAAATATGAAATTAAAGTTTTCTAGTCAACGTATTAAAGCGTAATTGGCGAAACATGTAGTTATTATTACGGTAGACGCGAGCGGGAATCGAAGATGTGCCATTTAACATTTGTTTATAAATACAAGAGGAGCAAAGAGCTTGAATTGCGGTTTTGGTTTTAGGCGAGTTCAATTTACAAATCACAATTAATAAATCTTTGTCGACAGAGATTATACAGTAATAATTTGAACGTTATTATTCTTTTTCATGATTTCCCCAAGTTTCAACATTTAATTTAATTCGCAAATTTGGCACAATCGATGATTACTTTCGCCGTCTCATTTTAAGCGTAACTATTTACGTAGGTGCTTATACCATCATTTACCTCTTTCATATTGCCAGTGCTTAAGAATTAGAAAGACTTCCTTCGGCCTTATAATTAATTTACAACGTCGTTCCTTGAATACGTCGCATACCAGTGAAACCGAAATTCATAAGATCATTATTTACAACATAACGCACATCACATCAATTCCACTTCACACATTTAACCCAGTTTGCTTTACCATTTTTTTTAAACGTTCCCGCTCTGTAGATCTACATTTTACATAGCACAAAACAAGATGAATAACTAAAGTTTTTTATTTATGCTTTTGAGTAAAGGCAGGCTTACATTCTATTGTAAAATTTGTTGTCAATTTGGAATGGTGTTGCTAAAGGCGTAAATAAAAGGCTTCAATTAAAAATCCACCAAAATACTAATATATTTTTGTAAGGACTCATAAAATATATAATGGACTAAAAATAATTTATAAAAGCGAGACAAAAAAGTAAATTATATTGTTGTTTTTGTAAGGACTTTTAAACTTATATGCGTGTGAAATAAATCGACATCAAACAAAAATTGATTGTATGTCTTTTATTTACTACTCCTTTTATAACGTTCATTGGCTGTTTTTTACGTGCTACGACATTTCATAGCTATAAAAATAAAAAATAAGAAGCATCATATTATCCACCTTTTGAATATTCTATATTTGAGAAAATTTGGGAGAACACGAAAAAATTAAAGGTTATGCTGCAATTGGGGATTGTTATCGATAAAAGCCGTTTAAACTTATTATTTTTGACTTTGATTGCAAAATTTATAAATTGTATCTATAGAAAACACCAAACCGAAAAAGTCGATATTCTTTCAACAATATCTAGAAAATCACATAAACGCAATTTTAAAATTATAGTTTTAATCTTAAGAAATGACCTGTAAGTGGCCTAGCCCTGAAAAACAGACGAGCGGATGATCTATAGAAGCATTTTTCGCTTTAAACATTTAATAATACTTACCAAAAACAGATATTGCAATAATGCGTAATTCTTCAACAATCGTTCAGTTTTGTTACAAATGGGATTATTTGTTAATGAATGTTTTGTTTTGCTCTGCTACGCAAATGTATAAAAAGTATGCTTTCTTCAAAAAGCATTAAAGCCATTGGGAGGGAACATTTTTAAGAAGCTCCCTATAAAACACTATGTGTAAAAAACATACAGTTTCAATTACTTTTCCAAAAGTGCTTCTGGCTTAGAATAAAAGAAGCTATCTCAGTAGAGTGAGACTTACCCATAATAATTCGCTTTAACTCAAAATAGTAGGATAGAAATTTGGAGGAACACATCTAAAGTAATGGATTTTGCACATTTAAACTATAGGATATCATTCAGATGTATTTTATTCACATATTTATTATACTTATAATAGAGTGAGTAACATTGAGAGGAATATCTGCATGGCGTTTATATTTGTTTGTACTGCAACTAAGTTCAACTTTCGTACTAAAAGTTGACCAGTGACGATGAAGTTTGGGATTCTAATATACGTATTAAAAAAGTGATATAAAATTGCGAAGATTGCACAAGCACACGGTGTCGTTGCATCAGTTAAAATGTAATTAACCGTGTTCACCGAGTCCTTGCAACTAGGATATTCTCCTCCGCTTCGAAGACAAGCGCGATGCCGACAATGTTGAAACAAACCTCTTCTCAACTGAGTAAACAAAAAGTTAAGTTACTTCTAAAGACTTTGGTATTTTTAAAAACTGGATTAGTACAATTTGCGGATGGAGGCTTCTCTCGTTCTAGTACGAGCATATGGTAGGCTAATTTCTGCACCACTACTAATAAAGGCGGAATGGCTTAGGATGCATAGCACGTCCTTTTGGTACGGTTTTTGGTCCTGCGCTTTTGGGTCTCTTCGGGG
Source organism: Proctacanthus coquilletti (assembly GCA_001932985.1). Taxonomy (NCBI): domain Eukaryota; kingdom Metazoa; phylum Arthropoda; class Insecta; order Diptera; family Asilidae; genus Proctacanthus; species Proctacanthus coquilletti. The sequence goes on along the minus strand of MNCL01000037.1, from coordinate 999,202 downwards.
TAGTTGGTGTAGAAACCGACAATACAATACATTCTGCCGGGAGCGACATTGACGATGTCAGCGTCGTGGTCCTTGTTATTTTCGGGGATTTGAAGAGCTGGCAAAATAATTCACTCAAATTGAATTCTATCGATTCACCTAATTCAGCAATCGAGTTGCTATATATGCATGAAAATGGACGCCTACTTCTACTGGCTTTTACACTTACCTCGAAGTTCGCGCCAAAAGCCAAAAAAAAAAAATAAACTATAGAAATAAAATGCTACAGTTCCGCTTAAATCAAGGCAAGCTATAATTAAAACTATTCGACAAGATTGTATACTAGGATAAAAGTAATTTTTAATGATAAAATTATATTAATAATAGTATTAAGAGAAGGCCTGAATTATGTCTGTACAAATACTTACCTCTAAGATCGCATGCTATTTTTAAAATTTCTTTGGTGTGTGTTTATTTAAAGATGAATCTCTGGAAATGGTTTTCCTTTATAGAAAATTACCAATTACTAATCCCGATTTTACGATTTTATATATTATTTTTTTGTAAAACAATGTAGGTTGGTATACGTAGAAGAAACTCTGCAGTTTTTCACTGTGATTAATTAATTTTATGTAGGTTTCTAATTTAATTTTAAATAGCATGAAATAATTCGTTTTATATAATATGTGTATACTCATATTAGCTCACTTATTATCTTTTTAAATTTTTTCCCATTATTTTTAAGGAGGCAGACCACGTTGACGACTTAAATCGAAGAAAAGTGTATATTTTATATTTTTACTTTAAAGGCATTTCTATACCACCGTAGTTTAAACACTTAATAAATGGAAATATATTTCTTAACAGTCTCATTTAAACTACTGACTATCATTAATAAACCATTTAAACGATTTTCTGAATATTTTTTAAACTTCATGAAGTTATAATATGATAAAAAAATATATCAATTTCCACTTAAATACATTACCATAAATGCATATTTGAAATCTCCATACTTAATCTTATTATTTTTTTAACAAAATTATAAAAAGTGCAATTCTAAAATTCGAAAATTTCGCTTTTAAATTCGATAAGGATTTAATATTTTAATAATATTTTGATTTAATTGCCTTAATTTCGATAAGGATTTCAACAACATATTTCTTCTATTTATATTTTAAATAATTTCACGGTAAATCTAACCAATTCATTATAAAACAAATTGCTATACCAATCCAAGTTAAAGTTAATTCCTTCTGCCACTTTGATTTAGTATGATTTTTACGTTTTTCAAATTAGACTTGCATGTATTTTGACTAGATGTTTAATATTGTACTTTAACTTAGTATAAAGTCTATGATTAGATGTATAACTTTGGGAAACAAGATGCTACAGTAAGTACTATTAAAAAATATATTAAACTACTATTGAAGAGGAGATCGGGAAGTTCTAAAGCAAAATTAAGTGCTAACACACGTATTACGTTCCAAAATAAATTATATAAACAAATAACAAGTATAATATTCTTCCAATATGAATTTTAATACGGTTTATTGCAGATATGTATTTTCTCCTATCTCATACTTTTCCACAAAGTATGTTTTATTAAATCATATTTTATGTACGTATTTTTTAGTACTACCGTGTAGAAATTTACTTCGGATATGTACAGTAAAATGTAAAAGGAATAAAATATAATACAGTTCTTCTAATGAGGCTCAATCATATCATACCAATTTCTTAAAACACATTTTGTATTATACATGTCAGATAAATAAACTCTTAGCTACTAGAATGAAAAGGAACATACATTACCTGTTTATAATGGAAACGTAGAGCAGCCTAAAGAAAAATAAAATATTTCGAATTTGGATATAAATGATAAATTAATAAAAAGCACATGTCGTAACGTACTTTTGTTTTTATTTTTAATAATAAAGTGATACGTATAAATAATTTCTCTAATGTTATATGACTTTTATATGTGATAATTTCATTAAATAAACAAATAGCAATATTTTGGCTCGAAAGTACATAAATGTTTTTTTAAACTCTTGTAGTTGACTCGTCCTTCATCATTTTATTTTAAACTAAAATTATTGAAAAGTGCACTGCAACTTATTGCTTTGCATTGCATAGAGGTACTATTACTAAATAAACGGCACTTACAACATACAACAGAGAGCGAGCTCTTAAGATAGTAGGATAGTAGTATATTATTTTATGTCGCTGAATATTGACTATTGATGAGTTTTCTCTTTTTAAAATACTAAATTGGTCCTCTACGACATATAAAGTGGATGGGTTTACTGGAAGCAGTAAGGAAGGGCTCGCTAAAATATTTAAAATAGTATCGTGTATTGGGCAAGTAAATGTACCTCTATGTTAATCACAAAAACTACACATTGTGCTTATTAGTACAAAATAATAGAAAAAATTTCCAACTTTACATATTGCTGCTGAAATAGGTGACTAATATTACTTCTATATAAAATAAACTGAAATGACTTTATTTGTTCTACTGAAGCGGATTGCCAACGCACTGCTGCGCCTTTCAAGCATTATTATTTACTGCCTTTGAATTTATTTCCTTGTAACTATCTTCAAACAGTAATAGTCCTAAATAATAACAAACGAACAACATAACTTTTAGCTAGAAGTTAGAGGACAAAGCTACTACACAGTCTCCTATAAGCACGATAGAGGCTTGTCCCACAGCTCTGAATTTTTTGCATGACAAACTTGGTAATATCAATTGGTTAATAATAGTACAATGTTGCTTAACGTGATTGGTATATTGTTCCGTATATATTGTATTAATGCAACAATATCTGTTTCTATATTATTTTAACGTATCTTTGGAGAAAACTCGCAACTAGATCAAAAGATCTGCGGTAAAACTGTATATAAAAAATCGCTAGTACCATCAAAATGAATAATTATACAAAAGGAATGGTTTTTAGTTCATTTCAGTTACATTTCAAAATTTTACACAATATCCAGTATTCTGAAATATATATTGGAAAAAATTACGAATATTAAGATTATAAACATTCTTTTGTGTATGAAAATATTTCTAATTACTATTGTTATTCCGTCTCGGCCAAACCCCACAAGAACACGGAAAACAGTTTTCCAAATTTTCAAGGTATTTGTGATTCGATCAAACGATTAAATCTTTAAAAAAAAGCTACAATCTCACTTTAACTCTGCTGCTGGTTTAAGTTCTCGTCAGCACCTGACGAAGTGGTCATCGCTGGTGGTATGGGACTCTGTGGAGATGATTTAATAATAAAATTACGTGGCCAACATAAAATAACAAAATAGAAAGAAAAAATCATAACCAAACATAAATAACAAAGCAAAATACATAAACATTAAAATCTTGATAGAATAGAAAATAAACTCCCAAACACACCACACATTTTTGTTAGCTTTGTCTAGAAAATTGTCGAAAAATTTAAAAGAAAAAAAATGTTTTTGTTTGTCGTTTTCCTAACATGTTCATAAACAATACAACACGGAAAATTTAACTTACAACCTGAGCACTTTGCTTGTCTTTCAATAAAAGGTATACAAGTAGTCCTAGAAGGTAAGTCACTATTATTTTTTCTTCATGTTGCGGAAGCGTTTAAGTGAAGGAAGCATTCAAAGCTCGTTTGCACGTGGTTAAGTGCTCCGTTTTTTACCTACGAGCTAAGAATTAATCAATCAAACTAGGGTGTGCCCAAGGAGCTACAATTTCAATTACACGAATTACTGTGCTTATGAGCCTAGTGAATAATACACGCCAAATAAGAGTTACAAAACATTTATTTATCATGACTACGATTACATCGCGCCAGAACATGCTTCTGTACTTTCATTAAGTACGCCCAGGTATTCGGAAAATGTCGTTCCCGTGATTAAAAGGACTTTTAGAAAACTCGGTCATGGTACGCATGATGAAGTTCACGAGTAATTACGAAAGATGGAAAAATAAAATTGCTTGTTAAAGTTGTAATTAAACGGGAATTATTTTCAAAGTAATTTATGCAATTAAAACCGAAGGTAATATTTTGCAGTATGTATTTATAAAACGGATTTTGTAAGTTACACGTCCCACGCTACTTGATAGATCTCATCCTTGTTTTCGTAGGTAACATGATTACGAATTGCTTTCGAGAAGATTTATAAGAATATCTCCATATGCTGTAAAATCCTAATTAACCCGCTGCTTTAAATACATATTGTACTTCATAGACAATTATCATAAATCTTTATAGGGATGTATATCAATTTGTCTTGATGATAATCGAAACAGTGGGACATTTAAAGCTAGAATTTAATGAGTGTTTACATTAGACTACTACCGAAGGGTTTCCAGGAATGATCAGATTTTCTATTAAAACAGTGAGAAAGTTTTAGTACTTTCAAATGAGGATATACAAGGGAAAGCTTTTTGTCGAGTTGCGGAGACCCAGAGATAGTAAAACGTTACGTTACACCATACTATAAAAACGTAATTACTCGTTCTAAGTAAATTTTTTCAATAAAAACAGAGTGTACTTTTGAATTTATTTTAACTAGCAGATATATCTGCAAGCCCATATTTATAATACTAGAAAATTCTGTTTTCTAATTATAATTTCACGTATAAGGGTAAGATTTCGAGATTCCCTTATTTGTATGTTAATTTTTACACTGATGACCAATTGAATCAAAACAGAAACGACGGTCTCCAAAGCATTAATATCAATTCCCTTTTTCCTATTTTGTAACTCTTTTGGGTTTTTTTTATAAATAATTGGCTTTTGAATTCTGTGAATGTGCTCCTTTAGCTACATAATTAAAAATACTCAATTTAATAGTATTATTTTCATTTTCATTTTTATAGAATATCAACTCTAACCGTGTTGTTAATGTGCATCAAAGTGCGCGGCGAAATAAAAACAAATGAAAATTTCTAATTATATCTTTTTGCGCTTTTTTACCTGTGAAGGTGGGGTGAGTGCTACTGGTACAGGGTGTTCAACATTTTTCAAATATTCCTTGTCATCGAATATTTTCTTATCCCCTCCACCTGGCTTGTGCTTTACATTGTCCAAAGATCCGACTTTGCTTTGTGCCTTAATTTCTATTTTATGCGTTTGAATCTGAAAAGTACCACCACATTTTGTTAGTATTAGAAAGGGTGAGAATAACCAAAAGACCAACCGTTTATATAATAATCGGCGGTATTCTGGTTCGGCATTATCTAATTTTGTGTATTATTCAGATCTATGTATTTTAATAGAAGTGAATTTAGGATAGAACAATTATAATTTGCTTAAAACTAGTGCAGTTAATACCACAAACTCAAAGTACAAAATTTTGCATGGAAATTTGCCACTAAGCTAAAAGCAGCCTACTAAACAAAACTACGGAAAATACTATACAAAAAGATGCATATGAATTTCCATGTGCTCTACTTACGCTCGCCTCATTTCCTTCTTCCTTGTTAGGCTTTTAATGTTAAAAGAAGTACAAAATATTAAAATGATCCATCGAAACAGGTATTAATCGCGTTGTCTCAGGCTGGCGAAACTCTTTAGACATTCAACTACAGTTTACTTGTATTTTATTCCGATTAATTAAAATTAAAGTTAAATTTTGAATTTTTTCACATGCGATGCCCCGTCCAATTTTTCTCTCAAAATATTAACGAAAGAACACACAAACACTGGCTATTAGTTAAAAATAATACAAATTGTATTAATAAATTAGACGAACTTTACTTCACAATTTGTAGATGCAGAGTAGCAGTGATTGCTTATTTTTCCTGTCAATTCCAAGTCTATAAACAAAATTAATTAGGGAACAAAAACCAAAATACATTCAGACTTACAGACATAACAACTAAGTGGGTAAATAGTGTTTTCGGTTAGTCATCCTCTTTTAAAAATGTATTTACAGAATAGTGTGTATAAAGATACCTAGCTGTGTTTTTCAATGTTATTAAACAAGGGCTTTAATGTAGACTATGTTTGAAGTTTATCCTAAAGTTAACTATCGCGAAGAATTAGCTTTTAGTTAGCAGATAAAAAACAATCAAAGGTTGATTTATCAGTGTCATCGTTGGGTCATAATTTTTATGTATCATTAATAGTATTTGCTTAATGTTACTTTTGTTTTGTTTATGATTTTTTCTGGCGGCTTTTTTCTATTCTCTTCAAGAGAGAATTAATAGAAGATTGATTATTTTTGCCTTACGTTTACCATTATTTAATCAAGTAAAAATGTTCTAAAGCCTTTAAATCTTGCTTGCTTTTTTAATATAAAGATCTTAAGTTATTAAAGATCTTAAATTATAATTTTAATAAATCCCATTTTGATTTTCAAATTTTATGTGATCATTTTTTATTTTATTATTTTCGCACTACTGCTCATAAAATTTGATGATGCCTTATTAAATGTTCATATTATTACTATCATTTTGAGAAAATCGTTAAATTGTGGACAATGGATATAATTCATACAAATTTCAATTATTCTGGTAATTACAAGGTAAGTTAATAAAACTACAAAAATTATACTAATAAAAAATTATCCGTGACAATTTTTCTTGTAATTTGCGAAATTAGTTTGTAGTATTTTATGATCTTTAAATAGACATAGTTATTATAGGAGAAGAGTAAATAAATGCAGAATAAAACTTTCAAGATCTAAATTATTTTTATTTTGTTCTCATAAAACTAATGTGGTTACTTCTCAGCCACATTACATAGTGGTTTTACAAAGTAAAATAAACTGGATAAATATTATAAGTGAATAATGTTTTAACCAACAACTTCGTCGTAGAGCAATACACTAACGAATATTACATAAATATAGGTAAGCGATGCCAAGTATAAAAGGATTTATTTGATTAATTAATGACGCATACTCGGAATAAAAGTTCCTTATAAACTTGAAAACCACGTTTATGTACGCAGAAAAATAAAACCTAACTATCGAAGATGCTAGGCATCATCTATACTCTAGGTCCTTTTGAAAACAGATCTAATGTTTGTTTTTTTTACATACCATAAATACAGATCCGATTTCTGTTTTTCCACATAAGTGAAGAATTTTTCAGAATCAAAACTGCAAGAATAAACAGATATTGATCTGGGAAAGCAATAAATGAATGACCCAACAATTGACGACAAATTACGTTGTAAAACTTTTATTGATTACAATAAAACAGTAATTGACGGAAACTTGATTCTGAAATTAAGGAGTAATTTGAAAAATTAAAAATAATACTCACAAAATGGTTAACTAAGTGTAGTCTAACTATTATTTATAATTTTTGTTTTTTATCTGTTAATGAGAAGCTAACCTTATACCACTGTTATCACGAAATAATGTCTCCTAATTCGAGCCCCATGTCGGGTATTCATTTTCCCTAGTGTTCTCGTTTATGGCATGTCGATAAAGTCTCCAGTTGTGATGCCAAGTTCCTGCTAGTGTTTTTAATTACCCTGCAGACACCAAGAAGCTTGTTCAATATTCGCCAGAGCAGTGAATAATAAAAATCATGTATGAACCAACATACGTGGCTATTGCCGTACAATAGTAGTTTACAAGCTGTTGGACTATTCTAATGCCGTCTAGCATTTGAAATGGACAAGAATTTGTCTCGTTCTGATTCGTGTATAGGAAATGTAGAAATGTCGGAAAGGTATAAATCGTCGTTGTGACAGAAAAAGAGTTTCTCATGCCATGCCTAATCACTTCCGTTAGCAAAAAAACTCATCATGCAAAAGTTCGCTGAAGGGACTATCTCTTGAGTTATCCAAGCATGTTTTACATGTATGGGTACAATTCTATGGCGTTGTGGGCCTCAGTAAATATTATATAATAAAAATAGCATGCGACGAGCAACTTAGCCTACGACTTAGATAACTAGTTCCGACGTCATTCACTTACCTTAATATCACCACCACCCGGTGCGTGTTTCATATTTTCCTTAGAACCTACTTTGGACTTTGCCTTGTCTTTGAAATCAGTTTTTAACGTTTCAATTTTTTTATCCCCACCGCCAGGCTTGTGATGAGCATTATCCAGTGATCCGATCTTTGACTTTGCGTTCCATTGTAATTTTGTTGAAACTATCTAAAATGTGTCGGTTCAAGAAAAAACAATTAAAACGACTAATTACTTGTGGAGAAAAATAAGTAAAGCACTTTCGTATGGACTTTTAAAATTTTGTTAGAAATTTACTAAAAGCAGCTGTATTCCGATTTGTTTTAGTTCTGTGAAATAAACTATTCATTTTGTTAAATAGGCCAATTAATCTTACCGTCTTTTTAGATTTCGGTAGATAATTTCAAAGTGAATGAAATTACAATAAAATAAAATAAAGAACATTAAACAAAAAAGAATTGGAATTTTAAGCTTTGAGTCACCGAATTTAAAAAGTATATATTTAAAATTTTATAATGAATTTTATGGATTTAAATATTTGTTTCCGAAACATTTTTTCAGGTAAAAAATCACGAAAATCACATTGTTGTATATCACTTTTCAGGTTCACTATTACTTTTCTTTCAATGAAGATTGCATCTACACAAAGTGTAATAATTTAAATTATTTTTTATGTAATAAAACCTAAGTTGAAAAAACTGTGGACACAGAAGTACTGTGCAATTGCATATAACAAATTCCCCACAATGTTGTGAAGTTACACCCTACAAAAGTTCTAAGATAAAATTTCAACTTTTTAATTTGAATTAGTAATTTTGCATAATTTCAAAGTTAAAAAGCAGTAACCGCGATCACTACGTAATCTTATGAATTCTTCTCGATACATGTGCAGGAATTAAGGATTATTGAAAAATCTACCAGCAAGAAGTATGAGAGATGAGGATTGATTAGATTTCAATTGAAATGAATTACTCACCTTTTTGTCACCACCCTTCGGAACATATTTTTCATTTTTGGCTTCAATTTTCGGAGCCGCCTTGATGTCTATTTTCTTAGTTTCGATCTTAACATTTCCTCCTCCCGGCTTGTACGCAGCATTTTCCAGAGATCCTATTTTCGACTTGATTGCCTTTAGATTAGGCGACGGTGCGTGTCCCACTTGGATTTTGTTCATTGGAACTGCCACAAAACAATGGAATTGAACACTGTCCGCGGTCATCGTAGCACAATTTAAATGTTACCTTTTTTCGATGGTTCTGGTTCGGGAGTTTTTAACAATAACCTCTGTCGCGATGTGCTTCTTGATTTGTTGGACTTATTTGAAGGAGTAGCACTGCCTGGCCTAGATGTTCCTGACTTTGTCGGTGATTTCAATGGGGAACCCGGTGATTCGGGACCGTTTCGATCCTGAAATGTAAGGATTCGTTGACAACTGTACACGAATGGTACCACTTTCAAATTGGATCAACCTCAATTTCACTAATAAATTTAACTAAAGAGTTTTTAACCTTTAGCTTCTGAACCATTTATAGCGATTTCTATTCACTGGAACTACAGGAATCTCGCACCAAAACGACCTTCTTAGACTGAATTCATGTTTTATCGATTTTCGGGCACAAGTTGTAGTGTGTTGTTCTTTTTTTGGAAGTTGGAAACTTTTACAGAAAACGTGAGTTTCTTGGCGGTTGTCTTCAGTTAAACTGATTTGTTTGTTCAATCGAGTCAGACTGTGCTCCTCCAACCGTGGCATATTTATAGATGGGAGACAATGTACTTCCTGTGATAGCTTATTACACGTGAAGATGGTTTCGATCATTGCTGAGATTTTGATGTGACCATTGTACATAATTCAAGGAGCTCTGATTCGCAATCAATCGAGAAATAATGTTCCGGAGCTAATTGTCTATTACTATGAGATATACGCCATACCTATCCACCTACAATTTAGTCAGCTCACGCCGGTTTTCAGTCGTTTCAGTATAAGAGCTACATAAACATATGTACACTAGACACTGCGTTCCCACAATGACTTTGGAGAAGATTTATTACATGACTAATTTCGCACGAGTAAGCTATTCACCGAAGTAACCGAAGCGGTGTCGGGATGGGTTCATTATTACCATTTAAGGTTCATCGCCAGTCTCTACACACGATATCTTTTTTTATTTTTGTATCTACCTGGAGACTTAAAACGGAGGTCCAATAATAGTTCAACTATTAATGCTTCTTGAAACATAGGTGCGATCACAAAATAGATACATATATATTAGATACATATGTATATTAGCTACATATAATAGATACATATATTAGGATATCACCGAATCAATGGAACCGCTAAAAACCTAATAAAATTCAATAATTCAAGGTCGGTGCTAATATAATTAATGTTCATAGTTAGAATCGTAAATAAAGACCACATTATGAATAGGTCTTACAAAATACACTAAAATGTGTATCGTTTATATAAATTGTAATTTTCCGCCTTTATTCCATAAATATAGAACTAAAAATTTGATTTGCAACGTATATTTCTTATTTAATTTTAACATACGGTATTATTTGGTCGACATTCACTTGTTTTCGAAGTAAAAACCCTATTAGAATTAAAGACCAAACATAACACTAAGTATTGCTAATAAAAGAGTAATATTGTTTTCCTACAGGTGACAGTGTCCAAATAATCAAAAAAAAAATTATATCAGTAATTTGATAACGAAGAATTTTCTGTTTTCATTTGCAAATTTTGAAAATGATTGTCATTAGTAATTTAATCTAACATCTAATGTCTCGTTAAGGTGTCACGAATATTCTCTGTAATGTTTATAACAAAATCTTTAATAAAATATAAAATCACTCACTATTTTTTTATTACATGTAACTTTCTTGCGGTTAGTCATACAAATACTTTCTTATACTCATACCTTTACTATTCTATGGATTATACAAATTTTCAACTCAATGTAATTGGAATATAATTCTTCTTATTATTTTTTTAACCAACAGGTAAGAAAGGTAAAACTGATTTTAAAAGTTGCCTGACTGGCAGTGGGCGGATTTATTGACTTCCTGCCCACGTGATTGAATATCTGATCAACTAGTACCCTAATTGCTTGACCAAGTAGCCAACTGAACATCCGACTTACTAATCAGCTCCGCAAGGTTATCATTAATAGAAAGATTATTAATTTTGTAATATTACATCGGAAAATTTAAATTACCAAATAGAGAAAGGCTTGTTTAAATCGACTCACTAATTTCTAAGTTTATCTCGTACAACCCCACACACAATTTTTCTTCTTTTATAAAATAAAAACAATTTTATAATAATATTCTTTTCAATGCTCAGTTAACTCCTATGTATTAACGGATATGGATCATTGTGATCTGTCTATGTCCAGGTTCATTTATTTTAAAACGAATAGTCTTTTACAATTTCCTTTTAGCAAAGGAGATCAAATTATTTATGCCTAGGTCATGGTGACCCTTGTTCATGTTCATGGTTCGAAAGAACAGAATTTTTAAATATATAAAATAAATATAAATATATTGTTGTTTTCAAATTTATTGTAAAACGCGTACTTACATTGCCTTGCGTCGATTCGTCAACTCCACTATCGTTGTCGCCCTCTGTAAGGAAAAAACGACTTAGTTCTTGTTTAAAAAAGCAACAACTACTACTACTAAATAGTTGGCTTCTCTAGAACACTATAATTATTCTTACTATTTAACTTGCTACTTTTAGGACGTTCAATTTTTTTTGCTGAATCGGCTCTCCTAGTAGGATCTTGTTTCATATCTACTTGAGGCTGATGCATGATATCCTGCGGGGGCATTCGACTAATAATCTCCGGAGGAGCTCTTCTGCTGGTCGGAGATCCAGGTCTACTAGCCATTTCTTTTTGCTTCGTTTCAGCCTCCACAGGGCCATATTTTCGTGTTAGATTGATGGCACCGCGGCTAGCCATCCTTTGGACTTTCGGTCGATCCAAGGGTACTCTTTGATATTCATCACTTGGTGTTCTTGGCGTCGTTGGTTCTTGCTGCCCTCGAACTTTTTCACTTTGTCGACCATCGTAGCTGTTGGCCACCTTTTCCTTTTCTTCAGCAAACTTCTTGGAGTTTTCTTCGTTTTTTAAATTATTTCGAGTGTCAAGCGATCCATAAATGGATTGGCTCATTGGATCTGGCGGATGAGCGAACTTTTGCGGAGTGGTAGCTTGGCCGATTACAACGTCGTCGTCGTCGTTTACGAAGGAGTCCGAACGCTTCTGTTCCTGGGCCATTTTCTGAGTTATTGTTGCAGGAGCGCCTTGTCTTGGCGGTTGCTGTTGGGGGAAGGGTGGGCGAAAAGGCGGCTGGTTTGGAGCAGTAACTGGATGCTGTCCCGGTACTCGGGGGTACGGTGGTCTGCCTTGAATATTCTGTGTCGGAGGACCATATGGGAATGGTGGTCTGTTGGGTGGAGATGCGGCGTTCGGTGAGTTGGTCCAATTCGGTACTCCCTGCGGACGTGGTACAGGAGCGGTCGGAGATCTTATTTGCTGATTTTGAATTCCACTCAGTGGACGGACCTGGTTAACTAAAAGATTTCCTCTGCTGTCAACTCTGCGGAGAGGAGGGGGACCGATTCTCTGTCCATCGACGCTTGGTTGTTGCTGTAGTTGTGAAGGTGGTGGGGGACGGACTCCCTGATTAGGATGTATAGGTGGACGGATGGGACTTTGATACTGTGAGGGAAATGGAGGTTTCGGTCCGGATGTTGTGACCTATAATATGGACTCGTATCAACACTTAATTGAAAATAGGATAAACATTGATATCTTGTAAATGGCGTAAACAGAAAATTGTATAAGAGTTTTCAAAATAAATTAAGAAATAGTATTTAATAAAACAAAAGGAGTTTCAATATTATGACCTTATGTTGTAGACTAGCTAATATTTTCAGTAAACTTAAGTGTTTTATAATATTAAAAGCTGCGTAAAAGTTCGTCCAATAATTCATAGATTTTCAAATTTTAGATCAATCAATTTGAATTTGAACCCTTTGTTTACGAAACACAAAAATGAAATATTTCTTCTCAAACAACTAAGTAAACTGGTATAAGTTATGTAGAATTTCAGGGTACACCCCAAAAATGTCCTATTATTCTCTAACTTTTTTATTCCTCTAATTGTCTTTAGTTTTCTCCCTGTTCCTCACTATCATCTGTCCATTAGGTTCTAAATGGAAGTTACAGACTTTTGTATTGCACCCAGAACCGATAAACCCATGTAAATATTCTAAGAGCCCGCTTTGCTGTGACGTCCTATATAATTATGGACAAAATGATGAAATGTAGGATAATCTATACTAACCTGTTAACCTTTTTATTCACCTAAAACGACGTAAAACACCTAAAAGTTACCCGTTTTAGACTATTTTTGTACTAATGTCTAATTTAGGTCTGAACCTGACCACAAATTGAACCTGAATCTGAACCTGGAAACAAATTTTATATCTAGAATACTTTGTCAGTTTTTTTTGCTGATATTCTTAAACTTTTTTCATAGTGAAGTGTTAGATAGTTTAAAACTAGTTAAATTAAACTGTTTTATTACAAATAATAATATTTTGTTATTATTTTTACAAAACTCTGATTATTTTCTTGTCCTTGAACTAAATTCTTGTACCTAACGCCTTCTGACATCGTGAATCCGAGAATCGGACAGATTTTGATATATTCAAAGAAAAAGGTGAATACTATACAAAAATGCAACATTGGAACACTGCAGCATACTATTTTTAGGTGAACGAAAGAAGTTTATGCCCCAGTGTAACTGGCATATGAAATACCGTATGAAAGCTCAAGACCCTAGCAATCTTTCAAAGAAAGGGGCAACTTTACAGAAGCCATCACATATCGGAGTTCAGGGGTACTCCTTCCAGAAAGCAAAAGGGAATAATTGAAAACTAGACAAAAGACATTTGTCATATTTATATTCCTGTCATGTATATTTTTTATCCAAGAAAGGGAGTTGTCATGAAATGTTATTTGTAATTTGACCTACTTTCGAAATCGCTTATTGATTACACAACACTGGAATTGTTGTGCATGGAACTTTGTCATCGATAAAGAAGGCGATTAGTCTCAATCCATCAATGAGGAGCAATGAGGAGTTACGCTCAAGCTCCCCCTACGGGCTACTACAGGTCTGTTAAAATCCACGTGCAATTCGTAGCAGCAGTAAATATATTTTAAATTAAATTAGTAGCAGACATTTTTATCAGAAACCTAGGGACAAGTAAAGAGTTTCGAGTAAAAATTTATACGACTTGAAATTGATACCACGAGAATCGAAATTTATGTGACGTCATAATAGTATAGATTTTATGGATTATTAGCACGAAGAAAATATGCTAACTCTGATAATAAATTATTCCAATCGCCTGAAATTCAATACACTTAACGCCATTTACTATGCAAAAGAAATAGCGCGAAAGCATATGAATTTGGGTTATTTTTACGACGATGATGTTTCCACCTTGCGATCCATTCAAACTAAATAAAAATTAAAATAGTACATCAAAATACAATTATTATTACCGAAAATAAACTTTAACCTCATATTTGTATGAATCTATGGAAATACTTGGCGGAAAACTTCCGCATGAATAAGTCTTCCTCAGAATCAGACGTTTAAGCACTTTCCAGATATGTGGGCATAAGATCTAAACATTTAAATATTCATGTTACATACTTTAAAATTAATGCGAATCCGCGATATTTTAATTTAATTTAAGTACATAATATTTCGAATTTTTTATTTAAATGTAGCCTCCTTTTTAATTATAGTAAAAAATAATAATGATATAAGCCAGTATAACGACTTTAATTTTTAAAAAGTTTACAGAAGAAAAAATAATAGCTTTAACAAAAGTACATAACGTGTTCCTTACTTATATAAACGAGTAATCAGTTTTGTTTTGAATTCTGGATTATTAAAGATAATTAATCCTTTTTTGGAAATAATCGTTTAAATTATTTTGATCCAATCGAAAAATTGAAAGAATGGAACGATTGATGACCGGGACGAATTTGAGAATCCAGTAAAATATGCCTTTTATGTAAAATATTATAAATACTCACTATCAGCAACCCGATTTTATTTTCGCACTGAAATATAAATATAAGCTTTATTGGACTTTACTTTTCACGGTTTGGATCTCCATTAGTATAATAGAGTGTTTTTTGGTTTATGCAGTCTCATAACATGTAAATATAATTAATGCCAATTAACTTCAATATTTTTTTTCTAATTTTTTGGTTTTTCAACTTTGAATTAACTTTTGGTGTGTTCTTTCCTCTTCGACTTTGGAGCATTCCTTTATCTTCTAGTCGATTATATAGGACCGTTTTTTAAGATGGTATTACTTAAAACGTCACCTTTAAAATTACTTTCAACAAGGATTTACTAAATCACGATTTAATTATCTATATTAATATCAATATCTGTTTTAAATTTTACATATAAACAGGGTAGAACCCAATATTGCTATAAATTAAATTTTTCAAGGCATTTCAACAGTTTAAAAAAACATTTTGAAAAAAATGTTCAATATTTAAATGTTAAAATTATAATATATTTTATTCCATATTTTATAGACTCTGGATGAAATTAATTAACCTTTATCCTAATATCTCGAATTATTTAATTTCGTGTAATTGAGTAGGACTATTCTTTATTTATTCAGAAGAAAGTGGCATTAGTCCGTTTATAAAGTACTCAAATAGATTCCGATAATTCCTATCCACTTATTCAAATTTCGATATAATTTCATTTTACCCGATTATTATAAAATTAAATTATTTGAAATGAGAATGAATTCAATAAGCTTAGTATCTTGTCAATAATAGAACAACATTTACAAATAATAATAAATAAAGATTTTTTATCATATTTCCAATTAAAAAATTATCAGACTTCTATCATCATTTAAAATTAGGAAGTAAAAAATAAATTAATAATAAAACCGATGTTAAAAGGTAAACTTTTGCATTGTATGTGAGAATGAAGTGCTACTTATATAGAGGTTGTAATCTTACCGCATCTGCATCAGTCATCTTTTAATTGTACGCGAAACTCTTCTATTGCCCAAAATATGTCTAAATTATAGGCACGTTTTGATTTCGTAGAAGTAGATATTGATTTCTTGTACAGAAGCCTTCGGCGTTTCTGTATTAAGAAGTCATTTATTTTTAATCACAATTTTATTTTAAACGAGTGCATCTATTTATATTTGAATATTTCTACAAAAATAAAAAAGTCAGTGTATTAATTTCATTGATTAACGAACTAATTGTGCTTCTTTCATTTTTTTTCTATGATTTATAGTTTCTAGAATTCGCTAAGTTTTGAAAAGCGTTTATTTATTTAGCAAAAAACTGCAGATCTGATTTAGCTGGCTTATTTAGTAAAAATCCTTATGAATTTAATAAGAAACATCTTGTGTTACTATGAAACCATATGTGAAAAATTACATTAAAATTGGTGTGAATCCATCAACTGAGCGCATTGAACTTTTGTATAGTTTAATGTGCCTGCATCAAGTAAAGATGCATAGTATCAAACAACCAGGGAGTTACTTCATATCGCAATATAAAATTAACATGCATGCAATAAATTACAGGTACTACTGCAGCAATCTGTCATATAACAACTACGGTGCACAAAATTTTATACTCTCAATTAGCCCTCATCAAGTGAGACGTCTGTCGAGAATTATCAGACATTTACTCCGGGGCATTGACTTTGGTCTTTTTGATAACTTAATTTCGGAGGCGAGCTTCTTCTTTATAAATTGACTTATTCTTCGAAGAGGTGTAAATAAAGTAGTTGCTCCTCTCTAGCAGGAAAGTAACATTTCGAACTCTAAAAAGGCGGTGAGACATTGCATGACGGACCCATACCACCCCATAATTCCGCGAACCTTAAAGGAGTGTTATGCAGACATCCTGTGAATTCTGTCTTCGTTCATTCATTGCGATTTCGCATGCAAGGCTTCTTCCCCGGCGCTGAATGCACAACAAGACAATATAAAAGAAGTTTTCACTAAAGTTTCAAGACGAACTTTGCGGGCGTCGGAAAGACACAATCGCGGTCTTCTTGACTGGGACCATTAGCACCTTGCAAGTTTCCATTAATTAATAGTGGAGTGGATTAGTTTCACTTCACGTGATACATGTCCCCTGGCCAAGACTTTTCAACTTTGCCGCAATTTTGCTTTTATTTAGTTTAAGGACTACTTTCAAGGATTTAATTCAGTTGGAATGTTGAAGATTCCTAAAAATTATTCAGGCTGGAGATATTTAAAGTACAACGTACACATTTAATAGTCCATAGTATCCTACTAGAAAGGAAATAAGGAAAATAGGCCAACTTAGTCTTAAATAAGGGCTTGTAAACTTCTATTCCCTTCATTGTTTTCCTAATGCAATAAATTTTTGTTTTGAAGAGAACCCCTACAGTTATATCTAATTTACCACGAAATCTAATTTCTTTTTTCGCTGTGCAAATCACTGAAAGGAATTAGGAAAGTTTCACAAATCGATTATACTATTAAAGATTTTCGGAGGACTATATACGAACTTGCAGGTAGTTTTCGAATTGCTTTAACCTCGTGTGATTTCCACATGGCCTTGCCGTCATTACCTTGGTAATGAAACAGCAGTTGCGTATTCATTTCGAAATCGCACATAAAACATGGGTATGAAATTACGGGATACCACAATAAAAGTGCCATCAAAAATACTTCCACTCATTATTTCTTGAGGGATATTAAAATAAAGTAGTCGAAGTAAAATAAATTTACTCCATAAAAAAAATATAGTACATTGCTTGAGGGTTTGATACAAATATAGTAGATATGATTTTGATCAATAGTCCTTTTTGCAATTCTGTTATAAAAGAAACATTCTTTAAAAGTTGACAAAAAGCAGATTTTTAACAAATCGGCATAAAATATGATATTGGATTATTTAAATATTAAAAGCCATTTTATAACAAGGAGACGTATTTTAAACAAAGCCCAGACGACCATCAGTAATGTATTGAGAAATTCCAGAAAACTATGAACAGAGAAGATTGGATATACTGTGATTTTCGAAATGGGATTAAGGACGGTATAACAAATCGATTGAAATCCAAAACTAGAAAAATTAAGAAAAGACTATTTTAGTTACAGGATGAAAAGATTGAATCAAATTTCAGAAAATTTATTATTGCCAAAAATGTCCACATTTTTTCGGCTTTTGTTTTCAAAAATAAGCAAGTTTGTAAATTTCATGTATTTATAAAAGCAAAGATAATATTTTTAAAGATTTATCGGATCCTTTTTCAATTTATGTTATTTAAGGAAAAGTATTAATCTATATATTTAACTTTTATATGAAAATATTCTTTTTCAAATATTGTATACGATTTGCATCTATAAAAAAGTAAAAACTCGAATTCAAGTTTTATTAAAAGTAAGAAAATATCAACAAGCTTATCAAAAAGCAACATGCAAGGACTATGTTAAAAAAGATTGTAAGCTTTTAGTGAATTGTTTTAGGAAATAAAATTTCCAAAATGTGCGAAGTGTGCCTTTTTGATGAAGGAATAAATAAATTAGCTCCCGGTATTAGATAAACGAAAAAATTGTAAGGATTTCTTCGCTGGACTATAATTTGTGGAAATATACATCCCACGTAATCTTAATGGCTAAATGTTCCCTTTGTTTATACTAACACAACAGAGACTTCAAAATATTATTAAACTTAATACGTTAAAAAATTTATGCTACATACAAAAATATTCTTCCCTGCAAAGAAAAATCAGGAAAACAGATATAAATGAATATGAAACTAAACACATACGAGAATTCAACATACAAGAACTTTGCTCTTAAAAGAATTATTTTTTGAAATATTAAAAGCGCAGAAATTGAAATACTACATTATTCAAAATTTTAAAAAGAGCACTGTATATAAAACATTGTATAATACTTATCATAGAGTTATGAATAAAATTGGGGCTTGAACTGAAGCTTAATTTTAAAATTGCAATCTAATTTACACTATTATTTTGAAAGTTGATTAAATACGTAATTAATTATTTAAAAATTTGTTTTTACAAACAGATTTTATAAGAAAAGCTTTTTGCTTAATTATTCCCGTTTCCGTAATTTAAAAAAAAAGATCTACTAAGCCGTTTTTACAAAAATATACCACCTTATAAGTATGAAATTGTAATGATTTTTTTTTTTGTTAAAGGATTCAAAAGGTAAAATTCGCCAGTAGTGAAAGTTTTCGGAAAGTGTCTTTTTTGAAATCTGAGAAGAAAATAAAAAAACGAAAATGTTTCCATAAAATGTGAGAAAATAAACATCTCTCCTAAATATTTCTGAAATAAAATTTTTCCAATAATAAGTGAATTCTACATGAATGTATTATTTTGCACAAATTCAAAGCCTTAAAAAAAGGCAATGACATAGAATTCAAAGTTTAATTTATTTTATGTATTTTATTTTTCCGTGATGTTTCAGAATTTTATTTTAATACTTCAAAAACGATAATTCATCTCGACGTATTCTATCAAATTCAATGACAAACTAAAAAAAAAGCTTTTAGATATTTTAATTAGCTCTTCAGCAATAAACTCCTATTCTGTTTTTCATTCGAAAACAAAAAAGGACTCGAGTATTATAGGGATATCTTCCAGATTTTATCGTAATTCATAACTGCTTTTACAACATTTGCCTATGTGTGTAATACTGAATTGTCATTTCATGTAATTATTCACAAAAGTGTAAAGTGATTCATCGTTTTTGCGCACAAATTGCAAGATATTCCGATCCACATTTCTACGGGGTAGATGAGCAAAGCATTCTTTCTATTAAGGTGAATGTGCACACAAGCAGCAAAGTTCTATTTTTATCAGGTCTGTTAGAAAGGGAGACAGTTAACACAATCCATATGAATAATCAACACTTTCGAGCTCGTTGACTGCCACCTTTCATGAGAATCATGACACCCTTTTGTAAAATAATGAAATTTGCGTGTTCCCGCTTATAAAAGGGTAACAGTGGTAGAAGCCGAAGAGGTCGCCGTGGAGCTCTTGCCATTAATTACCAAAAAAAGCTTTAAGAGTACGTGAATTCGCTAAATCTAACGTGAAATCAAATTGCTAACAATTCTTCACCGCTCTTGCGATTTGGAATCAACTGATCAAGCCAAGGTAGTTTAAAAATTGAATTTAGCACACAATGTACGCTACTCCTTGTCCA
Source organism: Proctacanthus coquilletti (assembly GCA_001932985.1). NCBI lineage: Eukaryota > Metazoa > Arthropoda > Insecta > Diptera > Asilidae > Proctacanthus > Proctacanthus coquilletti. Next base: position 978,987 of record MNCL01000037.1, on the reverse strand, counting down.
GGTGAAAGAGGAGCGACGACACTGATTTTACGTCTTTCCTCCGCGCGGCACATGTTCACTATTTTTTCTTCGTTTTTCCCTTATAAAATCAATAAAAGTTCTGGCCCGGCCGGGAAAGCCCTTCTTCTGGTCAATAACATTTCACACCTTTAACAGCCTTAAAACTTTCGATTGGATTAAAATCTAGTTGCGGTTCGTTAATTCCAAGTTCGCAAGGTGGCGAGCAGTAGACGTTGTGGGTTTTCCCTTGATTACCTGTTGGGTTTAGGTTTTATTAAAATCCGTTTCGAGGACGAGCTTAGTTTGGCGTCACTTTCGCGAATAGCAATCTTCAACTGACGAACCGACCACGGGTTCCGTGTTCACTGAGTTCTTAAATTCGGGAAAAAGGGAGTTTGCGCCAATGCCCGACGTGCCGAGACCACCACAGACGTTTCCCTCGGGTAACCTGCTTGTGGTTGCTGGCTAGGTTACCCGCTTATCCCCATTCTGAGTGCACACTGACATCACGTCTTGTTTTGGTTTGGTCGGAGGAAGTTGATTGAAGTGCGATCAATTTTCCCTAAGCGGGGGAGGGGCAGTGCATTTGGAAGAATTTTCACTCATGGTTACTTGGCTAGTAGGGGAAACCTCTATAGATACGAGCCTGTAATAGAACGCTAACTCCTTTTTCGCGTACACCAAGAGCTACGCACTATGAGGGAACAATTCGTTTGTAGGTAGTATCGGGAAAACGTGAAAAATACTCCCGCCTTCTAGACAATAATACAACAGAAATAAATTTTTCGTAGGCAATTACAACTTTGTAAGAACTTACTATCGATTTCAGCTTCGGATTGATCTTTAATTCATACGTAACTGGTCCCAATGTATAAAAAACAAAAATACGCGGAGATGAGATTTTTGAAAAGGATAAAAATGGACACAGTAATAATCAAGTAATAAAAATTAATTTAAAGTGCATATATAGGGTGAATTGCTAAAAATACATTTATTGTTTATTAGATTGCAGCGACCTTACTTTATAAGTATGGACACTCCTTCCAGCGAAAAACCCATTTCCACACAGTCGTGATCAGATAAGAATACCTTCACTACGCTTCGGCACGCAAAATTCATATAACATCCGGATATAATCGAAATGTTATGCCTTCGAACCAAAGTCGCTATGGAAAACATCCCTGGCGGAAAGAGAGGAAGCAGAAAGCGCCTTATTAATGATTTATTTTATACCTAGAAGTTCTTAACTAATTTATTAAACATCGTAAAAGAAATTGTACGCTAAAGGCCAGAGGCTATGCGATGTTTCGATTTCCATTTAAATACTTAATGGGACGGAAAATATCATCATATTGTTAGATAAATAGTTCAATCAATTTAAAGAAAATATATAATAGGTAGACATATATAATAAAACTTTTAAAAGAAATTACCTCTTTCTCCATACCGATAATTCTTCTTGGATTTCACGTAACTGGTGGAAAAGGCCTTTAATACTTTGCAGACCTTTTAGTACTTTGCTATAAACCTTCATAACATTATTAATATACATTTTATTATCGAGTTTCTGTAGAGAAGCCAATAATTTTCCTCATAACATCGACGGGCTTTACCTGAAAAAATAAAAGTAATTAGTAGAAGGCATATAAAGTAATTTTTGTAGAAACTTATTAATTGGAATAATAGGAAACTTAAAAGAAGGAGAGTAATTTGCTGAACCCCTAAAGGATCTATAAAATCGTGATATAATTTTTTACTTTCAAAATTACGAGCAAAATTCTAAATGAAGTTTTAGCTTCAAAAAGGGGTGTATAGTTTATATGTCGGCAATTTTAAATATTCTCTAAATCAAGATCCGTTTAACCCTTTATTGTTCTGTTGCGCATTGCACACTACGCAACACCTCACATTTGGTTATCTTTAAAAGTTAATAATACATTCTAACTGTAATCATTCTAAAAAGCCGATCAAATGCGACTACAACCAACACGCCCAGAGATCCGTAGTTTTCGTACGCACGTAAATATTTTTAATGCTAATGCTAATATTATAAAATAAAAATTGTTTGTTGGTAAAGTTAATCAATCATTTCCCAAAATCTATAGCCGTTATATTTTCTTGTAATTTTTACTAGATTTTCTATAGTACAATAATTCTCTAACTTTAATAGCAAACACTTGGGAAATAAGGAGATGGGCTTTTCTTATATTAATACAAAATAAAACGAACTAGTGTTTAAAAATTGTCAAAAAGTGTTTTAAAACGATATCCCACTCGATGGGTTGGAAAACATTATTTTCGTCACGCTTCAGCCCCTTTAACACGGTGCGTCGTAAAATCGGCGCTAAGGTTGTACAGTATTGAGCATCGAAAGGGTCTTAGGCTTATGCATAGGTACGGTCATGCAAGATTCGTAACTATGGTAATTTCATATTGATAGCTTCTTTAGTAGGCTCCGAGAAAGTCAACGGTGTCATACAGACATAGGGAGGAAGATACACCGAAAGGTACACCAAGTGACCCAATATTCACATTCATATTAAATATTAATAAGAACTACACAATTATATACAGTGAAACTTCGGTATAATGTTCTTGAGCGGCTTGGACCGAAAACGCATTACAGGCGAGGAATAAATAATGCACATGTTGGGGTCGGGACCATTAAAAAGGAGCGTAATATACGGAATAGCGTAAATTCGTAAATCCACTAGATATTCTTGCTTCACAACATTTTGAAACCCGTGCACTCTTCAACAGATCTAAGTTCCAACAGCAGTCTGGAAGCACTAAAAGTGTGGACGACTAGTCGAAAGCATGGGAAATTTGCCTATTTAGGTCTAAAGTTCGAAACTCGTTATTCTGGAGTCTAGACTATCTAGCGAGCTTACTGAGCTTTACGGGCTCCAATCTGTCGAATACAGAGGTCGTTCCGAGTTGGAAGTGGGTAACCTCAAGCTTTGCGGTAAGCCGGTCTGCAGACCTACTGTAAACAGAACAGAAATCCTGGCGTTACATCTCCCCTAATCGAGGTAATTTCGGTCCGACTTATGTGCGGTTTGGCTTTTGGCGATCTGGAGAACGAGCCCTTCAATTTCAAACTTGCCGGGCCCGTGCAGGTTGAAATTTTTACCCAAAAACTTATGTCGAATTTTTGCGAAAAACCGGAAACTGAAATTCTACGTGGGTGGGGAAAACATCGCAGCAATCGGCATCCGTCTCACTCGCCGCTTGCCTATCGATTTTTTGAAACCATTTAGCATGTTAAACGATGGGCGGAAAGCTCACGCGGATTGTACTTAAAGTCGGGACCTGTGTCGTGCACGCGGACGTGCAGTATCTCTTTAAGCCGGGTCCAATGCGCGATTGCACTGTGCCGGCGGAACTGTTTCCCTTCAAGTAAATCTCTCGAGGAGATATAATTCGCCCGCGTTATCTCCCGATTGTCGATGTCGAGGAGGTATTTCAAGCCAGGCAAAAATAAAAGCTCTTAATGTCAATGCTGGGCGACCCGGTCTCCGTCGCCGGCTTTGCGAGGGTGGAAACTGCTGATTCTAATAAACTTATGAGACTGCAGAAAATAGCTCAGAAAAGGCCTTCGGGGAAAAGAGTTGAAGTGCATTTGTCCTCTAGTCTTTTCTACAATCCGCCAAATTTTATGACACAGGCAGGAATATTTATAGTCTCCCATCGCAGTTATTTGCGCAGTTTTCCACTATACTTCCTGAACTATCACATTCGTTAATTTTGATATATTTCTTTACTTTATACAAAAGGGAACAACGCCGCAGGACAAGGAAACAATTTGGCAACTGCACGACCTGCGGCAGAATGCGCATTTAGTGCACCAAAGTGCAGGTTCAATGTAAAACTTCTCCAGGCAGACACAGACTAGTCTTTTATGAAATAAATGTGCTTCAAACTTATGCTTTAAGAGCACAAGAAACAATTTTGATCCTTGAAACAATGTGATAAGTTACATACTTTTTCCAAGTTTAGAAATACAAAAACTCGTAAAAAGCCTACATAAATCTTTCAAAGAAATAAAGTCTCCAATTCGAAAGACACCATCGCTCGTTGTATGTTAAAACTCATATGTGTATAACATACGCGTAACATAACGACAAGTGGAAGGTACACATTTATTCTGAAGAGTTAAATTAAGGTGAGAATCACACTTTTAGGAAAAGATTATTAAATCAAATCATTATCTATAAAACTCACAATTTCAATATATATCTTAGTTATAGCTCTGCAAGGTACTAATGGTGAAATCTGTTACTTATTACTAACATTCTCCTCTCCCCTCAAAATTGATTAATGTAAGTGACTGAAATCGAATTTTTCCCACATTTATGTATATAAAATATGTTATACAAATTCTCAATTGATCGAATAAAAATTGCGTCATAAACCATCAAATCGTATTATTACTACTTTTATCTCATTTAATCTCATTTTTTTTCAAAATAGTATATTTTTCTGAGAAACTACTAAATCGATTTCGCTCTAATTTTCCACATCTCAAGGATACACCGTTCATTTCAAATCCCTGAATTTCCACTATAATGATCCTTCGAAATTCTAACAACATACTTAAATTCTTCTGGAATTCTTTTTAAGTAATGTGAGAAAAGTTTCCTAGAGATTGATCCAGCAGTTTACAAGAAAATTGCGAAAATTTAAGACGACTGATATGAACTCGTGAAATTCAACAGTACATATTTGTCAAAATTACTAAAAAAAAAAACATGTACCAAGGAGAAAAGTTTGCTACAGAATATAAACTAAAATAAAATTAAATTCTTAACTCTTGCAACTAACTATAAAAGACATCCGCAATGGAAGGCGGGCTCTTATGGCGTCTGTGATGGGTTCCAACCAAGATCACCAACTTCAATTTTATAGACCTGCTGAGCTCTTGAATAGTCAATTAATTGTACTCCAACGGCATTTTTACAGAGCTAAATAAAGTTCACGAGCGTGCAGGCACATTTAATGCTCAATAACCGAGGTAAGAAAAAAAAATCCGCGAAGAGCATTCTTCGAATGCCACACTCCTAGATCTTCGTCTGGAAGCATGGGCCCGTATAAACTTTTAGCTCCTATAATTTTTCAGGAAATGCATACTAGTGATTTTTCCATCAACTGAAACTTGCTCATTACCATTCATGTTTCGTTCGATAGACCGAAGAAGAACAATTGAAACTTCTTCCTTTTCTTAAAGTAAAAATTTGTTTACTTTTAATGTGCCTTATGTTTGGAGGAAATACCTAACTGGTCTTCTGGTCTTCTTGGCCGCGGTCTTCTAGACTAGGTGTCCATCGAGCGGCACGCAAGCATATGAAAGCGGAATTATGATTAGTCGGAGCACCTTCGGCAGCATTGATAAAGGTGCAACGAATTCGCTTTGCATAATTACGACACTGCTCGTGTGGTGCTCAATGAGCCTGGAGGAGACCTCAATTATGTGCACGATAAGCTTCACACTCCGCGGAGTTTCTAAGTCGTCCATCGTTTCTTTTCGCGATAAAGAAGCTCTTCAGTCTTAGCGGACACGCCCGCTTCTAGACACTTGTAATGGAAGGACAGTGTCAGGGCTAGACAATAGCAAATAATCATTGCGACCCACGACACGCGCTTGCCGCTTGCCTCCTTCTCGCATTATAACGTGCCAGTGACCGCAGAATTGTGACCGAATTATAAAGAATTTGAGCACGTTTCTTAATGGGCGAGTGCCTCCCCTTTGAGGAGATACCACATGCAAAGGTGCACACACCCGCCCTTATACAGTCCCGGTCAAACTGGTCATTAGCGACCAACCAATTTAGCGGCAGGAAAGAGTCGGACGCGAACGTTCGGTTGGAAAGAGTCGTACGGGGACGAACTACTCTTATGAAATTACTAAAGCTTCTGAAATTAACACATTTAAGCCGGCCGGCTCCCAACTTAACGGAGACCTTCTTCTACTAAATATGCGTGCTCCACACATTTTTAGGGTATTGTTGAAAGAAAAGGTTACTTAGGTATGTAAAGGTACATATTTGTACAAGAAAGGTACATTTAGGGGTTAATATGGCTTTATTGTTTAAAACAACCCACTTACTGCTCTTTTCCCAAAATATCAACTACTGAGTATAACTAAAAGCGGCCAAAAATAAATTTGATGACACACAACATTATCCAGGCGGTACGCCCTACTGTTTTGAAGTGGAACTGAGATTTAGACATTTAAGCTACATCGCTTTGAAAGTGGATTTGAAATAACGACGAGAATTCCTGCTACGTATAAATCTGAAGGATCAGTTTCAATTATTGTACCTACAAGAACACTAGAAATCTATAACTAACTCGTTGGGCGGAGTTATTCAGAACCTATTGATTAAGTTCAATGTATTTAATTCGTGGTAACCGGACCGCGGAAATATGATTCTTATTTTTGTTCTTTCTTTAGCATTACCTTCTTTATATATTTATGTTATCATTTATTACTTTAGTAAAGATTTTTCCCTTAATTTTCGTTTGATTTGGGTCTAGACTTGGTCCTTTAACAGACGTACGAGTATTTTCAACAGAAATTTCAGATAGGAAAATCGATTCTATTTCTAAAAATAAAACTAACATGAAGAAAATGAGAAAGATGTGGATTATTTATTAAAGTAAACACAATTTAATTCGAATACTTATGGGGATTTGAGCTTGGATCTGATTACGTCTTTGAACTTTGCAAGTTTGGAAATAATAACTAATCAAAACTGCTGACCCTGCGGTTTAAATATAATTCAAGAGAAGAAAATTCAAATTCAGGTTAAGGATCGCGAATTACAACTTTTCATATTTCATACAAAACTCATTTCTTGAAAATTACCATATTTGCTTCTATTTTACTTTAAGGAATGATGTTTGAGTAACAAATATTACCAATAAGTACTTAAAAATCAGCTACTTTATTTTAGTTCTTTCATAATGTGATTAATTTCACAGAAAAGAGTTTAATCTTCAGCAACTTCATACGATAAAATACCAAACAAAGAATTTATAATTTAAGATTCTATTATTTGTATTATTTTTCAGTATGTACTCAAAATAGTTTGCACTTTCCAGTAGACCGCACTTCTTGTCTTAGGGCAAACAAAATCGATATCAGTAATCTTATCGACTATTGAAGAGAGATAACGACCAAATAACCACATACAGCAAATATTTCTGCCCAAAGATGGAAATGGACTAACGGTTGCTTTCCTAGCGTTGGAAAATAATTATCATTGACTCAGCCCTAATTGGATTGACCTCCACTGCTTTAAACATTACACTTTGAGATTTAGCCCATCACTCGATGGTTTATGGCTTCCTTGAAAATTTGCCAACTATAGACCACCAAAGGAGCAAGCAGACAAGATTCTAATTACGATTATGCTTACAGCTTAATATCATGTAAGTCGACTTCTTCCTTTGTGTTTACCTAATGAGCCGGCACAAAACTGGAAGTAATATTTAAGCAATTTGATGATAGTTCTATTAATCGTCTCCGCCTTCCACTCCCTTAATTAGATAAACATCATTTCTTTGAAATAGATCACAATTACATGTGAATGTGTCTTCTTCGACCATGGACATTTTGCGTGAGAATGAAAACACGCTATGGATTTTCGTAAAAATTGAAGTGATTAAGAAAAACTTTTAAGTGGAACACCAGATGTTCAAATAAACTGACTTTTACTTATCTGGGATAAATTCAAAACACAAATCTTCAGCAAGTAAAATTGTGATGATATTAACACTTATGACTTTACAAAACAAAAATTATTTTCTTTCCCTGACTACAAAACACCTTTATGGAAAGATATCAATCGCCAATCCCAATCACTTTGGCCTTTTATGTGGTCACTAACTCCATCGCGGCACTCGCGACGGGTCGTTCACCAAAAAGTGCAAAGCCCCCTATTTATTAACTTTCTAGTCTCCTATGCCACTCCAGTAGTATTGGAAAATGAAGCCAATAATCCTCTCTATTAAATATGGTAGGATAAATCACGCTTTACTCCCACCACTGCTTGTGGTGTAAAAGCGGCTAAACCAACATACCGATTTTCATTTATTTCTCTGCAACTAGAATATCGCGTTAAAATGATACCTGCCCAGTTTGGTCACTAAGTTATGAATAGGAAAAATGCGCTTAATACATTTCCAGTAGTTCTCACGTAATCCCAAATTTTTATAAACAAGCAAATAATAATTAATTACCTTTTTATTTTCGTATTAGTTACTAGTAATAAGCTTCAATTGTTCTTCCTATTATTGTTTTCATTTTAATTCACAATAAAAAAAATTATTATATGAGGTATTAGCAGTAACGCTTTTTCCTTCGGTTTTTGTAACATTCGGAACACACTCTTGTTATTCTAAACCTTAATTTAAAGTTAAAATACGCTACAACTGTAAAAGATTTCGCGCTTTTACAACAGCTCTGCTTCTAGAAGACTAGATCCGAAACGTACATGTCAGAGTGATGTCATTTTTACCAAAATCTATACGGAATAAAAACACTCATATTATAATTACTAATTATTAAAGGTAAAAATTATATTTTATCACCCGAAATAACGTTTTTCTTTTTATAAAGAAATTTAAATTTTTAAATTATTTTGCATGCTTGTGAAGAATCTTTGAAATAGATGAAGACAATGTTTTTTCGTGATTACCCTTTTATTCTGTGGGAAATATACGCCCCGTCTTAGTATCGCAAAATTTTTCTCCAAATGGTTTGGAGAAAATCCATGGGGCCCATTTTGCATCTTAGGAATTTTCCTAATTAGAATCCCTTGGTAGTCGGTTAGGCAACCCAGAGCCACCTTCAACTGAACTGCTGCAACGTTGTTTTTAACCGCGTCGGGGTCATAACAATGCCTTAGTAATATCGAAATCGCCTTTTCAACATAATAAATACAAATTGGATATGGATTTCATAACCTAATCCAATCAGATGGCTAAAATTATTTTCGTTCCTTACTTCTTTAGTCAAAGTTGACGAAAGCTTATGGACAGTTTAAGATTCATGTTGCTAAAAGCATAAATTATAATAATTTTTGCATTTTCTCAAGCCATCATTTGGATCATTTGGACAAAAATAACTCTTTTAGGTATTATTTTTAGTTACTATATTACTGAGTTTGTAATCGGTCGCCGGAGCGTCAATTTGTTGATTAAGATGACCTAAGTGACCCAACCGGCGTTATTACGGTCAGTTAACTCTAAATTCTAAGGATTTTTGCATATCCTTAACAACTGCCGCAAATTATATCACTGAGCGATTCATCAGCAAACATATAAATTAACGTGTGATTACCACCATTACTAGAACAGTGGAGTTGCCTTACATAATGCTGTGGGACCGGGAACTTCTTCGGAAAGCGAGCCCATTTGAATAGCTCTTCAAAAAGATGTGAGAAGATCAAAATCGCAAATTACGCGAATCGCAGAAATTTTCGCGTGCGGGTTTCACTGCTGTAAGACGATCATGCGGCACCTCAAGAGCGGAAGAGCCGCGAAGAAAGCGAGAATCATCGCGCGAATGTTTATAAATAATAATACGTCTTCGATGACTGCGATCAGCCAATGTCCCAAGTCCGCTGAATTCATCGCGAATGTCGCGAGACGATCTTTCGTCGAGCGCGTAAACAAATTTTAATTGCCCGGTCTAGGTCTCATAAGCTTTTGATTTGCTTCTCGAGGAAGTGGAACAGGTTGTGATTGCACCACCCGATTAAGTTAGATGTTATGATGTAAGCCCGCGTCAGCCAGTTTTTGTTTTTTACTTGGACTAGAGATCTTTTGAGCTCCTGTTCGGTTTTGAGTCAACTAAATTCACCCGCCCGGGACGAGAATTGGCGAGCGACAAGTCTAGAATATTCCGCTCATGCTATTCGGACTTATGCATTGCGCTATTGTTTCATGGGCTTTATGGTCGTTAGACAGTGCGTGATACCACCATTAATCGGATGACATCACTGCTCTTCATAGTGTTCAGAATTACCCAAGCCGGGCGGCGACACAGACCAGCAAAGTTGGCACCTAGAATTAGTTCAGCCTTGTTTGATATGCTAATTTCCGGGTGCCCAAACAGTGGCTGGAATCTCGTGTCGCGGGGATGCAAGCGACCGTGCCACTATCGACGCATCTGCCCCGGTCATCCCGTTTCCAGAGAATTCATTAGGGTGCTGCATGCTAATCAAATTTACGTCTGTTTGTTTACTTAATAATGTCTGGTGTTTTGAGTCTAGTTACATAGAAAAATCATAGACAAAGAGACAGCTTAGTTCAGCATTGACTACCTGCGTTTTGTTGTTCCTCTTGCTGATGCTGCTCCTGTAGTGATACAGAATTGGCGAGTTTCCCAGCTTCTGACGAACTTTCCAATACATCCGCCATTTTTCTTGAAGTATCCTCAGCTTTTTTTCCGAACAATAAAACTGATTAAAACTCACAAACCCTTTAATTAACCACTATTACTACTGATCAACTGAAAATTCAAATCAATCAAAATTCCCTTCGATTTAAAATCACTTCACTGGATGGAAACGGAAGTCCGGCTCTTTCTCCGTCAGTCGAAAATCGACGCAATTGGGTAAATCTAGCGACCAAATTCGCAGAGCTCAAGATAATCGTGTTTTAATTCAATTATAGATAGTATTGTATATAGTATTGAATTGAGAACTTCAGTACTATCCGCGTCTGCACGCAGCCACTGTTCAATCTAGAACGTAATCTCGGACTGAACTCGTGAGGTGAGTTTCTGCTTGAGATAAACCGAAGGAAGCTCTTATCAGCCGAACGCTAACTGCTGATTACCGACCCAGGTCTGCAAACTAGACGCTTTCAAGAAAGCCCCGCGAAGCACTCGACTTTTGTCGACGTCGCCACCTGCTACAATCCATAGAAGCAAGGTAAGCTTTTGGGAAATTCTGTAGCATGAGGAAATAGCAACAGTTTGTGCTTTTCTACGGTGCGGAATTTTAACGCTCTTTTCTATCTGAAATTGTCCACATGGTCTATACAAAATTCAAGTTTGAATCATTTTGGCACAATTTGTATAGTTACTTGAAACATAAAAACAATAAAAATATATTTGTGTTACTAACTACAGACAGACAGACATTAGAGAAATTATTCACCGATAGATAAATTATTACTCTTATTTTTAGAAAATTCTTGTCCTTAATTGCACCAAAATTTCGATAAACAAAAATTGGTAATGTAACAAAAAAAAAGGCTTTTAGTATTTGAATTCATCACAATCTGGATCTTTTAGGAAATGTCGCTATTGCCTTAGAAGTAGACGAAATCGTGGTCCCATCATTGTAAAAATTGTGGAAAGATGAAGTCTGCAACCCAAACACCTCATTCTGATAGCTACATAAAATTACAAAAATTTGATATTTTTGTTTTAATTTGGTCTATAAAATATGCTGTTTTTTAAAGCTTCCAGCTCAAATATATGACAAATTAAATCTATTTGCTTTCACACTTGCAAATAGACATATTTCTTATTTTTAGTCGATTATAATAATTTTTGTTCGAATTTAAAACTTTCCAAAGGTTTTTTTCTTTGTGTTAATTTGAGTTATTTTTGTTGCGAACAGCACTCACTATTTTAAAATAAAACTACAATTTAAAAGAGCTTCATAAAGAATGCTCGATATGTTTAAAGTTGAATTTGATACGAACGAAATTTATATTTTAGAGAGTACAAGAAGTAAAACAATTTTCCTTTCCTCAACAAATTAGTTAGCTATAATTTGTTAATATTAATATTTTTATATAATATAATTATTAGCAATTATGAAATATAAGAAAAATCTATATCGAAAGCTATTACTTTTCATTTAGAAAAGAACCCCATGACAAAGGTGTGCATGCGCACTGAATAATTACCTTTTTCCACTGTTCTTATTTAAATTGTACATTTTAAGGCACGATACCAATAATACAAGTAAACTCATCATACACAAATAAAATACTTTTGTACTTTAGGAACAATCATATCTGGTCTTTTTGTTATACATTCGAATTTTTGTTATAAATTTTATCGTCATCGTACCGACCATATGGAAGGTTTCATATCCCTTTAGAAATAAATAAATGAAAGTAGGTTTATGCGAGACTGGAAATATTTGAAAGACATTCATTATTATTCATATCATAGCGACATTTTTGATTTAATTATTTCCACTTAATAAAACAATAATTTGGTGATTGGAAGAGAAAAAAACTCATATAATAACTATTAAATAGTTTTATGAATAGCCTTCAAAAAATCTTGGGTAGCAATTTAGAAAACATTGTTATAAATAAAAAAAATGTCCTGTAGACCGACTTTCCATCAAAGAACTTACAGAATTTAATTATTTCACCGTGTTGTGTTGATGAATCGTATTACACCTCCAAAAACCAGACTTTGTGTCATAAATTTAAAGTTATTTCATTGTGTGAATATTTTATTTAATTCAAGAATACTGACTTTCCATCGTTAGATATTTTACGATCTTTATAATAACCAATTGAGAAAATCAGTCTACAAAATAAATAAACGAACAGATTTTTGTTGGTATAGTCTTTTATTTATTTTTATTGACCTTCTTCTAAACAATAGTAGTTACAATAAATGAATTCCTTGAAATCGTTACTAGAACAAATCGTATTCGAGAACATATATCGCATTCTGCCTGTCTGTTTAAATTGATGTTAATTTTTCTTCGCTACTAGAATTGTACAAAAGCATCATAGACTGCCAACAAAATTCCTCAAAATGGCCTTCCACGAAACTGCTCTTCTTTTCGTTGTATAATTTTATGTAGTGTATCTTTAATCTTAAATACATTATTGCGTTAAATTAAAACAAAAACATAATAATAAAACAAAATTATTTTAAATAATTTATTTTAAAAAATATATTCCAGGATGTGATGGTAAATGTAAAGTCTGAAGATGGTATTTTATTCCTCAACGGGCCTCTCGCACATCCTTGCGAGGAATGCTATAAAATTTTAATGAAAACTTTAATTAGAAACTGATCAGATTAAGACAGATAAAGAAGCATGAGCTTGATGCTTCTCTTGAATTGCTTGAAAGCAGAGAACAAAAGGATGGATTAGGATAAGGATAAAGAAAGCTAGATTGTGCATTTTGTCAGCAGCATCGATATTTGTTCAGTAGGTAAACATCTTAAAGCCAAAGCCGCGATTCGGATATCACTTCAGATATACTTACATAGAGTTTTCACCATTTGATTGGTGAAGTCATCAATTTTTGAAGGAAAGCTGTGTAGGTGCAAGGTAGTAAAACAAATTTGGATCACAAATTATACATGGTGCCAGAGTAGGTTGGTGCAAGGGAAACAACACGTGAAATACATGAAAGATTTGAAAAAAACATTTAAGTGACCTTCTTACCATAAATAATGACTAGACAAAAGGTAAAAAGTTGTGCGACGAAATAAATCAAGTTGTGCAATATAATTTCGTTTAGGTTTTTCTGATTTTTTTCGATTTTTAATTCGATCAGTTATACTTACGTGCATATGGGATGAATCCATCATCATCTTCAGGGTCCAAGCAATCCTTGAAGAGTTCATCAACTTGTTCGTCCTCAAGTTTCTCACCTAAGAACAAAAACGTATGTAAGTGATTATTCATGCTTTTTTTGGTATGTAACTAAAGCATACCCAACGACAGAAGGGCATGTTGTAATTCAGCCATAAGCATGAGACCATTCTCATTTTTGTCGTACAATTTCAGACACTCTATGAAATCTTCGTAGCATCCTTGTTCCTTTTCTTTTTTCACTTGGGAATAAATTGGAAGAAATTCCTCTAATGTGAACTTCTTCTCACCCTTCTTCTTTGTGCCACCCATTTTCTCAATAAGGGCCAGTGTTGGATTGCAATTCAATGCTCGGAGAGCGTCACCTAGGTCAGTGCCATCAATGGCACCTTCGCCGGGTGGGGCCATAATGTCAAAAACGAATTCAACATCTGGAAAAAGAATTCATTTTAAAATATTTACATATAGTTTAAAAGCAGTAAAAAGAAAAAAAAACTAAACCGTACAAAATCTTCTTAGTCTTTTCTTTAAAGGGCCATCAGAGATTTGGGCAAGAGCAAATTTTTTAGTAATTTTTAAATACATATTTAAAAAATAAATGAATCACTTTGAAAGTAAAAATTGCATTTCTATGATAAAAGACGTGGAAATTACCATGAATGTCTTAATTATATTCTACAAATATAAAGACAAGGACTTCCAAAAAGACTAAAAAATTTTTAAACATTTTATCAAATATCTTGAGTATATCTCAAAGGACTCTCGATCTCCATATAAGGTCATGTCGGCTGGATTTTATGATAGCATTCTTTCTACATTTTCTAACGCCAATAGTTTAATTAAAAGCCTCAGTAAAGAAATTTTCGTTGGTCGAATTTACTTAGTAATATTCATCATTCCGTCACATTCGCAATTTTTCATGAATAATTGCCTACTTCGGATTTAGAAGGTCAAGAGATTATAAAAACTTGTTGTAAAAATAGACAAAATTGTATTATATGCTATGCTTTTGATAATGGAAAAGATATAAAATCATTCTTATATCTTTTTACAAAATTTAGTAAAAAAACCAAATTTTGTGAAAAATTTAACTAAAATTTTGAAAATCTCAAATTTCCAATTTATGATCATATATGGATATTTTGCAAGATAAAAGTTTTTTGTGTAATGTTTGCAATCATCGAAATCTGATACAGATCCAGAATTAGATCATCACAATCTGCTCTACGAACACCGTCCAAATAAGACGAGCTACAGAACACATACATAGCACTAATGAACCGAGTCTATAAATAAAATATACTATTTTAACGGGCAGTCTTCGTACCGAAAAATATATGGCAAGACTTCCCGAAAGGCATCTATTTTCGTGCGTAAGTAAGAAGTTTATTATATAACTCATTTGACCACTTCGCACTCAATCCATTAAATTTGTAAAAAATTCTAATTCAATTCTTTACTGTTTTTTTCTTTTTTAAAATCAGTTCACAATCGTTAGATTTGATTCTGAGATTCCCAAAGCGGATCAGAACTTACTTTCGATATCACGCTTGCTGAGATCGTGGGCTGCCTGTAAAATAAGAAAATTTTTTCAATTAGATCACGAAAAGCACTATTATATGTGTTCCAAAATATTCTACATGCACTTGAATACTATCACTAATTGACTAGCCAATTGAAATATCAAAATTGCCCTCACCATTTTGTGGATGCTTTTAACTTAACTAACTCGCGGATAAACTCGGACTGATCAGTCGTCCCACAATTAGAACGAACGGAGTTTCAAAGGTGATCTGAATACTTCACGTTCGCGAACTGGACGGAGGTTCGGAGCATGCTCGGTAGAAAAATTTCACCTTCGGATAAATTCGTCGTTTCGCAGCGAGTCTATTTTTAATTTCATGCTCAAACCGATGCGTTTTCATTAACACCTGAAAAGAGCCGTATTCCTGTGATGTTGCCGGGCTCTCTAAGATAGCCTAGTGCGTCCCTGGATACTCTCCCACAATTCGATACCAAAACGAGAACCGAAACCGAAAAGCTTGTCTAACTCTGGAAAGATAGGATCGACTACTCTCAGACAATGCGCGCTCGTGTTCTATTTTTAAGAGCTATGACACAGATCCACATTCCTTCGACGGGGTTCCTACTGTTTCCCCAAGACTAGGCAAATCGGGTTTCTATTGATGAATGATTTTATTAATAAAGGTGGACCAGAAGTGCTTCAATTACACTTCTCGTATGCACAATCTCAAATTTAAACCTAAACACAAGCCACTTCGTAAAATTATTTATAAACATTTGAACTTTCACGGGCCGGGTAGTTCATGTTTTGAAATCTATGCATCTAGATAGGCAAGCTTGAAGAAATTAGTAGTGTTTTCGTGGGCTGTTCTTTTTAGTAATATTAAGCTAGCAGCTAGGACAGTTTTTAAGTTGTATTTATCTAACTTTATTTTTTTTATTTATCATAAAAAATATATTCTTCGTAACGTATCACAAATAAAGTTTATCTTTTTACTTTCATACCAAAAGCTTGAAACGATCATTTTTTTATTATTCTAGTTAAACCACATGAGAGCCCGCATTTCTATCTTATGCCTCCAATTATAAGAAATGCGTCAGAATTTCGAAATATTGTTGTCGAATAAAAACTCAGAACGTTTATTACTATTTTATCAAGATAAGATTTTTTATTAGGATATGATGCAAATGGCTTAATTTGTTGTACTGAAACTTGAAACTGAAAACTTAAAATTGTTAATTTTAAAATAAAGCATGTTATTTATTTATGTTTTAGTACTTATTTTTGCATAAATGTCCCTTGTTCTATTTTAAGCATTTTACGAATTGCATAATCCACAAATGAAGAACATTTTCTAATCACTTCTTGGTAAATTACATAAAAAATGAAAAGTCAATATATAGATTTAATTTCTTATTATTATATAAAGATCCTTCTTTATTCTGATTTGTAACCCAAAGAATACTGTAAAACTAAAATTAAACTGCTACTATATATGAAATAAATAAAGAATAATAATATTTGGAAATTCAAACCTGTTCTGAGGTATTTCAAAAAATTTTGAAAAACTGATTAAAAATTATTCTAGCCATTTTAAAGAAAAAGTTTGAGCCTTTGAACTATTTAACAAAATAAAATTCCCAAAAATTGAGTAATATATATATATTTATTATTTCTTTTTTTTTTTGGGATATATAAAAAGACATAAGCTTAGTTTAGCCTTATCCATTTCGAGCGCTAGAATTGCCTGCTTTCAAACTTTCAGATCGATCTATTCAACAACAGGAGTAAAAAATGCGACGCAGAATGGCCACAAATAAAATAATTCAGTGGTTTTGTTCTCTTTAAGTTACACTTATTTTCAATGTTCATATTTTTAATGCTTCTTCGTTTGGAAAGAATTGAAATCTCGTTAAAGCACCCATAATGTTCTGGCACGTGCTGCAGTCAGCTGGACGGTATCAACTGTTGCAACCGGCTCTGTGAGCACATTTGTATATCCGATTTTGGTCCAGCGAGCACATGTTCTGCACGTGGTTGCATCCACCCCAGAATCCTGTTACACCCCCTACCATATGATTTTGTTTACCAACAGACCTACCGGCGAAAGATCAGCGCAATCTCGACATGCACGTGCAGCTTCCAGCTGGACAGAATCGATTCCTCCAACACGCAGCTTTCTCCTCCTCACGGTCGACCCTTGTTTATGCCTCATCCGCGGCAAGGGTGCTCCACCCCCAACGACCCCAGCGCGTCCCTTTTGCTCACTTTCATCACATACTTGTCGTCTGTCCATTACAGCCTCAGTCGCCATTCCCGATCGCTCCACTAAGGTGGGAGCCATGACGTAGCTCCTGTTCGCGTGCCAACTAGTGTTATTAAGTGAAATTGTGCAAACAAATTTTTCACAATCCACAGGTAATAATCGAATGGGTCGGCCAATTAGCGAGAAATTTACCTTCCCTGAGATTTAGTGTGAATTTCGTGCGGCGAAATCGCGACTACGCAAAGGAAATTGCCAAGGAGGTGGAAATTTTCCCTAATTTAGCTAATGGGTGTGCCCTGCCCTTCCCGTCGTCCTCCTGGCGATAAGTCGTTTTTATTAGATAAGATAGTTAGCTAGTCGCTTTAGCGACATGTGAAGTACAAAGGAATTGTGGCTTTTATGAACGATGATTTTCCCGAAATTGTGTGAAAATCTTGTTATATAACCAGGTTTTTCAATATGGAGGATATCTTCTCATCTGGGCTGGAGTCTGCGTCCACGGCATGTTAGGCACTTGTGAACTTTGCCGTAAGGCTCTCGTAAGATTTTATGTAAAAAAATCTTACTTTCTCTTTGTTACTTTAAAACGAAGGTTTTTTAACTAACACTGTTAGATTTAAGGTTCACCTAGGGGCAGGAAGAACTCTATACATATATAGCCTTTAAAATTTTATATGATTTACTTTGATTTATTGAATTCTTTTACTTAACATAAAAATATACTAAAACTTGTTATAACTTTAAAGTTACTGCCTTTGTAGATCTAGTTAAATGCAAAACATTTCCAACAATAACAAAAGTTTTTAAAATCTATGAACTATTTAAATTTTACAAATTTAAGAGATATTCAACTGCTAAAGATCAAAACCCTTTCTTCAAAGCATTAACTGAAGATATAAAAAATTAAATTTCTATTGATTGTATGTAAATTCGAGCGTTTGACCGCTCACAATACTTAAAGTAGGATTCAACATTCTAAATGATATATATTAATTTCTATCAAGAAATGAATACCAGGAAATAAATGAAGAGTACAGGCAAAAAAACAGGCAAAATAAGAAATTTGAAAATCACACACTTTTACTCTCCGAAAACCTAAATAGGGAAAAATCGTTCATGTCGATGCAAATAATAAAAATAAAATTTGCTCACAAAAGAAAAACAATCTGTGCCTATTTTTAGTCTGTACTCTTCAAATGTATTTTTTGCATTCGAAAATGATTAAGTTTTTATAAAACAAAGGAAAATTTGCGGAGATCTAATTTCACTTTGTAAAGAAAAGGTACAAATAAATTGCATTTAAATTATAAAGTCGATATTACGTTAGAAAAACTTCATATCAGGAAATAATAAACAATACCTGTTTATTTGTTGTTTTATTATTTTAAATTTATTTAAAAGAAATTTAAATTATCGATTTCTTTCTCATATTTTACATAAAGCTGTAGTCGAATAACCTGTAAAAATTAGCCATTAAATTTATAAGAACTAATAATTTTCTAGGAAATTTAACGCGGAGGAAGTCATTGTTACCTGAAAATTAGTCAATTTATTAAAAACACAGAAATTTATTTCTCCATATGAATTATATATATAGAATTTTTAAAAAGATATTTATATAAAAATAGACTTTGCTCATATTTCACATTATATTTTTCATGAATGGTTCTTCTTAACTGGTACTCTGATATCGGAAATAGTTGTATTTAGTTAGTCAAGCAGCTAAACTTCGCCCACTATATGAAGGAAATTGCATGTCGTCACGCCCAATCTCCGTTTTTCCTTGTAATTTTAGAAACTTACTTGCAAATTCGTTTATAAATATTTTCAAATACTTTAACTATATTTTTTTATAAATTTTTGTAAGTACGTATTTACCCTAAATAATCTTAGAATTTAAGTCTTTATAATACAAGTGGTGACATTTTAAAATTCCTTTAACCACAAAATAGAATCATTAAACTTAAAAATAAATTATGGTATAAAATTTATGATGTATAAAAAATGTAGGTGCCATCATCACAGAAAAATTAACTATTATAATTCAGGTATTATTTTACTGTGTATATCAATTTTCTTTATTATCATGTCTTTTGGAGAGGAAAGTGAATTCCAGATTTGAATTGATGAGGGAGCAATAAACTTCAATAATCCCACTGTACATCATCTCATCAAATTGCAAACATATATCGTGTTTGTCTCAAGCAATTAATGATTCAGCCGAGTGCGAATTTACCGATTTTCGGTTACACAAACAGAAAGGAGAAATCTTTTGGATCAGTGCCAATTGAATAACATTCTGGATGACATAAAGTTGAAATTCCGAGACTGCTAAAAATAAAGTCTTCTCAGGAGACTTAACCAAAAACATGAAAATAGACACTTAGTAAAAGCTTTTGCCGCCAAAAACCCTTTCCTCGCTAACAAGACTAATAGATTAAAAGCTGCCCTTCTAATTACGAAATAATAATTTTATAATATTCAATAGTAATAGACCTGTTCATATAAGGAATGGAAACAAAATTCACACATAAACATGAATACGTGGACATACAGCGAGCGATTCAGCCACGTGTAAGAAAAATCAAGTTATTTCGTTCTGCACATTCTTTATTCAAATTTCCCACGATTTGAGTTTGCTTCTCAGTGATTTAAAAATTAATATAAACAAATTTTTCGAGATTAGCAAGTCCACGTACCTTTCTGAATACATAGACAATGACGGTTCGAATTTATGCAATTGAATATTATTTTATGAAATACTTCGAAATTTCTATAAGGCTTTTACGGGGAAGTGATACATAAAAACTAAATTCAAAACAACCTTGCACTTTTTATGAATAAATTCAGTAAACTTAGATACAAAACTCCTTTAAAATTTCCATTTATGCTCAAAAATTACTAAGCTATAATTTTAATTATTATAATATATTTTACATACGAGAAAAAATTCGAACGAAGTATTTCATTCTTTTCAATTCACACTCTTACAAGTTTAAAATGCAGACCTTTTCCGAAAATGACTTGCTTAGTAGAAAAACTGACATTTAAATACACACCTACACCCCTAATCGTCTCAGAAAAATGAGAAACTTCAAATACTTTTTTGATTCAATGAAAAAAACTATCAGCTCAATTTTTAAAATTAGAGCATTGGTTTTCTGATTTGATTCAAAAAATTTATAAACTAATGACGACGATCTAAAGACACTGCTTTTTTCAAGTTTAATAAATTTTCTCTAGAAAGCAAAACTCTTAAGCCTATTCTATATAAGTACAGTTTTGAGAAGAAATCTGTTTCATTACGTCCGTATAATGCACGCTCTAAAATTCTATATCTAATTAAGAACTTCGAACAATTTCGAGAATTTTTTGAATAATTTTTCTGCAAATCTTTAAGAAAAAGATCTTTTCCAATACTTTCAATCAAGGTTTTTCCCTAATGACGTCATTCCTTTCAGAAAATGTTAATACACTGACTTAAAATGAGTGCCAACAACGAATCCTACGAAAATGCTCCTATAGACGAGGGCTTACAGGACTTGGGTCTTCCAGTGCCAGTACAAACCTTCTTATGGCGTCAAATAGCACCTTTTATACGTCCAAAGCTGGGGAAGTTACACGAAGCCAGTTGTATGGTAAGAAAACGTGGACATTCATTGTGCAGTGCCATAATGGGATCGCAAAGTTAAAGCCGTGAAAAAAATCATCATAGCCGAGCTGTAAATAAAGGCCTATCGCTGTTGTCACAACATCCCATACACTTCCATAAATGTTTGACGGATTGATAGACATATGCATATACATAAATATATTTTTCATATTTTTAGTTGCGAAATACTACAGCTTTCTCTAAAAAGACATATAACATATTCTTTTTTTCCAAAACAAGGTTTAACTGCTGCTACTACTTTAAAGAGCGTAAAACCCCCAAAAAAAAAAAATAAATAAATAAAATAAAAAACTAAATAAATAAATAAAATAAAATTAAACTTTATTGCTTTTCATTAGGCAGGCGATGAATGATTTTAGCATTGCTTTTATTTTTCATAAATCATTTTGTATAATATGTCACTAACTGTTTTATAAATGTGATATGTTTGTATTTGTCTTTTGCTTACACACACATGTAAAAATCAATGCGACATCTTCACAAATGCGATATAGTTTTGCCAACACGCACCTGGACATCATGTAAGTTGAAAATGATGCAAAGTGTTCCTTTTTAAATGTTAAATTGTTTCATGTTGAAAAATGTATTTATAATAAAACGGTTCAAAATAATTAAATCTAAAGTATGTATTTTTGAATATTTAGGAACTGAAGGAGGCCTGCAAGGTAGAGCATTGTAGCTAGTTCTTGAAATACTACTTAATCTTAATATTTTCGTAGTCTTTTGAAAAAGTTCTTGTGCAAAATATCCAATTCGGCCTCTCACCATCATTAACCAAAGGGCTGCATGACATACCCAGATGGAGACTTCTCCAAGCGGCTCTACCCCATGTTATGCATTGCGCAGCCGCTTTATTGCATAACAGGCAAGCAAGAGATCCTATCTTTAGACCCTATCTTTAGAATTACCTGAACTACCACACAGGGTAAAGGATTTGCAAACCATGGGTGCCACCGAGATAAAACTTTTGTATACGATGCAGTGGATACTGCTTTATGCATCGGAAGAATGCGCAGACGAAGAGGAAAATATTCCAAAAGACCAAAACACTAATCAGTATCTGTTTTCCGTGCCAACAATTACGGTAGCATTTGAAAAAAAAGCCTATCAAATGAAAGCACAAATCTAAATATTTAAATTTCAGCTTTTTGTATACCTTTTTGCGCCAATTATTCATCATCTAAAGGAATCAGATTTTCAAAATTTTCGTCTAGAAAATGGAATAAAACTTTGGCAAGGTATGTGGGAATACAAAGCACCTGGAGCGGCTTGTTTTGTTGCACCAGTTAAACCTAAAGCCAGAAACCTTATAAGCCCACCAACACCTAAAGGATCAACTGAAGTGTTTCCCGCAAGTAAGGCAAATTTAATGTTTTATAACGTAGTTTCAATTTTCCCTCCATAGGAAAACCGTCTTCTGGACAAGATATGATGTCGCCAAATACAGACTCACCGCAGAGTATGTCTTTTTCTGATCCAGTAAAGCACGATGAAGAGGTAAAACCTGAACTATAATTTTAAACCAAAAACACTTTCTTAAAATTAACCATAAACAACTTTAGCAAGGTTCGTGGGTTTCTTCTCCAAAAGATTTCGTCTTCCCTGAAACAATTCCTGAAGAAGCCTCAAGTGTGGAAGAAGAAAGGGTTGTTATATTTCGTCTTCCCTCTGGCCCCTATTTAATGGACCCATCATTTTACACTGTATACTTTTTAAATCTAGTTGTTAATAACATTTTAGTAATTTTGTTTGTTAGGCCGACGCGAGTTTATTGCAGCAGTCTCAAAGTAGGAGGGGTAGCAAACATTCAGTTCAATCTAAAGATAAGACAACTCGTTTTGATTTTGACACTGAACGAATTCAAGAAAAAGAGAGTAAACCTTCAACGACAACAACAAAAAGCAGTTCTTCCACAGAGAAGGATCACTCAGAAATTGATGAGAAAACACTTACAAAGTACGACGTAGGTGCTGCAACTTATCTAGACGTTGCAGTATTAAGATGCCTCTTCATTTCCCATTGGCAGGAGGAAGGAGTCTATTGGAGTCTTCATTATTTGTACAATCGGTGCTCTCCTAAATGTTCGATATGTTTATTGAATTTCAAGAATTCCTTCACTACAGATTACATGAAATCGGTGAAGAGACAGCGGAAACACCTCAACAACCCCGAAAACGTTCTAATTCTTTACCCATTCCTCACATAGAAATATCTCTATATCAAGGTCCAGGGACGAACAGCCGTGATAGCCCGAGTGGAAGTTCCACAGCTAAAGACTACATCGAGATTCCAGAGCCTACCATATCAGCCCTTTTGACCGGTAAGTGAACACCAGTCGAATTGATTTGGAACATTTTTTTTTTTTTATTTTGACGAAGAATCCCCTTTTCATACTCTTTGTGAAAAAGCAGAAGACACTAGTACAATCGGTGAGCGTAAGGGCAGTGAAAAGAAAAAGCGTGTCAAAATGGCAGACCTTAGAGCTTTTGTTGAGACGAAGATGTTTTCCAAGTCAGACAGAACATTAGAGAAGGTTGGCCTTGACAGTGTATCGAATGATAAGAGGCTGGAACACGCAGTAAGAAAAATGGGCGTCGAAAACCATAATAACTACAATTTTCTTTATTCAAAGGAGTACCACAGTAGCCTGGATACTGGTGAGAAACATTTATCCCGATCAGCATCTATGATTTCACGAGAACCGCCGAGCAATTTGACTAAAGGGAAAAGTATGCCGAGTCTAAGGTAATTACTCTTTTTGTATATTCCCACCACTCCTTTGTGTGACCTCTGAAGACCCAACTTCAAAACTATCCCTATTACCTAACTTTTCGATATCTACGTGCAATAAACGAACTTTACTCCTCCCACCAGCTGTCTTCTAGATAGCGGGTAAGTGCTACTGCTTCAACGCTTCTTGCTTTCTTTCACCGAATTCTTTCACCCATTTCGGTTTTCATTACTTACATCTCACCTTAATTTTTATAGAGGTCCTACCTCGTTCACTCATCGACATCTTTTCATTTGCGAATAAAACATGCGTCAAAACAATTAAGATTTTACAGGTACGTCGAACCACCTAAGCCTATAAGATCATCACAATCAACTGGGCCTCGGACATCGTTTTTCGCCCGAAATCCAATCATCACGGTAACCGAACATACTCCAACACCTTCTCCAGATTACCTGAAAAGACAAGTAATCCTCCATTGTTGGGCTATCAACTAGAAAATCTAATCCACTCTTCCACCTCAGGGATCCGTAGATTCCCAATTAGATGTATTAAGCACTGTGGGAAGTGTTGCTGGAGGATTTAGAAGCCACATGTTACGTTCGCATACAGATTCTCATATTGACTATAGTGGAGCTTATGAATCTGAAGCACCTGGATCATCTTTCTATATAACGCGCGACGGTGGAATCGATTATGAGATGGTGCTCTTGGCTGTTTTCACTGTATTCAAACGAGATTCTAATACGTGTTCGTTGCGAGTCCTGGAAACCGGATTAAATATCTGTGAACTCCTTCTCGATCTTGGTGTTTTAAAGTTGGGAGGTGAACATGCCCACGAAATCTCAATGGGTATTATTAAAAGAGCCCTACTTCATCTCGGATGTCCCCATGGATGCAATGAAGGTAATTCAAACCACTTTTTACATGAAACAGTATGCAAAACATTTGCAAACTCCTATATAGAAGGTTTGCACATATACGAATTTTGAATTTTTATGTTCTAGTTATTTTTATTAAATTTTTTGTGTTGCAACGCAACCTCAGATGACCCACGTGGCATACTAAATCTTTCAGCAAAAGGTAAACGGATGGTGAAAGTAATGTATTCTATTTAAATAATGGTATATCTGTGACCCGTAGTTAAAAAAATATACGATTTCAATTCTCCTGTTACTTTCCCCTTTTCTTCATATTGCGACTTGTTTTTAGGTGGCTTTACTGCTGCATATTCTATTAAAAATACTGACTAAAGTGTTTCAAACAAAAATGTATGGGATCTATTCCTTGTAAAAGTATGACTCGTAATCAAAGAACGAAAAACACCCAATGTAGATGCTAAATGAAAGCGGCATGCCAAATAAAACAGCCCCTACATATTTCTATAAAATCACTTTCTTCAAATGAACCCCTGAATTGTAACAACATGATAAGTGTATCTACAAGACCTTTTAAAACCATGTGTGCAACCATAAAACTTTTACAGGGATTCGTGGACCACCAGCGGAATTTCTAAGGATCCAATGCCAAAAAATTCTATCACGAATGCTAAGACAAGTGAGTTCACAAACCAAGAGCTACCTCCGAAATATGGTAAAAAATACGCCACTACATGAATTATTGGAATTCTATCACGCATTTGTTGGGTACTGCGTCGATCCTAGTTCTCTACTTTCACCACTGAGTAAGTCGTTCTTTAATTTCCGTTGTGAACACTAAGTTAAATCCACTTGGGCATGCCAAAGCTTGTAGGCTACCATTGTAAGCACGTAGTGCATATAGTAGAGTACAGCATACACATAGCACAAGTCACAGTTTCATAATGCTTAAATGTAGCTGCGTGCATGCTATTTCTTTCATTCCACCCTGTATTGCATTCAGATCATAAGCGATCGACTGGATTTAAAACTCTCACTTCCGATCTTGGCGGTATATCAGGCGGACAGGGCGGTTATGCGACTAATTTCAGCGGCGGACTGAGCGGTGGTGTCGAAAGCCAAGTGATCGCTGCGGTCTTCAAGTCCTTGGTCACACGATTCGTCGAATGTTCAAAGGAAATCAAAGCACAGGAGAACTTGACCCTACAGTGTGACATCCGCCAGTTAGTAACGTACGTTAAAGGAGCCCATGGAGGACCTTTCAGGAGAGTTGCCCTGAGTGGGATTCTGGCTGTAACTCCAAGGCCGCATAAAAAGGGCCCGAACTTGCAAACAACTCGGGTTATAAGGTACCACCACGCAGTTCTAATGACAACTTAGTATATTAGGATATTGTATGTTTTCCTTCCAGGCACATTCCACAAACTGAAACTCAAAACAACCAGCAAGAAGACAACAGAAGTCAGAGAAAACTCTTCTTTAAAAAGCGAAGCACTTCTTCAACATGTGCTGTGGTAACTATGCGCTTAAACGTGCTTTAATTTGTTCACATTTCCTTTAATGTAGAGCTTATTGGAGACGGAAACTCTAGAAGAGCACTGCAGGATAAGCCAAAGTCCTTTGGGGAACTTTCGGCGGAAAACTACCGCGATACGTCCAACTCTTACTCCCAGGCATAGTGAGAGGGCCTTGCTGTCTGATTCTACTTCTAGCTCAGAAAGAAATTCTTTGGGTCGACTAGGCGGCATAGTCAGATGGTTCCGAAGATCCAATAAGGAGCGCTGCTCAGTTGACCTGGAGTCAGGGTCTATTAACCCGGATGTGACATCCACATTTATTAGACACGGTTCCTTAAAAATACAGGGTAGAAGAGCTGGTGAAGGAATCAGCAGATCCTTGCAAATAGCAAGGAGGAGAGTGGAAAGACGACTAAATCGATTGGGACTTGGTAAAGGGAAGAAAAAGGTTGGAGGAACTGAGGAGAATGCTGGCAGTTGTATGTTGTAATATCACTTTAGAATTTGAATTGCTGTTCAATATGTACTACTTTTAATAGACTTGAGCAGACGAAGCTCTTCAGATCTTGGCGAAGGACCCAGAGAATCAGAAGTTGTGGTTCTTAAAGAAAGAAGACTTATTCCAACTGAACCCATGAAGGAAGGTATGTTCAGGTTTCAATTTCTACTTGAAACTTGTGCACCAGGCTCCTTTCCCGACCCGCAGTTAGTGGCAGCTGTATTAGATCTAGTAAGTAAACATATTTATCAAAACAAAGTAAATCCCAAAACAGTTGTGACAAAAATGAAAATAAAGACAACAAATTTTCATTATTATCATATTTTTATACAAACAATTAAACTCACATCTTAACAAAAGTTTTAAAATATTTTAATTAAAATAAATGACCTAAAATGAAAAAAGACAATGGAGCTTGAAATTTCACCAATTTAGTTGAATTTAAAATTTCCGAGGACTTATTTCTTCCAAGCCAAACTAAAATAGACTTTTATGAGCATTTCAGAGGGGATTTTGGATTTTACAAAACAAAACTGAGTTTGTTTATTTATGAAGAAAAAATATTTAAAAGTCCTGCAAAAATGTAGTCTTCGAAGTATTTTAAACTTTATGACATTATAACATTGTATATTCCTTAAAATGGTGTTTTTTACATGAAATTCGTCCGTTCTCTCCTAATTAATATTTCTAAAAACATTTTACATCATACTTAAGGAGAAAGTACCGCGTAGCAATCTTAAAAATCTGAATTCCCGTAACACATAATTATTTTCTTTCTTTCAAATTTATAACATAAACGAATAGCATATATACAAAGGTTTATCCAGTGCACAGAAATTCTTACAAAATTAAAATCAAATTCCAGTCAATATAAAATTAATTTGAACACGGCTTTGTTTATTTTTTGAACACTGGCCTGGGTGCTAATGGTCAAATGGCCTTTGAACGAATTGGAGCTAAAACCAAAGAAAAATCGGACTAAATCGCTCCCATCTGCCTCTTTAGCTCAGTGGCAGAGCACTGGTCTTGTAAACCAGGGGTCGTGAGTTCAATCCTCACAGGAGGCATCCAACCCCCTTCTTTTTACTGTCGGGCGGGAGCCAATTTTTGCTTTTGTTGCTGCAAAAAGTATTTAAATATTATTACTAACTCGTTTGTGCGTAATATGGTAGTTATTAACGTCCATAAGTTACACACTCTTTGAATTTCAGATTTTTCGAGAAGTGATTAGCAGATAGGACTAAGTAGAAAGTACTATCGCTCTTATATTTTCTATTTTCGATTATGTACTTGACCAATGAGAATTATGTAATTGGACAAATTATGAATAAAGTCTGCATTACTATTAAATACGAGAAATAAAAAATATTTAAAAACCGTTTTGTAGAGATGATAACTGACCGAGGTGTCTTCCTTACTCATTTCAGCCACAAGCACCTTTGGTGGCCAGGGCAGCTTGGCTGCTGGAGTGCGCTCATTTCGTGCACATGTGCAACCGCGGAAACTGGCCGGCATGGATGAAGCAGAGCGTGGCCAGCTTCCGTCCCTCTGGACCAAACATCAACCCACGGGCACCGCTGGCCCCCGGCACGAGGAGAACGCACATCCTCCAAAGGGCTGCCGGTAAAATGTTCTATCAGGTAAGTAAATCTCTCACTATTTCCTATGTCCTTTTTGATACGTTCGACGTGAGAGAGAACAAATGGTGACGCAGCAAGTTAATTAATTAATTAAAGGTGTAGGTACGTAAATGATTTATTCGTTCCAAAATGGAGAGTAGAAAAAAAGCCAAGCAAGGCTGCGACGAGGATGGGATTCGAACCCACGCGTGCAGAGCACATTGGATTAGCAGTCCAACGCCTTAACCACTCGGCCACCTCGTCCTTACTAATAAGGCTCTTCCTATTCTACTAAAGCCTTTTCGAAATTCTTCTTAAATAGGGTGTTAGAGAAGTTTAGTACAAAAAGGCAGGCAGGGTTGGGTTGCTAAACTCTCGTTTTATTTAAAATTAATAAAACTTGTTCGTCAGTCACTTTAAAAGCATATGCAAAATACGCACGCAAAATGTGTACAGGCTGTTCTATAAGGGAATGCTAAAACCTAAAACTTTTATAACAACTTAACTAACTTGTAAATACTTTCCTACTTGTAGTAAAAATTATCAATTATTATCAATTCATTTCAAAATAGTATTTTCAGTAAACTGCGAATTTAATAATAACGAATCTAATTAAATAGTTCACATTCTTTAGAGAAGCAAAATTGGGATGTAATTAAATTAAATTAGGAACTTAAGGGATTAGAGGCAGTTAGAAGGGACAAACATTTTTGAGATTTAATTTTTAAGTATTTTATCAAGCTTTTTTTTAAATATTATATGCATTCATTAATTAACCCCATTAGAACATTCTGTATAAATTTTGTTGAGAATTATTAATATTTAATGAAGTTATAGCCACTACTCTCGCAGGTCTTTTTTGCAATGATGCTCTGCAGTGACCATTCCTGCCCGCAACCGGCTTAACGAAAGCGAAAAAATAATTAGTTTAATAGTTAATCTAATGCTTAATCGAAGACTTGTGGAAAAAAAGCACTTTTTAGGGAAATGACAGGCCCTCAAAGAGAAATTATTGATGTTAATTGAAAAAATTCTCAGTTATTGTTCATTAAAAAAAAGCCTACGTTGCACAAGTTCTTTATACCGTAAAGATCTCGAAATAATTTTAAATAGATCGATTCACCAGTTTTCGAGAACTAGTGGTCACCGAATTTGAAAACATAGTTCCCCTAACCCGTTAAGTTTCCCAAAAAATGGCGAAAATTTGTTATTTTTTAAATACCTGCCAATAAAACAAGTAAAAATCAGCAAAGTGTAGTAGTAAAAATTAATCAGTCTAATAATTTAACAATATAAAAATAAAAAAATAATACTCTACATATTTGCAAATCTCTAACTTTAACGAATTCTGTTTTAATGTTTCTGAATTATAAATTATTTAAAATTTGATTACATTATTAAATATTACCTCTTCTGTAGATTCCAAACCAGCAAAAAAATTGTATTTTAGTACATTTTTCCGTACTTCGAGAATCAAATCTACTTTTTAATATATCATTTTAATAACTACAATTATACAAAAATATTATGCTTTTACAAGCAACGAGGCAAACCGTGTGGTTTCTGAGACAATGTTTGTCTTTCTAAACACTTTTATACTTTCCTCTTATCACCCTACACTATAAATTAGAACTTTAGCTAATACTTTTATATCTTTAAAGTGGGCTGAAATGTTGGGTGCTCGACTAGAGGATCACCTTGGGACGGAAAGAATGAATTTCGAAAGTGTGAATGCAAGTGTAGCAGATCCTGAAAAACAACGCGAACTATTGCAGGAAGATGAAGAAGAAGACTTCCTGGATGAGGGTATATTTATAAATTTCAGGTATAATCAGTTTGGTTGATTTCATCATAATCTCAGCCTCCGTAAATCCTCGCGGTAATGACTGTCCACATGCCCTGAAACTTATAGCATGTGTGCTACTGTATGAAATCACGTGCTTCCTACGAGAAACGTATCAAACTCTACCTAAGACGTCAAAACTTTTACACAAGGATAAACCCGCCCCCTGGGATAAGGTCTACAGGTAACTTCTCATTTACTATAGCTTAATTTTCTGATTTATCAACTACCTCTGGTGATGATAATACTTTCAAATAAAAGCACTTCGTTTTCATTAGTTTTAGAAATGACAATAACTATACTTATTTAGTAATGTAGTGAATCTAAAAAAAAAATAAAAAATCTAATAACACTAACGTAAGTGATTTTGAAAGAGCTTTAAAAAGTAGTTGCTTAGTTTGGGTATAGTGTGACAGAAAGGAGCTCACGTAGTACTCTTACTTCCTGTAGAAAACTGTTTGTTATTTCCATTTACACTTGTAGATGTACTTTTCTACAATTGTTGAAAACACCCATTTACAACTTTTCTGCTACTATTCACTCTGGATGACTATTCTTTTTATATTATTTCATTTTTATAGTTGATTACTAATGCAAAAAACAGAACCGAATGCGTACACAAGATTTTTCCTATGTAGTAATGGAAATGCTAAAAAGGCTAGCTTACACATTTTTGATAATGGTACGTGCTAATGCTTATGTTAATTTTGCAATTACAGATTTCCATGCGGAGGTTCTAATACGTATGTAGGCTTATGTTGTTTTACGATTTTTTCCCACAGAATCACATTTCTTCGATAGAAACTGACCTCGTAATTTGAATTAAAAAATTAGGAATCGCTAATAGGTTCTACCAGTTAATTACATAAATGTTCAGATTAACCTATTGCCATATTACCGCGTACGTGTTTCATAAATAAAGTCCTAAGTTTTAAAAAGTATACAATTAAATGTTTAGTTTGAACGAGAAAAATGTTTTTATTATTAGGACAGAGTAAAATTAGGACTCATTTATACGGAATCTATCAAAAATAATTTCACGTTTATTTAAGCTAAATATACAATTAACTTTATGCTAATTTGATTTTAAATATTACCGACATATTATTAAAATAATTCACTTGTCTAAAGAAATCATATTTAAATATAAATTTTGTAGTTTCTACGAGCAAATTTTTGTCCGATTGGGTTGTTGAAACTTATCTTAAAGTATCATAAGGCGAGTTTTTAACACCTCTTTTTCCAATCCCAATCATTAGCCCCTTACTTCAGGTATTATTAAAAAGTGTATAGTATGGTCCTTACTTAATTACATCTCAGGATTTCAAACTTGAGCTCCCTTGACTTTCTCTATTTAACCATTTTTTTTTGTTTTACCCTCACTAAATTCTAAACTTGTTTACATCAAGTGAAAATAATCCAATCGGACATAAAATAAATTATTAGAAGAGTTATTATTTTTTTTACACTAATCAAATTATAAATTCTTGTTTTACCTCTACAGGGAAGCAAATCGAAGATGGTCGATGGCATTGAGTTCAATGGGTCATTCACAGACTTCAGCACAAAGTCTACAATCAATAGCTGGCGGGGATGGTGGTAAAAATATATAAAATTGACCATTATTGTTATTATAATTATCCTATTGAAAAGTCGTTGGACAAACGGAACGGAAAATCTCATTCGTTCTCCATGAGCCTGACAATGAATCAGAAAACAGCAGCAATACCACCGTTACCATGGACAGAGGCGAAGAAGGTAATAAAAGTAATAATTGCAAAAATTTTTAATTTTAAATTCCGTATTTTTAGCCATAGCAGCAACAAGACGTCCTGTTGCCGCAGTCCGACCATTTTTATTACGAAGAGGAACGGCAGGAGCTCCCACAGGAGGATCCTTCAAAAGAAGATCACTTAAATTGAGACGAGGAACTAAAGATGGAAAGGACTTTGAAACAGATTGTAATTCAATTATATTCAAATAAAGATACAGATTAACGATATTCTAATTTTAGTTAAACGAACGGATTCAATTCAGTCGCGACGGAAAGTGTCTTCTCTATCTGATAGAAGTGATACCTCTGAACCTGGAATAATAAGCGGTGGAGAAGAGTCCCCAGGCATACTAAGGTATATTGGATTCAGCTGTAAACTGCTTTAATTGACTATTCGGAATCCACTTTATGGATAGCATCCTTACTAATG
Source organism: Proctacanthus coquilletti (assembly GCA_001932985.1). Lineage (NCBI taxonomy): Eukaryota > Metazoa > Arthropoda > Insecta > Diptera > Asilidae > Proctacanthus > Proctacanthus coquilletti. Next base: position 946,634 of record MNCL01000037.1, on the reverse strand, counting down.
TAATTTCGTCTATTCAAACAGCGATGACCAGCCACCTGAATCACCTACAGACTCGAACGAGGTTGATGAAACAGGGAAGAACTTACCTTGGCTTAAGACAGTCATCGAGCTAATGAACTCCTACAACTTTTACTGCACTCATAAAGGTTTCTGTCATCCTTACTGCTACCAGCGTCACATGAGAGCGTCTGCTAGATTGATAAAAGCTATAAGAAAAGTAAGCCCTTTTAAATTACACTTTTTATTGCTCGCTTGTTTAAATACACACCTTTATTTCTGTATTTTCTAATCAGTCAGTCTTGCGAGTAATAAAAATTTTAAAATTTGATTGATACCTCTCACGCGTAATTGATTTTCATTGATTTTCCTGAATATCTGGTTATTATTGATCTCAGCCCCATTAAAATAAATAAATCAAATAAAATCCAATCAAACAATTTTTCACAAAAAACAAATCACTCAACGTTTTGTAGGTTTAATTATGTACATTTATAAAAGTTTCTTAGAGCTGATCTTTTTCTTCTAATATTTGTTTTTATTTTTCGATTGCCATGTATAAATATATGTTTGCAAATTAAAATCTAATAACGCGCACTTGAAACATGCATTAAACCTGCATTTAAATGTGACAGAAATTCAGAAACGATATTTTAATTTCTAGTTAAGACAAAAACTTGGTAAAGAAAATGTTCAAAAACAAAAATTTACACTTTTATGTTTTCTTATCAGTTTTTAATAATAATTTCTCCAGAACTTTATTTTTCAACTTGTGTTTTCCTTACAATTAACGCAAAAAATGAAATCAAATTAATTACACAGAACTTCATCGAAGAGTATTTTCCTAATTTGTTTCTCACAAATGAAGGAATAGAATAGCAATAGAAAAATATAGACATAAATTATGGGTTTTCGTAAATTATCTAATTTCCATGATTCAGTTACTAGAAATTGGCAAACTAGAATTAATTTGCTAGAGTTTGTAATAATTTTTGATTTATTTTTAAATTTGTTTTATAAATTCCGTAATTGAATTTTACTTTACTTGGAATTTTTATGGCGCTTTATTGAAATTATACATTGACCACAAGTACAAATGCGCGCCTCTTTAGCTCAGTGGTAGAGCACTGGTCTCGTAAACCAGGGGTCGTGAGTTCAATCCTCACAGGAGGCAATCATTTGAAGCTCCGATTTTTTTTCGTAAGTATTTTTATTAAGAAGAGCATTTTAGACCTACGGCGAGGAGTTTGGGTTTGTCATCAACATGGAGGACATTATAACAACAGACCAATCGAAAACCACCAAGTCTCAAGCGCGCTCTCGTGCTTCAAGGAAAGTGTCCGAACAAAGCTCCACGCAAACATCCCCCTCAAGGCGCAAGGATAGCATCACTAAAAAAGACAAGTAACATTTCTTGCTTACCGGCCTCCTTGGGTAATTTAACGTAGCGTTTCCTTAAGGATTTACCACGACGACAGGGAGCCCGAGATGGCGGAAAGAATTGCAATAGCGTTGAAGCAGACTGAAATCAAGAAGAAAGACATACCACCGATTCTCAAGTACGTGAAGAAACACATCCGGGGTCTCTTTCATTTCCCCATGTCCACCCTGTTGAAGGGTGCCGTCGTCCTCACGGAAGAACTCGTCATAGAAGCGTTACCTGCTGCGTGGGAACTGCTCCTTGAGAGCAATCAGGTAAATTCTAATAGCAAATTTGTCTTAATCAACGCTATGTATGTAATCCGACCGAGCAGGAGACCGCTGCAGTGTCGGCATCCCTCTTCATAGCCGGTTCGGTCAAAGCGCCCAATTTCGCGTCGGACATCATGCAAAGGGCACTGAAGCACAAGGATCCCAATGTTAGGATAGGAGCCATACTCAGGTAACCAAAAAGCACTAGTCTAATGCGCGACCGATTCACGTTTTCGAAAATGTTCAGATATAGCGTTTTGTGGAAGTGTCGCTTCCAAGTGTGGCCAAGAATGGAAGAAGGTGCCCACATGTCCTTCAAGGTCCCCCCGCCTGGGATTGAGTTCACACTGCCCTCACCGAAAATTGGCATCGAAAGTCTGCCGGTTGTGGATCCGCCTTGGACTCCCCGTCAGCAAACTAAAGACGTTGAAGTCACCTTGAACCAAGAGCGACACGTAAGTGATTCCGAATTTATTCTACATCAAACAAAAAATCTATTATATCACTACCTATCACCCACCCACCTCTTTCGCGTGGGAAAAACGTTTGTTTACGAAATAATGCTAAAAATTCAAGGTCCCACCGAGACTTGAACTCGGATCGCAGGATTCAGAGTCCTGAGTGCTAACCATTACACCATGGGACCGATGTCTAAACCTGGCACAATTGATTACAAGGGCGCGGAGTATAAATAAAAGTCCAAGAATTAAATTCAAGCCTTAAACAAAGAAACCAAATTTTAATTCGGCATTACTTGACTTGAATGAAACTAATTATTTACCTTTTCCGTAAGTCATATAATATAGTCTGTAAACAACGAAACCAAACCATGCACATGCACAGGTGCGGGAAATGTAATTTCACCCACGTCTTCTACAAAATCAACTACTAAACCATTTTCCTGTAAAAATCTTAGATAAAAACAATTGCTGAATTTCAGTTCATTGTCCATATTGAATCTGTAAGGAAAACAATATCCGATTCAAGACATAGTGCTCAAAACCACAACGGGCATTCTATGATCATTATTACGTAGCACTATGTTAATTTTCACATTTCGCATTTGTTCTCCCATCAGTCGTCTTTTAGCCTGCATTCTAGCTGGAGCTCTATCCTCTGCAGAAATGCGCTCTTTAACAAAATACGCTTTCACAAAACTCACAAACTCCAACTACACTCTGCAAAGTCAATTCACTCAATGACTCGATATAAGGAAATCACTTCCCTTTAGAGTTCATGTTTTACGCAGTTCACTTTGTTTGATCGTGATAGAAAAAAAATCCTTAAAACTCTTGGATAACGGAAAGAAAGAAATGCAAGAGAAGCACACCTAATTAAATTTCTAACACAAGCCAGCCAGGACACAATTTTGGGTCTCGATCCAGTTCAAATTGTGCATTTATATTATTTTGAAAAATTAACTACCTGGTCTCCTGCAAATCATAATTCCAAAGGAAAGAAATCTAAAGAACAATGAGCCATGACTAAGATGCACCGACGCGTGCCCGGCACCAGACTCGTAACGCCCTCACACGTACCGGTGCTTGTTCGGCAATTAACCTGTTAAACGTATTTTTAATTACGTTAACCGTGCAATTCACAAGAAACTTAATATTAATAATAATAGCCAAGTAAAAGTACTTTCAGGCTATTGAAAAATCGATCCAGAATTTTCTGAAATGTAAGCGTTTAAAAAAAGTCACAATCCTTTTTGAAACCTTTTTTCCAATGATTTGAAATTTAAACATCGGTCTGAGAAACTTATAAATATCTCGATAAAAGTTCTCCTTTCCTTCTTTAAAATCAGCGATCCTTCGTCACAGCGACTAAAACTAGAAAGAAGCAGCAGACTGAGGCAATTCGTCATGCTATTCAACAGCAAGAGGACAAGCAACGTGCAGAGCGGCAGAGTTTCCTTTTGACGACAATCCCAATAAATCAGCAGGCTTCCCATGAGCCTGGACTTGATCACACCCCGGCTGAAGACCACGCGGAAGGCGAAGAGGACACGGACGGTGCACGGGTGGCGCCCCATCTGCACGCCGCGCACTCCCTCTTCCCTTCCGTCCTGTGCTCATCAGTGATGCAGATCGTGGCGTGTCTCGACGACGCCGCGGTTGGTTCTGATGGTAACGCAGTCTACGAAATCGCCTACCAGGTGATCGATCCGCCCTACCAATAGCAAATCTCAACACTAATTGAACTCTACAAACTCGATTGATAGGTCATCTGGATTTGCTTGGTGGAAGACTCAGCACTATTTCTGAGGTATGTCCTGGAGAGGCTTACAAGGGACCGCCAGGACCAGATGTTCAAGGTTTTGCGCCACTTGATAAGGTTCGTCCCAAGGCTGCCACAGCAAGCAGCCTTCGCTCTCTACAACTACATCATCGGTTACATCATGTTCTACGTCAGGTCTTCCCATGAAAACAGCCAAGAGGTAGGAGAACTTCAGGTTTAATTTAATTTTTGCAGCCTAATATAATTCTTTTTAATTTATTACTTCCCTTATAAAGTACAAACATCGCACGATTTATACAATTTTAATTTAATTAGGTTAATCAACGTCAAACGTTTAACTTTATTTATCTTTCTGATATGAAACCGAGTTCTAGAACTTAAAAAGATATAAAATAATCGTAACGGTGGAACTGTGTCTGTTTGTATGTAGTAATTTTCAAAATATTAGGAAAATACGTTTCTCGTAATTTAGGGAACAACAAACACTCACAAAGTAGAGAAAATGAAATGAACGATGTTTTACCGAAAAGTTGTTTGTTTGTTTAATTTTTAAACTGTAAGTTTAAATAATCAAAATTTAAAGTTTCTGCCCACTTTATAATTTTTTTTTAACAAAGTTTTTGTATGCTATTCAGAAAATGTTAAGGTGTCCTTACAAAGGACAATTTCCCTACCAAATTTCATCAGTGTTTAGCATGCCATGCTTGACGACATTCCACTGCTTACGTATTTACAAAAAGATTCGATTGTTATCAAAATGTTTGTAAAATAAATCAAAATAATTATAAAATAAGGAAACATTTTAAAAATGTTTGCAATAGTATCGGATTTTTTAATGAATTTGTACGATTTTATTTCTTATTCCATTATAATTGAGACCAGGGTTTTCGTGATCGAACGTAGCACTATCGTCGCGGATCATACAAAAGTTTTAAATAGTTGTTTAATTTGAGAGTAAACAAATTTTTATGATAAAATAAAGCGAGGGTGGCTCTCTGTATAAGAAAGAAATACCTCCATCATTTACAAAAGGAAGAGGACATACTGCGTCGGCCGGGAATCGAACCCGGATCAACTGCTTGGAAGGCAACTATGCTAACCATTACACCACCGACGCCGCGTAAATTTTAGATTTAAGATGTGACTAGATCATGGTATAGTCCTATTTTTAAATGAAATTAATTTACCAAAATGTGGAGCACGTTTCGAAATTTGCTCAGCATAACCATTCGCATAACACAAAAGACTTTCGATTCAACCATCCTGAATTTTGAATTTTCAAATTTTCTAATTTATTGCATGTTACAGGGCAATTATTAATTTCTCGTTAAATACGAAATTTACTAAACGAATTTAAAAAGTTACTAAATTTAAAAGATTTCAACGTTATCACGTTGCAATAAAGTTTTATAAAATCGAATTTTCTTCCAGCTCGTTGGTTCAGCTCTATCAATTTTATGGATGGTCGTTCACAGCGTCCACGGAATAATGTTCAAAGATCTAAAACAAATTTTACGTAAAGAACAATGTGACGCGTCCATTTTACTAACTGCAAACGTTCCCGCCGCTAAGAAAATAGTCGTTCATGGACCATTTGAGGGTTTGTAAATGCTATTTCTACTTAAACTACTCGACTAATTTCAACTCGTTCTACTCTAAAAATAACGTTCTTGAAGAGTATTTGTCTATGATTATTGATGGACACAAGAAACTTTTAAAATAACATTGTATTTTATTGAAGATGATGGAAATATCCCGTCACAATTTCCGGTGCAGGAGGATACCTTGTTTTGTCAACTATTAAAGGAAGCACTCGACTTCTATCCCATCGATGAGAAAAACTACCATCAGTACTGTTTGGTCGACTATAAGAATCGTAGTAACATTTTTCTAATATAATCAAGTGCATAATAACACACACCACTTTCTAGAAAAGATTCTTAATCCCAACTGGTATATCAGAGATTTGTACTTCTTCAAAAGGTCACAGTACCCGCAGGTGCGGTTGATTCAAATGAAACCTGAGGACACCTTCCTTGCGTTACAAAAGCAAGAATTAATTAAAAAATTTGTCGAAATTGGAAAGGTCCATCTTACATGGGCTATTTTGAAAAACGTTGATATGGTGGTGCAAAGGGTAGTCTTTCTGCACGAAGAGTTGATGAAACTACCGTCCTTTCCTCGGAAGGCACTGGAAGTGGATTTGGATCTTCACCAGGGCGGTGAATTTGGGAAGGTAGTAATTTCATTGTCAGAAATGTAACCCTAGGTTCATTTTGAAAATTATTTCTTCTTAGGAGCTTCTAGGTCTTGATGTTCTACACAAATTCATGTGGGTACGTCTCATTGCCCGAATGTTCGAAGCAATGGCTGGGAATTTTGCCTACTCTGCTGATATCCAACTTTTCCTAAATGTCCTTTCGGGTGCTGCAATCCTTCACGCCGAGGACTCGTGTATTATGAGATACGTCATGGCTACTTTTATAAACGCTGCATTTAATTTCAAAAATATTTTTTCCACCAACGGGTGAGCGCTAATTTATTTTTAACTCATAGTGAAACAAGTATGGATTTTATTACGGTGAATTGTAAATAATATTTAACCTAACCAAAGAAATTTACAACAATTTCAGATACTTCATGATAATGCCGACGCTCTTGCAAGTCTATTCACTCCATCAAACAAACAAATTAATCACTACGACTATTGAATACGCTGTAAAGCAATTTTACTTGCTTAATCGGAAGCCATTTATTCTGCAAATGTTCGGGTCGGTCTCTGCTATATTGGACACTGACGAGGAGGGAAAGTACGGAGAAGCTCACAAAGTATAACATATAAAATAAAAACAAATTCTATTATTTATTAACTTCTTGTTAAAGGTACAATCCAGTTGTCTCTTCAATTTGCTCCTCAGTCTGGAAGATCCTTCTCCCGATCCTCTGAACATAGCGGAGCTAGTAAAAGAACCTAAGCCTCTAAAAGCCATAGACTTCTGTTACCACGATGAAGATGGCGATGTAACAGTCCTTGACTGCATAACACTATGCGTAATGGTTGTATCCTACTCAGCAGAAAGCACTAGAGGATATCAAATGCTTGTCAGTATCATATTTTTTCCTACTGTTTCTTATTTCTGGAACAAAATATTTTCAGGTCATCCTCGAAGCAATTCTACCCTGTTATATGCAGCAGATTCAATCTCCTAGCTATGTACCCATGGAGGGTAAATCGGAGAGAGACATTATCCTTCAGTTAGCAGTAGCGATTAGAACAATGGTTCACAACTGCGAAGGTCTCGGCAAGAGCTATAATGGGCCCTATAGAAACAGTCCAGAGCATAAGGGCTCCAGCCAAAGGAATTGCAGTAGAGGTCCTCCATGTTCACCAGGATTGGAGTACGAAGATGAATCGCATTCAAAGTATGTAAGTGATACTAGAAACAAGGGTATGTTGGACTCAGCAGAAGATTCAGAGCTTGCAAGGACTGAATATAGACGTCCAAGGGATATGTTTTTATCAGTTGTGGGTGAGTTCATGAGTAAAGCATCGACACGACTGCAAGAGCTTAGCAAAAAGCAGAGTGTAGAAACAAAACAGGTGGAACTGCTAGATACAAAATGCCACATTCGCTTGGCAGAGATCGCCCATTCACTGCTGAAAGTTTCTCCGTACGATCCCGAGTCAATGGCCTGTCGTGGACTACAACGATACATGCAATGTATTTTGCCACGAGCAGAGTGGTCAAATGATGCTCTTCGCAATGCCTTGGTTACCATTTTAAGGCGACTTGACAAAGTATTCTTGAAAATATCCAAGAAAATCTCCATTCGTCTCAAAACAGACTGGGAAGCTGCTGCAGGCCTATTGAAGGGTATACACGAAACCATTGTCCGTCATCCATATGTTCTCCATTGGCAGCACGTTAAAACCTTGTTAAGCACCGTCCAAAATTTGATTATAAACGAACCTGGCTTTGCTTCAGAGGCAAGCTCCGGAGCAGGCGCTGCTCTCATGTCGAAAAATCCTCCTCCATTCTTCTGTTCGACTGTAGTACGAATAGTTGCACTGCAAGTAGTAAGTCCAGTAGATTGCTTTTCACTCGAACAACTTTGCGGAGGTGGTCCTGAATTCTCCTCCCAAGAAAAGGCCGAAGGATTTCTGATTCACTTACTCATGCCGCTATGCTTGAAAGTGTGCTCTGGTCGAGCTGTTTCGGACATAGGTGAACTAAAGCAAACTGATATATCGTATTTAGTAACAGCAGTCCTAAATGCAATGAGTCCGCCAGCAGGACGCACTGTTCAAGTTGGAACGCAATTTAACCGAGTTGGAGGCGACTTACGAGCAGGTTCACTCACTTTTACGGGAAGCAGGGATGCTAAGAGACCTGCGCGGATTGCTGGATCACTGTATCAAGCAGCCTTTTTGGGTAATATACGATCATTCAGTAATTTTAGAAAGTAATTAAACTTAAGTACAACTTCAGCCCTTCGTATTTTATGTATTTGCTTTGAAACAAGATTGGCTAACGAATGGCCCCGCATTGTAAGAGTTATGAGAGACCTAGGAAGAAGAAATGAAGCTGCACCCGATTTATGGAATTTCTTGCAATTTGTGGTTACGCATAGAACCCCTCTCTACATTGTTTTGATGCCATTCATATTGCATAAGGTAATACTTTAAACTAGCAGCCTACCTCGAGGTAATACATTTCAAGTCATGGTTTGCAGATTTCGCAACCTCCCATTGGCGATAATGAACGGCACATGCAATTCCTTATACGTGAAAGAATGCGCGGAAGCCAACCGCAAGGAGGTATTAAATCCAAAGGTGCTCTCCTTCTGGAACTAGCGAGAGAATTGAGAGATCTCCGAGAAGAATTGGAAGAAAAACGATATGGTAGATTTTTGTGTATGCATTAAATATAACTTTTAATACTTTTATCTGCAGATCGGAATGTTCCAGAATCTAACAGAAGGGAAACCTCCCAAGCTACGGCACCTTCAAATGATTCACATAAGCATCAACAAAGGCCGTCCTTAATTTCCTTGTTTACAGGAAACGCAGGACAGCAGAGTCATGCTCATGTTTCTGCTGTACCTGTAGACTCTCGAAGCGGATCGGGAGGGATTTGTACACCGAGCGATACCATGTCACAACAAACACTACACCCACCAAGAGAGTCCCTTTCGAGTGGATCCACCGGAACAAATAAGGAGCACATCACCAGTGAAAGTCATAGTGCTGAAGTTGCCTCGACCACTGCCGGAACTGTCCTTTCAAGTGGTTCCATCAAAGTAACTATCGGTCATACTAGTGGAATAGGAGGACCACCGATATCCTCTGGATCACTACCGCATCTCTCCCATTCGCACTCTTTACAGCAACAACCATACAAGGTGCAACCAAAGTTACGATTTGTGTCCCCTGTGGAATTTCGACATTCTTCAGGGGAGACTTCTACGACACCCCTATCACCAGAAAGTCCCGCCGACGAGAGCTCAGGTGAACAGCAAAGACCAAGACTGCAACGCTCTAAGGCCTCAAGCAGGAAAACATTCCGCCTGAAAAGAGGTCGTCAGAATCATGGCGAGGTGGTTTTAAAAATTTTACAATCAAAATTGCACTTAATAAAGTATTTTCCAGATGACGTCTCATTCCCATTCTATTGATCATCCGCACGAGAGGCCAAAGCCACTCAACGAGATCTCATGGGATTCAGTATCTCAGACATCCTCTACTTCGGGGTACCGGGACAACAACAGTCTGCAAACGGGTCTTTTATCACCCGATGGTTCCCTCGGTGGAATCACTTTAGGCCGTTCGCCCTCTCAGCATTCCCTATTAATGTTATTCGAGGCTCAGGATGAAGATACGCTTATATAAAAGTGCAAACAAGAAAAGGATTCATGTTGAACAGTCAGAGATTTATGGGCATGTTAGATTGTTGTGTTTTTACTTCATCTATAGCATTTATTGACCGATTTTGGTTTACTAGCCATTTTCAGGCGTTAGGGATTTTTACAACAAATCAGAAGCGTCTACAAAGTTGTTGTTGTCTAAGATTAACCAAGTGTACACGTAGAGCCACAAAGTATTATATTCGAAAATGAGAAAGAAAGTAGTCCTATACGTAAAGATGCCAGTGTATTTGTAATCATGTTTTGTTGTGTAGATGTTTTGTGATTGATTGATGTGATAAGCCTATAAAAATGTTAACAGGTATTGTGAGTAAAAATATATTTAACGTTTAAGAAATCAAAAATTGCTTTTTGCACTTGAATTTTCAAAGATAATAAAAGCCACCTTAAGCTAAAAACGTCATGCTTAAGCCAGGATAACCATGAAATACATTTCCCAGATTTATTGATGCATTAACCTTTTGCAATCGACAGATTTCTCTGGTGGTTTGGCCAATAAAAATTTAAATTTTAAATTTTTTTAATGATAATTTATGATCGAGAAATGTAAATATTTACTAAAGATCTGTGCCGCCATAGTAACGACATCGACTTTCAAAACAAATTTTAAATGCTACCACTATGGCGGTAGCGATGGCTAGGGTTACAGGAATACTATCCTAAAATGAAATAATCCGGTACACATTAACGAAAATTACAAGGAAGAGAAAGACACATTTGGAAGACGCACAATCTCATCTATTTTTTTTTTCCTTTCATTAAAAAGTGAGGCGTCCACTTAAAATATTTACAGTCCTATAAGTTCACCTACACAATTCGAAATTAATTTTTATTTCAATTTCCCTGAATTTTGCATTGTTTTAAAATTACTTTTTAAAATCTTCAAATAAAAACTCCATCACTTACTTAATTTAGACCCACTTAACTAGTTCTTATTTGCTTTAGAACGATTCTCTTTTATCATTTTGCGCCATTCCCGCCACTTAGCCACTTCAGGATTTTCAGAATTTCCTCTTTCTTCCAACTGGAGGTAATACGCCTCCCTCAATATTTTAAAGGCTTGCAAGTTATAGTAAGGAAGCTGCGTCACAGGGTCAAAATACTTAGCAGGAAGCCTAAAAGTTTCAAATTTTGTAATACAGAAGCTAAAGATATATTTTCCAAGGTACTTTGTGATCGCGCAGAGATAACTTCTGTGTTCCTTCGGCGGTTTAGGCTTGAAAATACTCTGGAACACCTTATCCTCTATGTCGTTTTCAAAACTGATGAAAGTACGTTCATATTTTTCCTGACTAGAACTCAACGAAGTACTATAACGTTTCATACTGTTAGATTAGTTAGTTAGTTAAAAGGGACTTGTTTACTTTAACTGGTCATCAATTTCCATCTTGATTTCTCTATTATCTGCTTTCTTCTTATCGGTTCCAACACGGGGCATAGTCAGTGAATGGTATCTAATTAGAGGACCAGTACAAGTGCGTTTTGTAGGGCGCGTTTTCTTCTTTTCCAGTTCCAGTTTTTGAAATTTCTCTAGAGAAATGTTAATATGATTTTATTTTTGCCGAGGAACAAAATTTGTTAATTACCTAGAGATTTCAAGTTCTCCTCTTCTGTAATTGCCGCCTCCTCCAAAAGCTCCTCTTGAGTTGGAATATATTCCTCTATTTTAGCAATTTTCTTCTTCTTCTTTTTAGCTTCACTTAATTCCTTTAAACGAATTCTTGTGGCTGCTGATTTCAAGGCAGTAGAGGCCCGAATTGATTTTCGTCCAGAGTCCATCACTGTGAATTTTGGCCGAGTCTTTTTTTTTATAATCCGCGTTGCCTTTTCCTGTGATTTATTTGACGTCCCTGATTTTGGCTCTTTCTTTTTAGGCTTTGGATCCTGCAAATGTTAATACATAGAACTAAGAAAATAGATACTAATTTTCCCTCAACACACCTTGTAAGCTTTTGTAGAAACCCCTGTTCTTCGCTTTTTGGGGATTTCCTCTTCATTATCTGATATAGGCTCATCATTTTCATCGATACTGAAATCAGAGTCCACAACGTCCTCTTCCTCATCTTTTTGTCTGGAATATTTTATTCAGTTTGAAAAACGTAAATTATTTAATTCTATCTACTCGTAGTCTTTGTCGTCTTCAGCCTCCTGGAAGCCCCCGTAAGATGTTTTATAAAACTCATCCTCCTCCTCCTCATTTAGTAATTTTGCTATGCGATTGCCTGCGTTAGCACGTCTTTCTCTAGTTGCAGCCATAATTCACTTAGTACTATTATTCTCCGTTTATTATTAAATTACTTAAAATAGACCGATGTACAACAGCCCACCGCGTTTGTTTACATATTTTTACTTTGACGGTTAAATGCTTCTTCTTGATTAACATAAAAACACCAACCTTTTGTAGTCATAGAATCTTGTGATTACTTTAATTGTTTTAATTTTAAGTCCATATTGCATAAAAATTAATAATTATTTCCTCTGACATATGTTTTAAATAAGAAGTATATAAGCAAAAGAGAAAGTAATCAAAAGTGACTATATATATTAATTCCACTCGTCTAACATCAAACTATGTGTTCTTTATGACGTCACACATAATTTCCCTCTAGTTTACGTAAGTGTGAAAGAGAAAGTAGCATTTAACAAATTGATGGAAATTAATATCCCCGGGAAATTTCTCTCAGTCAGTCCGCCTGCTGTCAGGTGCTGTCATGCTTGGTTTCCACAGGGACGCAGATAAACATTAGGGAATAAACATTAATTACCAAATATGAGATTTAAAGCCAAAGCACCCATTTGTTTTAGTTAATTAGAAACAAAAGTATTAGTAGTTGTGTTCATCGGATATTATTACGCATATTGTTTCAACTAGGAGCAACGACGGCATGAGACTTATAATCCAAACTTGTAAATTATCCCAAATGTTTATTTTTAAACAAGTGTTATCAAAATTTCTTTCAGATTAGACCTACTATAAATATTTAATGAATTTGAACATCACATAAATGGCAGCAACTGAAGGTTCCGTGAGTGTACTTCTTTTGATATTATTTTTTTTTTGAACTATTTCCGGCTTAGTTTCGGGAGACCGGGACAGGTTTGCAAATGTATACAAAAAATCGCACCTGGTCCTCGACGTTTAGGCTTTGTGATGACCACATCACTTAGTGTCTTTTGCTAACATGCCAACTAGACTGTGAAATTTAACTTGAGTGATTTTTGAAATTCGTGAATAAAAATTTAGTACATGGTGTGTAAGAAACTTACTCATTTTTCAGATCATTACCAAAATTCTCATCTTGTACAAAACACGTCAAAATTCCAAAAATTATGAAGGGATTCAGTCGAAAGGGGTTGCGCCAAAAATTCTACAAATAATAATAGCTAAATAATTCCTAGACAACAAAAAGTGATGAAAGTTACATAAAAGCCAGCTAAATAAACTATACTAGATAATTAACGGATTGCAAGAAAATTAATACAGAGTAAACTCTTAAGTGTATAAAAAAAATAAATGTATAAACGGGAAGTGCCATACAGTTCCAAAATTTCTTTATTCGGGATTTTATATAACACATTCCCATTTCTAGATAATATTTCTCATATTGGATAATTAGGGCTTTTATTATATCCGGTGTGTTTGCCAGCGCTTTTTAAACGTGACGAGTTCGCACTGAGGCTTATCTTTTCCTTTCTGGTCTAATTTTTACTTCTCAAAAGCTCCAAGATAAAATTTAAAAAAAAAATGTTGAACTGTATTTTGAAACAGGCAGTGTGTCTGTATCAGTTTAGGTTTCATCGTGGTCACAAAGGCGACAACGCACTAAATACAAGAAAGGGTGGTCTTCATTATTGTAAAAAATTATCTAAAAGTTAAGCTTATAAGATACCGAAGAAGAATCCCAAAGGACACAACCATCTAAAGTGGAAAGATTTCGAACTATAAGGAAGTCACGAAGTAATCGGTGAATCAAAAAACAAGGAATTTTTTTATTCATCTCCTGCTTACGATTCTAAGTTTGTGAGCATGTACCGTATTTAAACCAGGAGTTCCTGGTACGAAAACACTTACATAACTTATTTTTCTTAATAACCAATCTTATATTGTGTGTAACCACTAATCTTTCCAAAATAATTAAAAAGGAAGTGATATTAGGCTAAAACTCACTCTTATTGACTTGTCGGGCTGTTTGATCAAATATTCATTATAAGCGCAATAGCAGAATATTTAGATTGAGTTTTAATAGAAAATACTCACATTGGATATCGTTTTCTTCTAGGGTGCTCAATCAGCAGCAAAGCGGCTACTGAAATGCTTTTGCGGATGCACAGAGATGACCGCAGAGCAAGTACAGCGCATTTACAGACTAACTGCACAAGAAATGCTTATAAATACTGATGCCTCTCAACTATTCCACAAATTCCTCGAAAAGGAACGTTCCGGAGAAAAATCGCTGGCCGAACAATTTCTCGAGGTGTATGAACTATGCGAGCAGTACCTAAAGGTTGATCTGCTCCTTACGGAGGATGAAGTAGAAGCCTTAAGTGATACTGGACTCCCGTACGAGTTAGAAAAAGAACTTCGTTTTGAAGTGCGTACGGGTGAAAAATACAATATGGAACGGTGCTTGCTGCGAATTCAAGGCCATTGTAGGGAGGAAATTACAGCTAGCCAAGAATACAAAAATTATCGACAAGCAATTTTAAAAAAATTGAACGGCCTCGACACAAAAGTTTAACAAACATACACTTGAGTACTTACTCAACGCAACGTTCCAAGGTTCCAAAGACCTGATGAACAAGTGATTTAGAATTTATTTATTTTTATTTATCGAGATGTACTTATCTACGAGAATAAAGCATAACAGTTTATTTAATTCCACAGTTTTTTTTACAGATGCGATCGGCTACAGATACAAATAAAACACCTCAAAAATGTGAATCATTGCACAGCCTTGTTAAACTTTCATGCAATTTAATTTTTTTCTTTAAATTGTTGAAATTGAAAAATTATATGTTGGCAAAAAACAAATTCGTGTATTTATATACTTTAAACCATTTTTTATGGATATGTTAAAGTAATCAGCATTATTTATTGAATACCATTTACTTCTACATCTTCCGATGTAATGTTTTAGTTCAAGATATAAAGAATAATGCAGAGTCTCGGAATAAGTTTCTCGAATTTTATTTTCCATTAACCCAAAAACTTTTAATATATTTAGAAGCTTTATTAATGTTATAGGGTAATTGTAAGTATCTTTAATTAGATTTCTTTCTAAAGATATCAAACTGTACTCTAAAATTGTATTGTAAAATATCACATATTTTCGTATTACCCCGCGTTTCTTACGAGAAATAGTAATAACTTCTATGAAACATCAATAGCAAGGCTGTCAAAACTATTTTAATTCTCGATGGGAAAAATTGCAGTAGTCTAGCAAAATCTGAAGCATATTTTCCTGATACTGTCCATGAGAATACGCTTATTTACCACTTTCTAGGGAAAGGTTAATAAAGCAAAACACTTTTCATCAAATAGTAATTAGTGCCGGGAAGCAACAGCTACAAATTCTACTGATTGTACACTCAGAGATAAAATACGCATAGAAATAATTTATGAACAATTTGTAGTGCTAAGTGTTTTAAAGAAATCACAAATGAGCATTAGACTAAGAAAATAAAATTATCAATACCAGCGAGTACATATGATGGTATCTCTAAATTTGTGCGGTGTTGCTAATTAGGTTCTACCAGCCGCACGGACCGCCGGATATCACCGGCAAAATGAGTAGAATTATGCTCAGGTGGAAGACAAATTTGTACCGCGATGAGCCTGCTATTTTTATCCCCCACGAGGTTGCCCAGAAATCTCCGGCCTCGGGAATAATTCGTGATGAGCAAGATCGCGGCATTCTGGAATCGTGATCATGTACAATAACTCAGCGCCCGCGTACAAACAAATCTAATCAGAAGACGATTCTAATTGTGATGCCCAGCGGTTTCCCACTAATGGGAGATATTTGTAAACCAAATTTCAGCGCCATTGTCTATTCCGTCTTATTACAATCTTCTTGTTCTACTGCGTATGGGCCACTTCCCGATGGTTTGATGGCAAAACAATAAATAGATGCATTTGGCTTTTATTACCTCAATTCTCACGACACGACTTAGACGGCTCAGTGGCTTTATTACACTCTTCCTAATTGTGCATAATTGTGAGCTTCTAAAACTAAGTACACAGAAAAGATTTCTAGTCATTTAATCATTTAGAAATAGTTATTTTATTTATGCTGTTCAAATTGTCTTTCAAAACAATAAAAACGAGATTCATAACACAATTTAATTTTGGAAAAAAGCAAACGTCGACCTCAATGGCTTTGTTTAGATTTGCACCTTAAAAATGAAATAAGGCATTCTTGGTAGTTATTTTTGCAATTATTTTTCTGAATGTCGTTTTGAAGAATTTTAAAAACCCGTTGTTTTACAAAACTCATTTTATTTTTGTAAAATTATATGAAAAATATAAAATAGTTTGTTTATCTATTTAAAAGGTTGTTTTCATTTTGTTGGGACAAAAAAAGTATTTTATTTTATGCTCCTTAAGATTAGGGCCTCGAAAATATGGTTAAAATTCTAAGCTAATATAAAAACAGTTTCTACCTTAATCCATTAAGAACCAAATTTTTTTAAAAAAATGTTTACACATTTTCCAGATGATCGCACCTAAAATGCATGATAAAACATAGAGAAAGTAATTCTTTTTACAATAAAACAAAATTTATTATCAAATATTTATTTGTTCCCAAATGGAAACCTTGGAGTGAAATGGGTTAAATCGTATAGCGTGTTTCTTGAAACTGCATATTTTGAGATTATATCTCTGCCTTACAATAAACACTAATTGAACAATTCGAAATATACTCAAGATCTCTTTTTACACAAAGGAAAGTAAAATTAACCAAATTATTGGTGAAAATAAGAAACCAGTTTTTACTGTGCCTCACACTTCCAAAAATGAAGATATATTTTTATTTAAACTACTATGACATAGAGAATTGCATAGAGTACACATTTGACCAATCGCTCAATAATACCTTTATTTTCTAGAAGAGTTTTGTTGGCTATAAACGTATAACTAAAATAGAATAAATATTTATATGTAAGCATTTACGCCACGAAAGTTTTCATAGTTTGTTGATATATAAAGTTCTTATTTATAACCAATTTGCAAAAGTTGTCTAAAACTACTTGTGTCTTCTTATATTTTTAAAATCCAGTTGTCAATTTTTATAACATTATATTATTTTTTAATTACTTGGAAAGTGTTTCCTCGAATCCTCTTATCTAAAAAATGTTTAATCGTACCTACTTATTTTTCCGAATCGAATGAAATTATCAATGTCTATGAGCTGGTATTGTTTTATCGAGTGCATATTTTAAAGCTTTATATGTCTAATAGCGATATATTTAAAGAAATTGGTTTTAATGTTACAACCGAGGAAATTTCCTTAAAAGACCTGTCCCGATTTTCCGGTATCCGTGCAATTTGCAACATTGTCCCCGTGAAACGGGATGGTGACCTTCTGTGACTTCAGCACCATCAAATGGGAGAACAGAGCTCCCTGATTTAACTTCTAGACATTCTGGATACAAAATTCACCGAACTAATTCAACAAAAAGCAGGTAATGGAGAAATAAGTCCGTCCAAGAAAAAAGTGTTTTTTTCCCATCCTTCTTTGGCGAGTTAATTGAATTAAATTGGCAAAATCGTCCGTACGTTGATCATTTAGTCGTTAGCGCGACATTCGCCGCGTAGTCGGGAAGTCGTAAATGGTAATTTTCACACTTAATATATTACTGGTAGAAAATAAGTGTCGTGCGATTAATTGCAATTTATATACTCAGGAGCGTCAGGAATTCTCAGATCGCGTCCCGGCGGAACGGCGGACGGCCGCCTTGCGCGGTTTTGATTGACGCACAGCGGGCGAAGAATATTTCCATTCTTTTTGTAGCGTAAATTAAAAAGCGCCCGTAAAGTGCAAGAGAGCCTCGACGCGATCCGACTTCCATCGCCGTCTTCGTTGGGCAGCAGTCTTAACGATTCAATCTTAGCCTCGAAGATATCACTTCGCCGCTGGTTCTACTTCTTTGGGTGCTGTCTTGATTGATGAATGAGTCGTTTTTATTGCCAGTCTGGGGTACCATTTTTGTATCATTAGAATGCATGAAATTGTTTCAAATAGGCTTGTGCAAATCACACCATAAAAAATAGAACCCCTGCTTAAACTTTTACCCGGAACGGAAGTTGAAGAAACCTCTGGTTATCATAAACTAGTGTTATAAAACCACATTCGATTCTCAGGTGATACCCATTGGTTTCGACTTAAAGTGGGGGCAAGTCTATCCATTATGTGCTCTAGTTTGAATACAAGGTGTAATCACATGGAAGTGGAGAATGGGCAAATACCTATGTACTAGTTCCTAAAGTGACGATCGAAAGCTACCTGAACACCTGGGTCCAGTAATTATAGACATCGATAATTAATGAGATTATAATACCTGAGCATGTATTTAAGTACTTTAAGGCATTAGGGAAATTCGACTTAATCCATCCCTTAAAGCGAATAAAAATGCTGAAGATTTGTATTTGGAATAAAAAGGGGTGGACATATTGCCGGTCTAAAACACTTTGATCCATGGAAGTCAATGGTACCGAGGGTGCAGTTTTATCCATTGTTTGTGTTGCGATTTCATTCCAAGTTCGGTTCCCAAATCCCTTCGGGGCATGGAATTCAATTCAGCTTATTTAACTGAGCGTTAAACGATAAAAATATGTATCCTTTCAGGTATTCTCGGTGTGTTTGTGCGAGAGAAAAGCTGTTTTCGGTTTTTCAATTTTTCTTCCAGATTGAGTCGGACTCCGGATTAGTATGCTTTCTTTAACGTTTATACAGGGGACTGAATTTATCTTTAGGGTTTCGTTAAAAAAATTGTTGTGTTTAAAGTTTGTTTAGGGATATCCAAATGTGAAAATGTAAAATCATAGTCAGTTTAAATCAAACAAATAAACGTACAAAAGAAAAACACTAAACTTAATTTAGAACTTGCGCGCTGAAGGTTCCATACCGTCCGCCCTATTATTTGCTATTAAATCAGTGAGCATAAAATCATCAAACTAGATACTGTTTGAATACAGACCGGTCCCATATAAAAATTTTCTATTGTTTGGATAAAAATCATCATAAACGGCCTTATACATTAAAATTCTTTAGAACGTACTGAATTTGAGTCTCTCAAAATTTACGAGAAATATTTTTTTATTTAGGTTATTACACTAAAGTTTAGTTTATCTTTATTCAGTCAAGAAATGGTAAGCGTCTAATTCCCTTTTGAAGTATGGAGCTCAAAAAATAATAAAATAAAATATAACAACAGATAAGATTTTTAAAATATGCAACAAAACTTTAGTAAAACCTCAATATTTTTAAATGCTATAAAGTCTCCCACTTAAACGATAAAGCGAAATTCTTTACATATTATAAAATAGAGATAATTGAAGTTTTAAAAATCAACAATTCACATTAGAAAAGTTTTTGAAATGTAATTATCACCATCATTCTTAGTTGATGCACTAAGAATAAATCCAATTGCTCTTCTTTAAAATTCATAACTCTAAGCTTTAAGATCAATACTGAAACTTAAATAAAAAAGGGTATGCATAGCACGGCATAAATCCACACGAGTTTCCGATACAACTTCTGTGAAATGCTTTTCTTGTTTCTTAACTTGCACTTTATAAATGACATGATTTCACGCAACAAAGACGTATGTCGACAGAAAAGAGATAAATGGAAGGAACTAGGAGAGCGAACGGCATAAAGGTCCATTAAGTGACTTTAAGATGTATTTATACGTCTACAGCATGTTCTTCTTAAAAGATTCCGAAGGGATTAATAGATTTCTTAAGAAGGGACGTAATGGTTCTAATTTTGGGGGCGAAGGAAAACTACGTAAACAGCTTAGCAATATCTTTACTATGTGTTGTATGATTCACATGAGGCAAAATTAATGAAACATAAGGCTACCACGTTAAATGGCCTATGAATTTTATGGAAATTCCGAAATTGTCCAAAACAAACCACTGAAAAGAACCTCTTTATTTTTTCACAATTAACGAAAAATGACGCATTTCTTTAAACATTTCTGCACGGATTCCAAAATTCGCTAAGAACATTTAAAGTTTATTTCTTTAAAAGATGATTTTTATAGATATTTCCTCTTTGGCAAAACATAGGTACCAAAATAAATTTATCAACTCAATTGCGACACAAAATTCTTATTGTCATAGTTTTTTAATTCTAAAAATTACTCAGTTTCATTGTTAACTTTTTAACTGATATGTGTATTATTATTATTTTTTAAATATAGTAGAATATAAGGAGCCAAAAGCGACGTTATAATGTACTATTAAATATTTTCATTTCTCTTTCCCAGTAAAAAAAAAAGCAAGCTTTCCAAATGCAAGGGGCAGCCTGCTAAAACAAGTAACGCAAATTCTGGGACACATTTAACAAGAAAGGGTCGTCCCGACTTAGCAAATAAAAAGGTACCAAAGGAAACAGGAAGCACTAATACGAGGTTTCATTAATTCAGTGGGCTAGCTCAACCAAAACCAGGTACAGTTTTTACTTTTTTAAACTTTAAATAATTTTCTGAAGGGAAAAATGTGAGGAAGAGCTCTTGAGCAATTTCAATATTAAAACAAAAGTAGGCATTGTTTCCGTGGGCACAAAACGGAGGAATTTCCTTTGCATCTTTGTATTTTCACCCTCTGGAAGATAGCAACACTTTCTTCTTAATACGAAGGTTTTTTGGAGAGGGATTTTACCGGAAAACAAAAGGTGCATATACCGACAAACTCTGAAGCTTTGCAAGTGTAGGAGCAATAGAATTGCTCTTAACTTTCAACAACTTTTCTTCGTTTACAAATTTGAAGTTTAGCGTGGTCTTCAAATGATGATTTTATTAAAGTGGAATTTTAAATGTTTAATTTCTAATATGTTGTTACATCTGATAATCCAGACTTAATAGAAAAGAGCTGTTTATAGCCATGGACGTAAATAAACAAGGTCTATGCTTTTCTATACAAATCTTGAAAAATCGAAAACGATTTATTAAGAGATCAGCTAGCTAAAGAAAACCAAAGCCACGCATCGGATGATGCTAAAACCTTTCGGCTTCATTACATACACATGTCGTAGTTTTGGAAATTCTAGAATTTTCTTAGGATCATTATGAAGAATAATCGCAGTCTCTTGGGAAATAACACAGCCCAGAGGAAGATTACATTCCGTATTTTTTCGCAATAAAATACCCGACGATATCAATTCGAGACCACGTAGAGCATGGACCAGAAATGCTAGGGCATATAGAATCTAGATGATTAATTCAATCGGACAAGGTGGGCATATCGAGTACATCGGAGCGGTATATTGGAGCGCTTCCAGCATGGAATACGCTCAGCCAACAGTATTGGAGCCGTCTGTGGGCTACTTACTGCACAGCTTCGGATTTCACCTTGGATTCAGTTCCAACGGAGTCTCCTGGTCAAAGTTCAGCACGTATCAACCTATCGTAAGGTCTGCGGGTTTCCAGCGCTCCCGTGTCCCTGTTTCCTTCACGGGAACGTCGCCGTCGGGAACACGTGAACCTTAGCAGTCCCAGCATTGGGCATCGTCGGCAGCATATTGCACGCTGCACCGAAGGGGGCTTCCCCGGAGCTGCGCATTGGGCTGGTCACAGTTCCACCGCTCTGGGACGAACCCTGCTCCTTCTGGATGACTTTCAGTCTTTCAGGTTGAGCCGGCAGTTGGTGGCCCTCAGTTTGTGGTTCTTCTGTCCGAAGATTAAGTTGAAGACGAGAGCTCTATAAGAGTGCACAAGCTGTAATCACGCGGCCATACCAGTAACATTAACAGTCATCGTCATATACCTTGTGGGTTTTTACTGTTATGCTTGGCCGCCTGGCTGAGGAGGAAGAGCTCACCATCCAGGCAGACACCTCGCAGAACAGGGGACCGGGCGACCAGAGCTAAAGCTGGAGAAGAAGTGTAAACCTCAGTATCTGGAAATAATGAAGTCTCCAACTCCATAAGTCCATAGGCATGCACAGTCCACAGTATATCCATGAACTTCGGTTGCTCTTGGTGTCGTTTCCACTTTTTGGACTTGGAGGAAGACAGAAGAACTGCAGGTGAAGCTGAATCAGTCTGCGTCTAGATTTTATCAGGGTCGTACGTGTTAGAAGTATCGAGTTCGTCTGGAACCTTGCAAGGTTCGTCTGAGTCGTCTGTGCAGCGATAATAGATTTACGTCTTGTGCCCAAGAAGCCCAAGAAGTAGGAAGTGTCTAGTTCGAGTGAATTGTGCGTGAATCCGATTTTGATTTGCTCCTATCTTGAAGCAACGGTGAAGAAGCCTCGACGTAATGAATCTCTTACGATTTTACGCTATCAGGTTTGTATTTATCTTTATCAGATTTTTTTCTGCAATTTGAAGAGCAGGAGGACTCTTCTGCCGGTTCCGGGTTGCCCATCGCGGAGCTTAATTCGCCGCCTGCCCGTGTGCGCCAGCTGACGGCTTATTAGTCTAGAAGGGGATTTTAGATGCCTCCAGGGATTATGTTTCGTATTTTTCTGTTTTCGTTTTTGGTTTTATTTCGTTTATCGATTTTGTACGTATGCCAGCTGCAGGAGGGACCCCGGTATATATGTACGGATTTTTCGCACACGGCCGGCTTCTTTTCGTACCACAGCGGAGGGAGGGCATGTCGTGTACGCTCGTATATCTTGCACTTTGCACGTACAAATATAGCGACTCGGAGCGGGCAATATTGACAAATGAGGATTAAACGCCGTAAGGAGCACTTTATTAAGAAGGTGTATGTGGGATCAAGAGCAGTTTATGTGCTCAGGTACGCAGGCAATCTTTTGCCCGCTTAAGTGCCTCACGAAGGAGTTCCTTACCAAAGCCTATCACGCATTTTAAAAGGCCTTAATTGTTCTGAGTTATGAAAGGAACAAGTCTCATAAATTAGATTTTCTCCGTTTAAATTGGAAATAATTTTGACGGCAGATTAAACATGCGGTGTTTTATAGAAAATTCTTATGAAAAAGTAAAGAGCTCTTCGTATTTCCTGATGCACTTCAAATTTTATTGCCCTGTAATCGATTCGTGTCACTTGTACTTTTATAGCTGATTTATTTTTAATTCCAATTCCTTGAAATCAGTGGGATGTACAATTTTAGTAAATGTGTGAATGCGTAGAATTTAAACCGCCAGTTAGTGGATTATTTCAACAAATCCTATAATTAATAATCACTATAATGAATAAAGTCGTATACTCTTGTATATTCTGTAGTACGTTCACCAATGTCCTTGTTTATAGAAAATTATCTTTATTATTATTTAACTGAAAACTAAAATTGCTACAAAGACAAAAATTCCGGCCTGAATAGAAAATTGTTTTCAAATTTTTATACATTTTGAAATAGCAAAGTATTCATTAAATATTATGGGTTCAAAGGGATATTTAATTTAAAGAAAAAACTTTTAATATTTTTTTCTTAGAATTAAGTTTTTTGAATTGGCGAAAACAAATAAGGAATTTTGCACTTTGTACATATTTGAAATGTGTGTGAACTCATTTTATTAAATTTAATTCAAAGATTAAGTTCTAATTAAAAGTATATTCAAAAGTAATATCAAAAAACTTAACAAACTACGGTTTTGTACTGGACTCAGAAAATAAAATGTTTTTTGTGAGTTAGTGAAAAACATTTTTTAAATGAATGAAATATCAAGTCATCATCTTTAGCCATTAATAAATTCTGCGTAAAGACAATTATAAAATAGTTAATTAGTTAAAAGCAAATTTATCGCCTAGTTTTCCCAGAAGTTTTTTTAGGCGCGGTTATAGAAATTCCCCTATTCAAGACGGTGGTTTTGCAATTATCGATCACCACTTATCGGAAATTTCTTTTCTTTAAATCTTTTTTACTGTTTCATTTTCTTTTTGAAACTTGACAATATTGTTGTCTTAATTGTTTTTATATTATCTTACTTTAGTACGATCTTATCGATCGGATTAATTAATTAATTTGTTTTCTTGTTTCTTGAGATAATACAAACCAATCCCCAAAAAGTGTGCATTACATCAGATTTAATATTTTTATTATCAGAGTAAATTTTTGATACAGAAGAGCTTCAAAATAAAAATAACTAATTGAAATATTTACTAGAAATGCGCCTTTTTTATTCATTGACCTAAAACTAAAATTTGATGCTGTGATCGGATGAATTCATGTCATTGCATTTCAAATACATCACTATCTCAGTTATGGAAAATAATGCAGGTCGAAAAACCAGAATTTTAAATATTAAAAATGAAAAAAAGAATAATTCAAAAAAAATGTCATCTAAAATTCTTTCTTTAGTTTACTCATAAAAAAATATGCACCAATAAAAATTAACTCAAGTAAACTATTGTAAACTAAAGTCTTATTTTGTAACAGTAAGACTAAAGTAAAATTACATCGATTCTGATAATGAAATAGAAAATGTATCTGGAAAATTCAAATGAGTGAATGTTCATTGTATACGTTTGTTTATTATATATAAAAACTTATATTATTATTATTCGAAAGATAAGAAAATCTTTTAAAGGAGGGAATCGTTTCTTTATTTTCTTTTTTTCCTGAAGAAACTGATTTTTTCTTACAGAATTATGAAGCTCTTAACTTATTTTAATGCTGTACTTATGTAAACTAAACGTAAAACTTTACACGGTGTTATTCTGAAAACAGGTTTCTTGCAAGTAGTTTATACGACGGTTTCTTTGTAACTATTAAACTGATAACCTACCTTCAAATGTGGCATATATCAGAAAATATTTCTTCTACATTAAGCGAACAAGAATTCCTATTTGCATTTGTGTATCTTTCGCATTAAAATTGAAATGAAAAATTTGGGTTAAGAACTTACTACACACTTTCTCAATAACTTTTTTTTAGTGCTCGTTTATTTCACTGAAGTCACATACGTTTAAAGAGAAATTAGAGATTAAGAAGATAAATATCGCGCACACTAGTAAATGAGAAATTATTTACAGCAAAGAGGTTGTATATTTACTATTAAAGGTTTATGAAGAAGTACTACAACTTCGAGCCAACAAGACTAAGTCCAAATATCAGGTCACTTTGTAGTTTAGAGTTTAGATAAATGTCGCTATCATATTTCACATTTTTATCAAATTATTTAGCTATAATTATATTCTTCTTTATATTTCCGACTCTGCCAGCATTAACGAACCGTTATATCTACAGATTATGCTTTACATGCACTTTAACAAAGTTGTAATTATCCTACGAGCAACATAAGTAATTAATGTCACGAAATTCATTACCTGTGCTGCAAGCGCGCGTAGAACATTAATATGGGTAATGTTAGCGAGGGTACTGTTAAAACGATAAATATTCTAATTATTCCTTGAAAAAAAAAACAACCCACCTGCAAATTATATACCTCTCAGACCTTCCGCGATGCCCTGCAGCTATAAACCATTAACTTTTAATTTCCTCCATAATAATGAGTGTTCCCATAAGATTCGATGATACTTTTACAACGAAATCCCTGATCAGCATATTTATCTCTTCTTTATCGTAACAATTCTGCAATGATGTGTTCAGCATTGGTAATCATGAAAAACCAAGGTAGATTTTCAGAGAAAAAATGCGATTATTTATAGTCATACCGGTGTATTATGAATCAAAATTTAAAAATGTATACGTATTTATATCACATGCCCTGTTCACATTTCAGAAAATTTTTCATTTTAGTCAGATACTCTGGAAAATTTAATGATATTCAAATACAATGCATGTAGATTAATAATGCTGCAGTAATAATTTAAATAACTAGTTCTCCATAGTAAAAGCGATACTTTGTCTTTTGATTGCAAAAGTTCTTATTTCTTTATTTAGGTATTTCTAGATGTAACGTTTGGATTTTAAAAATCATTTGTAAAGTGTTGTAAGTATGGAATAATTTGGGCAATACTCCAAAGTAATAACCCCTTTTGCTTTCTGAGCTTACTTGCTTATTGTAGTATTGGCAAACACCAATATTCAGAGCATTTCAACTTATTCTACAGCTTAACTCAGTATAGGTGACTATTTAAAATGATTGCGAATTGCTTAAGAACTCTAGTTGGCCGACACTGACGTCATCCTTCTATTTCATAAGAACTGAAAGGCGGAGTCATCTTCGGCTTTATGGAAAATCCAACTGAGATAGCATAGGTATTTCACGATCGTCGATAGTTAAAATTTTTAATACTTCTAATGTCTAACTTCGTTTTGTACTATTTTTGACACCTTTCATAATTTTATACGTTCATAAAAGGTTCATATCCAGAAGATTCCCATAATCTTTTTCAAAGTGTGAAGTTTTAATTTGTGAGACATTTTTTAACAGAATAAAAAGCAATAACAAGCTTATGTGTGACTTAACAAACTTCTAAATTGTTTACCTGTGTTATAACATATAGATATACGCTTTTTATATCTCGCCATTAATGTGATAAGTACGCGGAACCAGTTAACGCAAATCATAGACATTATCCACTAAATTAAAGCGTAATCGCCCAAAGGCCATAAATACGTGTAAATTTAATGTTTAACCAAATACCCATAACCATTTAATCCCGCGGCAACCGGGAGCGCACTTGTCCACCATAGGATTGAGGCAATCAATCCGGCTTCATGCCGACTTTATTAGAAGAACAGACCGTAAAAAATCTGCACTTACGCACGCAAGATTTGACGAAGAAGATAATGCCACCTGAAGGTAGTTTCTCATCATTTGAATATTCTATTCCGAGAAGGCCCGTCCGCCAGCGGAGTTCATTAAACCGATGTGAATTGGTCAAACGCGTGAAGGTCAAAGCACCGCGTCCAGGGCTAAATTTCATAGGAAGCTTTTTTACGAAACTGATACTTCCACTTTTAATTACGCTGCTCCAGGTTATGATTCAATAGGTATCACCGGCCCCCGGGGGCGCTTTAGCGGCGCGGAAGAATGGGCGCAATAACGTAATTAGGAAGGAGCTTGGTACCTTCGTTAGACTCTCGGTGTTGACACAATTTGATTAGGTTGTAATTATTCCGTCCAAACGGATTAAGTTTTTTCGAGGTGTTCTGCTCTCAGCTCGCTTTCTTGCTATTAATGGTATTTAATGGGGAACATCGAAACCGGATTCTTTATTCCTTATTGACAAGTATTGAATGGATTTTTGCTAGACAATCTGCTTCAAGTTGGAATTCGAGGACTTTGATTTATTTGAAATACTACTTTTTTATGTCTATATATAAATTTACCTGACATCGATATAGTGCTGTGGTGAGGTTTTGGCAAAATCTAATGAACCGTACATGTTTGATAAGTATACATACAGACAATATTTAGACTGTCGAACTGAGGCAAGTATCACAGTCCATTGACGTTGATGACTCTTTGGGTATGGTTTAAAGTACTCTCGACGTCCAATATAACAATGGCATGGTTGATTGCTGTACAAATCGATTTTCTCCTTTAAGCAGAGGAAAATGGAAACTCGAGAAGCGTTTCCTTGTTCGGACCCCACAGAATTATTATCATAATGAATGATCAGCATTATAAAATTTAATTTATATTTTCAATTGATTCAAAGAGGTGTGTGTGAATTAATTTTAAAATTAATTAATTTTAATAAACAATCATTTTTCGTTTATACTTTACCATTTTTCTTTAAATTTCGAAAATCGAATTGTGAATTCTTAAGATATTTTCAATTTCTTGACAATGTTTCATTAATATTATTAATGAAATGGATATCACAAGATTATTAACTAAAGTTGAAGTCTTTGTTTCGCGAAGGAGCCATTGCAGAAATTATTTCTTACCTTTTTATTCCTTTTGTAAGAATACGATTTAGACTGTAGAAAATTAATTTGCAGATTTTTTTTCAAAATATTTTCTTATATTCATTTCATTATGCATTGGTATACCAAAAATTGTCGTTTACCTCCTTAAATCACTGATAATTAATTATAACCTGTTCAATTGCAATATATGTTGCATGTATAGTTTTAATATTCTGCAAAAAGAATAATTTAGTATAAAAAACTTCAAAAACCTATACTTTTCTCTAGTCACACGCCATTCATGTATAATTAAAAATCGTGTCTTCAAACTTTCATCGTTAATTTTGTTCTTCTGAAAAGTATTTCGCTTTTCGAAACTAATTTATTTCATTCGGAGACCTAGTTTGATATGCTTTATTAATTTTATTATTTTATTTATGGTCTTTCCTAAATTTCTTTTAAACTGTCCGCCTTTCGTGAAGTCTAATAAATTGTAAAATACCATCTAAAAGCATCTCAAGCTACCCAAAATAGGTTTTCTTTTGTATATTAATCGCTTACTTAATTTTTTATCAAAACGCTAAAGTTATAATCGGGAAAGTAGTCGAGAGCATATTCTTTGAACAGATTTTCCACTTCACTACTTCGCCATGGAAGAACTAAGCTGTGCATAAACAGACTCGAGTTTCCCTATAACACGCTTAAATTCGTACTTAACTATGTCAAATTGATTTTTGTTCTCTTTTTCTTCACCACTAACTAATTTACAATGTCAGTATAGCAGGGACACGATTTAATTTAAAATAATATTAGCCAGTAGTTATAATTTACCAGTAGTTAGTTACTATTTCAGTTATGCCCTATTGCGTTGTTTTTTAATCGGTGGTGTTAATTTCGACTTAAGCTAAGACGGACACATATGGATTTCTTCCGATTTTGTATACTTATAAAAGCATGTAGAAATAAAATTCCAAAATTACTTTTATTCCACTCAATATGATTAATGTTAATAACTTCCCAGCCTGTGGGTATTAATTGGGATCTCTACTGCATATTTTTCCCAGAACTGCTCATTTATAAAATTTTTTTCCTACCAAAAAAAAAAAAATTATATCCACTTATTAAGAAAATTGGTTGCCTATAAGAAATTGCCAATTACGTGTATTCGCAACGATGAACATGGTCATTGAGCGCAAAGTTCACTAGCCGCATTACTTTTGCTGCACATAACTCGGAACGCCCAAAAATACTTTCGTATAAAGAGAATTCCTTAGAAAAATTGATCCCAGTCTTAATTTGTCTGTCGTTTCCTTTACATTGGATAAATCGCTATAAGCTTATCTCGATCTCTTAATTAAAATAAAGCGATGAAAAATCAGATTCTGCATTTTTTTACGATAATAGTTGAAAAAAGATTCGAACAATTTTATGGTCTTTCTTTTCCATAATTTTATTTTAATTCTGGCTACTTATGAATGCGCGACCGGAAAAAAACGTGACGAAAGGTGAAGATATTCTCGCCAAAGAGCAATTTCGTAGGTGTGACGATACAAAGATCGCAAAAATTCAGCATTAATAAATGAGCCTAAATTGGTTTACACCGTTGTTTTTCACATAAAGTGACAAATTCCTTTGTTCACGACATGAAAAACCCATTGTTGTCTTTTTGTCCGCCGCATCTGGACAATGCTACTTTCGTCAGCGTCTTATTACGTGCATGGATTGCCCGTTGTGGGCTATTGTTTCACGGTTCGCGTTCCTTCGAGCAAGAAGAGATGGACCCTACTCACAAATGAGTTCATTACTTTCCGTGTAAATAAGTCATTAGGGTTTCACGGAATGGGTTGTTCCCATCTCGGACCCCTTTCCACACACGTAAGTCGCCAAGAATGTAAATTAAATGCGCTGATTCACGGAGCAGAAGATTACGCGAGCAAAAATCTTCGATTTGTTTGGGCATTGGACCGTGTGATTGTTTTGGAAAATGTCATATCACGTCGATGCTCCAAATTTAGGTTTTTAGAAGTTTAAAACTGAAGATTCTTCCAGCGGGATTAACGGAGCTAGAAGATGGAACATTTTTCTTCTGGCCCCGATAAGCCTTGTCTTTTTCCTTTCATACAGGTCGATTAGTTGATCGTTCAATCGAGTATTTTTATCTTCTCTATGACCACAGGTTTGATGTTTTTCGACCTTTGAGATGGGTCCAAATTATTTTTTTTGTGTAATGATACGTTAGGTGGGCTAAGTCAATCACGTTTTGCTTTAATCATAGCGCCCACTTCTCACCTTCAGATGGTATTTTGAAAATTATAGGGAAGGTCGTTATCATTATTTCTTATGCACATGTCTAATTCAGTACATTCAATTAATTATACGATCACCTAACAATTTCATATTTGAGATTTAATACCCTGGAGATAAGTCTGAACAGTTTTTAATAGGCAATCTTAAAAACTTTCTTGTATCCATTCACAAATTTAAATTCCGTCTAACTGCGTTCTTTCACTGCACAATGTATTACTATGTTAATTTGTAGCTAAACAAAAACCTAATCAATGTAAATATTTTACATTGGAGAAGATTTTTTTAGTAATATAAGAAAGACATGCTTTGTTTTCTTAATTCACACCAAAGAGTGTAATAATTTATGTAAAAATTCATTTATTTGGAGCTCCTCTTAAAAACGAATTTCGCCTAAGTTACCTTCCAAAGGTAATAGATTTTTCGTAATTTAAATATATTAATTTTTCTCTTCAAGATCTTACAGATATGGTAAAAAAGGTTTTTGTTAATTACTTAAATATCCTTGCAAATAAAAAAAGCAGAGTTTTTTTTGTAACATTCTTTCGAAAATTAATTGCTTTTTAAATTAAAAATATACACATTTTTTAAAGCATGGAATTTATAAAGCATGGAATTATAAAAATAATAAAACCACTTTCTTAAAGAAAAATTCTAAGTTCTATATTAAAATAGATCAAAACTGGGGACTATTTAAGATATGACTTGAAAGGCCTTTAGAAAATAACTCTCCAAATGCTGCTTTCCTTCCATGTATAGAATAAAATTATAATATAATATGTAATAAAAGTAAGTATACAACACAATATTTCTTTATGTGCAAAGGAGGGAAATTATGTAGTAATTTATAATGCAAATTTATAGGAATTGTATTAAAGGTGGCTGAGATCGTAATACGAAAGGACGAAATACACAGAGAATTCACGAAAACATTAAAAGGAAACAGAAGTGGGTATTTCCTTCCCATAAAATACAAAACCTAAAGCCTTTCTCGTAATTGATGACCAAAGGCTGTCTGGGACTATAAAAGAATTCGAGAAAAAAGCAGCACGAATGAGGAAGAATGCTGTCTGCTTTCTTGCATTAATTTTACATTAATTAACAGGTTCTGTGAAAGAATTCTAGAGAAAAGCTTGCGTGGCTACTTAAAGTCTAAATGACCAGAGGGTGGACGTGTGCTAGGTGCAAGTAGGCTCTATATTTTTCCTTAGAAATTTTATCTTACGGTCAGATCGATTCCGATAGCTGTCGTAAATGTTTGCATGTTTCACTGTTTTAGCCTTTTATCCAATGTTTCAGTGACAAAAGAAGGTAATTTAAAAAAAAAATACTTGATGCAGATTACAGAGAAAACTTCAAAGTAAATACACCTACATAATTCCATATAATAATAATTTGTATTAATGTTTTTAATAAGAGTAAAGTCCTTGTCGTAATTAATGTTAGCAGACAATTTCTAGTTCCTTTATCATCTTGATGAAACATTTCATGTTTCAAAAAAACTTTATATTGTGCTTAATTTAGAATCTGTAGAATCTAAATAATATACGAGTTTTGTGAAGTACAACGTTTTCTTTTATTTTACATGTACTACGAAATATTACAAACTTTAAAATGAAACATTATCACGAGTGGCCAACACACTCCACAAACAGAAAGTTCGCTTCGTAATTTATTCTCAGTGTTTCAAACAATAGGAGCAACCAAGAGAGGTGTTGGGGTTCCAGACTGAACCCTGCTTAGCGATTTACGATACTATCCATAGACAAAATTTAAAGGGGAACGTATGAAAATTCAATAGAAATTGAATGTAATTATTTTCACTATTACAAGATTTCAGATAAAATAACTCCAACTGTTAGTCCTTAGAATTGATGTACACTGGAACAAAACTGGTTAGTTCAATTTACAAAGTTTTAAAAAGGACTGATGAACAGTCTACCTTCATTTATATGATATTAGGTAAGCTCCCCATGCAGGTGAACAGGTGAACTTCTGTGCAGTGAGTGTAAAATAGGAATATCGAATCGGTCTTTTTTCTGGGAAAATTGGCTGAACGTCCCAAAAAAATGTTTCCAGTTTGTCTCTCAGTGATAATTATTGTCGATTCAAGGTATCACTTTTATGCAAATCACGTTGGGACTTGCAGATTATCAATTCGTTATGGAAAGATATGCAATGAATTCTCTCAGACACTAATCCAATTGGATACCGATTTATTTTTTTTATAATTCCCAGAAATCTCCTTTAAAATTCTTTCCGACATGCTAATTGGACAGTTAGCTGGACTTTTTGCATTGAATTTAAGGAAAACCCAATTATCGTTTATTCTTTCCATTTTCATTTACCTGCAAAATCGTAAAATTATCTTTAAAAATTTCATTTTATGGGAACATTTCTGTAACAGAATCACGTGTTTTGTGTTCATAAATCTCATTTAAAGCCGCTGTATTATTCTCTGGGAATGTGCGCATTTTGTGCCACTTCATCATCCGCCGAATTAAGCGAAAATCCCTTAATTACCTCTTACCTACCAACAGCACAAAGTATACAAAGAACAGCAAAAGCGACTACTTGAATTACGACACAACTTTCCGACACCTTCTGTAGCGACCGCAAAGCAATTCACTAGTACTAATTGGAGCTCAACTTCTGGCATTAAATCCAAATATCTGCGCTAAATAATCCCGACTAGGAATATAAGTTCATCCTGCGAGAAGGCGATCCCAGTTGCCTTCCGCAACAATGGCCCAGCACGTCATTTCCACTTTCTCTGGAAGACTGGCTTTGTTAAAAAACCGAGGGTCGAAGTTGTTCTTTAGTTCGCACTGCTTTTGGTCTTTGTCACTGTCCGTCCACGGATTTATCCCAGAGCCTTGTTCTATCGGGCAGTTTCCATCAGCGAGCCCTCAGACCCTTTTCATTAAGGTCACATGGCTGTAATGGACTTTGGGCAGTGCACAAAATACAATACACCGGTTATTATTTATGGCGCTCGTTAACTGTTTTGTCCCGCCGCGCTTTATTGATTATAATCGGCAACCAGCCACAGGCCACAAACTTATTACCATAAATTTCCTTGTCGATTGTCCTCGATCAGTCTCCGCCGGGGTGGGTCGCACATGGCGGTACAACGTTACGATGGTGGCTCAAAAACTTTTCTAATGGGTTTAGCAAATATTCCACGCAAATACCGTAGAACAAAGAAATTAGCTATGGTATTCATCCAGCTATAAATAGACCTTTAAAGTTTGTATAGTCTTAAAGACACAAAGCAGTTTTACATGCCTGCTTAAACACATTTCTACGTCTGGTCTTTGCTAAAGTACAAATTACATCGAATTAGGTGTAGTACAATTTATGAACAATGACTATTTTTCTTTTTTCAAGAAGAAATATTAAAACACTATTCTAATTTTAGAGTTACAATCCTTCATCTTCTGTCTGTAATTATGTTATCTTAAATCTCGCAACCAAAGATCTCTTACAACTGAATAAATTCCAAGTAATTATTCTGGAATGAATTTTTCATATTTTCATATTCTGACAATCTTGGGAATTTTAAGATTTTATAACAATGCATTTTTAAAGCATTTCCTCAAACATCTGAAGGTAATAATAAAACGCACTGAATAATTTAATTTAATCACTAAAATCAGAGTCAAGAACCGAATTCGTCTACACCATACGTGAATTCAATTAGGTCGATTTTAAAACAATTTCTAAACTATTTTATGTCTTGTTTAGAATAAGGTCCAAAGGATCCAAATCGGAATTTGAAAATTTTTTTATATTTAAGTGCTCTGAATCTTCTTCGTCGTAAAAGTTTAAGCAATTTATTCAAAACGAATCCCAATTATGAAATTAAACATTAAAATGTTATTCGAATAAGGTCATAAATAAAGCAAGGGAATTACTCATTAAGCAATAATTAGATTAGATTAATTAGAAAAAACTAAAAGGCAATGTTCGTCCTACAAGCTTTTCTGGTTAACGTGTTTTTGATACTAGTGTTATAGTCGTTTAAAAAAAAGCACTTTAGTTGTTCGTTTTGAATAACAATAAAATTATAATAACGATTTTTAATTTTAAGAGTCATTTTTATGTTAGTGACACCCTACTGTAGTATACAATTTAAACAAAATTATTGAAGGCGTTTTGAAGAAATTCAAAGTTCTTAATAAAGAGCTATTATGCAAATATTTCACTATTTCTGTAAACCATTTCCGAGTAAATAGACGTTCCTGGACCTTTTTTAACGTAATTTAAAAGGGAAAAAACTTAAGATTGAAGTAGCTTTGATAATTCTCTGTATTATTAACTAAACCGGTTACAACTTAAAAACAAACTTTCTAAGGTATCATCATGACATTTATTACATTTCTCCCCAATTTTTAAGATAATAGATAATTTTTGAAATCTTTTTAATCAATCAAATGCTGCTAAGGGTTCAAGATGTTATTCTATAAATGTATTAGGGGGATTAACAAACCAATAAAGGAACCCTTTTTACCTATTTTATATTAAGAAACTCCATCACAAAAGTTGCCTCGGAAAGAGTTCACATGTGCCTTCTTAAGGAGTTAGGTCAGCCTATCAATTTGGTCGTACCACTAAGAAAACATACAAGGTTAGGTAGATATTTCCTATTATAAGATTAAAATATGACTAACTTATCCCATGTGATGTAGTTTAATTCGGAACATTAAAATGAGCTATTTTCGACAAAAGTAGAATCGAAAAATAGTTTAGCGTTACATATGGCAAGGTATTCAAAAAAATCCAGACACCTAAATTGATTTCACCATTATTTTTTTATTGCCCAGCTCGATTAGCTCCTCGCTATTTTATAAAGTGGCACAGCACGACAGATGAAGAATTAATTAATTCGTACATCCCCAGAAAAGTGCTCAAGAGCAAATAACCATGAAGGGTGCTCCTTTCAGGCACGCGACCACTCGTTTTAAAATTTGCATAAAACTTCGGAGAGATTTGTGCCAGTGTCACGCGTTGCTTGTTTGTGATTTCCTCATACAAATATGAACTTATAGGCTGAAAGTAAAATTTACGATTTTTTTTAAAGAACGCCTGTTTACACGGTCTGTAATTTATTATAAACTTTATATCCAAACTGAGCTGACTATAAAATTCCGTGTTGGCGCCCGCAATGTCATACCTGTTGTTATCTTCATCTTCTGGTTGTGAATGAAGTTCTGCATTAGTAATCCAAAAATCGTTGCCATTCAGTTAGCAATTACTTGCTGCAATGAGGGTGTTCTTAAATCAAGATTGATTGGAAACTACCATCGTGGTTACAAATTAACGCAGGACTTTTTGGATTATCTGTAAAGGTGTAAAAACTGACTTGTAGGTAGTCTAATATCAGATTTGTCTTTTAATGTTCCAAACATTTCTATACAGAATGATAAGGAATAGTGAATTCTGGAAACATTCGCTAAACAAAACTGATGGGCATTTTAATTAAGCCAGTTGAGTGTTTCACACAGTCTCTCATGTATGCAGACGATGTGTGAAGTGTAAAAAGGAAAACGGGCAAATTGGCATCAATGTTGGCAGACGTATCCGACGTGACTAGATTTTTAACATGCTTTACAAGAAATAAATACGCCTTAATACCATTAAGTTTCCTAGCACGTATAAAATATGAAGTCTTCATAATTGTTTTGCAAGAATAATATTTCAGTATGGAAACAAATGGAGTCATATTTTACACTCATAAATATACCCATAATAACATCGAATAAGTATAATGGCATAACCCAACACATTTTACTTCACAAAAGAAATAAAATAATTTGATTAAATCAACAATCTTTGAAATAAACATAAACAAACTATGATTGTATTGAATTTTTATTATTATTAATCAAATATATACACAAGTGTAAATGCCGCCAAAGTTAATGTAGCAATGTTCCCTCCTATTTGCTTTCGTAGTTCGCCTTCGTCTTCTGACCAGAATGTTCAAACGCTGATCTCTCTTGGAATTATTCAAACGTCTTAATATTCCCGGTTGCCCCTCTTCGAGGGCTAAGCAGGAGAACATTGCCAAAATAAGGCAGAATAAGTGAAAAATTCTCATTTTTCGGGATAAATACGCGTAACTTGGTAAACACGACTGACGAAACGACAAATTGGTTCTTCAATTTATATGATTTGTAAATAGGGGTATTAATATTG
Organism: Proctacanthus coquilletti; assembly: GCA_001932985.1. Taxonomy (NCBI): domain Eukaryota; kingdom Metazoa; phylum Arthropoda; class Insecta; order Diptera; family Asilidae; genus Proctacanthus; species Proctacanthus coquilletti. The sequence continues at coordinate 910,312 of MNCL01000037.1, read as the reverse complement.
ACACTATTGGAGAAACAGATGTACCATTAGGCAGGCACACAAACGTTTGATCGAAAACTGTTTTTACGGTTCACCCAAAAGCACACAATTTACAGCACAAAGCAAACATCTTCACGTAAGCAGACCTTGCTTTCAGTCTTCCTAAACCCAAATATTTGTCAACATTCTTTTTTTCCTTAGCGACATGTCGGCTAGAAGACTTCTTGCATTTTTTATGCGTGAATTGAATGTGTTTTTGTGAAGTTTTGTATGACCTGTTCTTGAGTCGACTATACCCTAGCCTGGATCAAAACTCATAATCTGTAAGTTAGCCTTGTCAATGTAATATGAATGTAAGGATCTAGTTTTTTTTCTGATTTCTAATAATATTTTTTGTTTAGACAGTTTATGATTCCCCAATTCTGTTTATTTTTAAAGTTAAAGAACTCAACACACTATGCGACTTTTTTTTGATCATGTCGAGCGTGTAAAAAGAAAGAAATATCGCAGTAACCATTAATCCCAAGCACATAATCCTAGATCCAGAAAGTAGGGACATGGAAAATGAAAAATTAAATAATACAACTATTGAAAACAATAGCTAATGTTTACCATTGGAAAGTATAGTATTTAAAAAAAATAGAGTTAAGGTGTTAATACAGGTAGATATAATAAATTGAAATGAAGACTATGTGAATCATGCATAATAAAAGTAAGAGAATTCAGATTGCATAAAACAAAAATTTCGGAAGTGACTATTTGACTTCAAATAAAGAGAAAAATTAGTACCCAGTAAAAGTGGATACGTGGCAACTCTTTAGCTAACAACTTCGAACAGTTAAGACATTTCACCTGTATCAAAAAAAAAAATAAATTAATACTTCTTTGCTCTCAAAATTTTGAAACCTTAAGGTAAAAAGACCCATAATTCAGTAAACGATTTTAGGAAACGTGTAAAGAAAGTGTCATATTTTATTCGCTTTAAACATTAAAAACGATTTTATTCGCTTTATTTATATCGTTCCAAAGTGAAAAGTTCTGTTTCTATTTATTTTTCGAATAACTAAATTTAAAAAGAAAAAACCTGAATGATGACCTTTAGATTGGTCAAATAATAAAATATATGACACGAATATTGCACGTTTACCCATTTTGTCACTCTGTGTGACTTTTACAGTCCATGCCCGTTGAGAAGCCCTCCTAAGTGGACTCGAAAGTCAGCAAGGGCCTATACGTTTGCTCTGGGCCAAGAGGCTTCCTCACAATCTGTTCTGCTGAAATTGTCAACCAGAAGAGAAGTGTTCAATACTTTTCGCAATATATGCTAATCGTTTCGTTGCTACGCACTCCAGACCCGAAAGGGCGGACACTTTGAAATGTTTCTAAAAATAGGCAGACGTAATAAACTAAACACTTTATCCTTCTTACTTCCAGCCTGGTGACTGCGTTCGTGGTGTGCGCGTCAATTAGCACGGCGGAGGCAGGCGCTAAAAAAGACTCGAAGATCCACCGCATCACGTCTATTCAGGGGCCGCATCCGCCGCAGCAGCAGCAGCAGCATCAGCATCAAAATCTGTTGCGAGGACACGACTCCCGTCAGCCAGGCGAGGAGACGGACGCAGCCAAATCGCGGCATTTGAATGCGAAAACACACATCAGCAACAAGCAGCTCATGAGGTGGGTGACCACTTAAGTGCAGTTTCTTTTATTTCAGTTTAATTTTTTACATTTTTGCAACGACGTCTCTCACATGTGATAATAACTGTTTCCCCCCACATTAAAGCAAATTGGGCTTGACGAAGCTGCGGATCCCTCCCAGCCACAACCGGAAGCGTCTTGCGGTGGAGTCACGGCATCATGCGCGACCCGATGATTCACACATGTTCGTCATAAAATTGCCGCCGAATGGGATTTACTATAGTAACACGAAAACAGCAAGTGGCGAGAAGTCCTCGGCCGGTGATAACGGGAAGAAGGTGAGGTGCCATTACAGACTATTCTTTTTCCTTCTGTTGTTTCACCTTTCGGTGCGTTTTCACCTCGCTAATTTCTCCGGGCCGTGAGGTGCTGATTCACCGGAGATAGCCAAACAAAATGACTGCGAGGTGCAGCGCAATTAACCCGCGGAAGATGGATGCGTTCCGCAAAAGTGTGCCACTCCATGCCGCCCAAAGTGTGTTAACTACCTACATTCCATGGTATTCCACGGGCAGCACACTCCGCTACAACAGGTAGCAATCGCGATCGCGAAGGATCAAGGACTGCGATCGCTCTGATTATCACGATCAGGTCGATTTATTTCCCTTTGACTTGTTTAAAATCCCATCGACGATGCCAAGGATCAGCAACCCGCGATGAAAGTACCTAACGAGTCCGTAATGATGGATTCTTGTTATTAGGTGCTTCTCTATAAGATTGTGGCGATAATGCCTTAAGATGGCCGAGAAGCCGGTTCACGGTGAATTTCCATTTGTTCATGCCTGTTGACGCACATAGTGCAGCGGCAGCGCCAAGTCATATTTCAGGTGTATCACCTCGTTACATCTAGGAGCGAAATATCATAGATTATTCTTTCACTGCCGGCACCGGCGGTGGGCACCGGAGCCATGGCCACCTAATGACTTTATGATCGGTTTGATTTGCGCGACTGTATTTGGAAAGGCTAATGGCAGGTTCTGACACACTTTGCGCCCAGCATTAATTTTGTCGATGGGAACCGAATTAATGCAGTGGTCGTCTGACAGGAATTGGTTATTATTAATTCATGTTTGATGTTTCCGTTCCAAGGCGGCTAATCGACTCTTAGACCGGAGAGATCAGGTTAACGCGGGACATTCTTGAACGTGATCTCTGGAACTAGCATAGGACCGTTTTTCACTTCCCGATCAAGCTGGAGCTAAAAAGTCGATTTAAGACGACGTGCTATAAAGTCGTTCCATATAACATTGAACGCTAATGAAAATGATAAATGGTATGCTCAGTTATTGGCAACGCGATGTCGTTTAAACAAGACTTCAACATATTCTTCCCAAGCATTACACTACCTACTGGAAAGACAAGAATTCAATTTACATGTTTTATTTTCTATACGAGATTTATTTCAATTTTATGCAGAGTACCTCACTTTAACTCGACATCTTAATAGTAGTAAATATAAATTAAAATTAAACCTCTTTTCAATAATCTGCTTTTAAATTGTATAACCATATCGAATAATTTATTGATGTCCTATTACTTTATCATCCTTTCCAGCTACAACTATTGAAATTAAAAAAGGATATCGGCATGTTATTAGCTCTTTCCCCCGAGTTTTTTCTACCCTATAAGAACAAAAACGATATTATTTTTTAATGCTTACAATAAATTTATTAGAGACTAGGTGTCGTTATTAAATTACAAGATAAAAAATAAATTTACAAGTAGAGAAAAAGAAGAACGGTATAGCACATAGTACTTCTTGAGAAGTCTTTACCTATAGCTTTAGAAAAAAAAAGCTGCTTAAATTTAAATAAAATTTATTTTTCGCTATTCTAAAATCGGATAAATTATTGAAATTGAACATAATTAAAAAATAAATTTGCATGCAATATATCTCCCCGTTCTGAGTTTATTTCTGTATTAAATTCAATTGTAAGACCTCTTGTGTTCCGAACCAATTTCAACCCATTGTGGATCGCGAGTAAACAGAATAATTCTGGAAGTATATAAGCTTTTTCCTTTTTCGAAAAATTACTTCATGGGCTGCATAGGTCTGGTATTAAATGAAGAAAACAGGACCAAGGACAAGATGGGAATAAAACTCACAACATCTAAAATTGTGACCAAATTGCGCTACCATAAATCCACTAAAGCCTCTTTTAAGGAGAAACGGCGAAATATTTTATTTGTAAAATCATTTTTTCGGAGTGATTTTTTAAGTCAGAAATTTTATGATCTCTTTCTGAAACTATAAAGTAACTTTATCTAATCTTATTTATCTTCCATAGGTATCCTTTAATTTTCGATCAAATGGAAAACTAGGTCGGATTTACCATTGGAATATTCCCGTCATAAAGAAGATTCTATCAGAAAATGGCCGTAGTTCACCAATGTTTCGAAGTAATAAGGACACCACCGAGCTATTGGATATAAAAAGGATTCCAACCTGGTCCAAACCTTGGGAAAATGACACTGTAGACAAGCCCTATGGAAAGATAAGCGCCGGTCAAAATAAATCTCTTAAGAAGAAGAAATCTCCATCATACTATGCTCCGGCTAACTACAAGAAGAGTAGCTTCAGTAAGTATTTCCCTGGCAATGGGAAACCGAAAGGCTTTTATGTCATGAAGAAAAACCAGAAGCAATCATATTACAAGGAGCTAATTCCTTGAGGTAACTGATAAATCCGGTGAATATGCACCCGCACACAGAATAATCTTAAAGACTACGCACAAGCGAAAAGACTTCAATTAAATTATTTTTAATCCTAGAATTAGAGTAAGCTTTTCTACTTTTATATGATAGGTGTAGTGTACGAGTAGCAATCGAGCAAATAAACTTAAGTGCTGACCGAGTAGCGCGCATACAAATTTAAGTCAATTTGTATTTTGTACATTGTTTTTGTTATTTGTATAAACTTTATATGCTATGTTTTAAATAAAATCATTACAGGATAATGTCAACTTGGTCTTTTACTTTTATGTCATCCCAAATATAGAAAAATTTAACAACAATACGAAATTCCAGGTGTCATAAAATAAGTTTGGTTACTAAAATGGCTTAAAACTATCATCTCGTACCGTTGTTATAAAATTATAGTCGTATTTTATCAGAAATAAAACTCTAAAAAGTTTTAAATTATCAGTTTTCGAATTTTTATTAAAGGCAATAGGAAATATGTGTAAATTTTAAATCTATTGCTTATTTTCTTAAGTAAAGAAAGGTAACACTGAAATATAATTCACTTTTCTCAATGGATGTCATTTAGAAAACAACATTTTTTTTTTATTCATTGGAAGATTTCGGAGTGACGCATTTAAAAAGTTATTATTTTAAAACGACACATTTATTCACAACACAATAATAAAAAATAGTAAGAAACTTACATAAAACCAGAAGTACCGCCAACCGCCTTTTGCACTTCCATTGTAATTATTCAAGAGTACATGGCTCGGAAATATCAATACGTTTTTTATAAAATCACCAAAGATCAAAGAAATTAAAAGCTGTTTAATACTCTTAATAAATTTTGATGAATTTTAAAGTTGCTAGTGGATTATAACAATTCATGATCACATCCTCAACAATTCTTGGCTTAATTATTAAGTTCTCACTTACAAGTTTTTGAAATATTACAAAGTTTTTATATTTTAAAATGTAAAATTCTTAGAAAGTAGCGATATATGCTGTTAGATTTTAAAGTGAAAGCGCTAACCTATACAAGATTTTCCAAGATCTCTAATGTAAGTGCATCCAAGGTGCATCTTCAGGTTTATTTATTTATAATTATTTATTATCAACGATCTTTACCCAGCATAGTTAATTCTTTACCCCATTTTGTACGACCGTCTTTCTAGAACACCCCATCGTATTAATGTAACCTACTCCACACCTAAATAAAATTGAAATCGCAAAAAGGTTTAAATAAAAAATCAATGATGTGTTTTGCAATTTATTAAAATTGAAAGATGTTTATTTCATAGACTTACATATTCTTTTATTTTATGATGCACCATTTGAGATCGTAGAAATAAACATTTCTTTTCGCAAGAATTCATTGGACATAACTTTTACTGGTTTAATATAACGACGCAATTCTTAAATTAGCTTCCCAACATAAAAATGTTTAAAAGAGTACTTAAAAAGTCAATATTACTTTTTCGTATGGTTTTAACAGGAACCGAAGATATAGACATTGTTGTTTTAAATTATTAACTTAATTAGAAACATGGCTGGATGAGAATGACCCAAGTTGGAAAGCTGGGTCTTGTCTCAAAACCTTCTAATGTGTAGTAAAATTAATTTGTAACGATGAAAATTATTTTTAACTATCAAACTATTTTGAATGTTTAATCTGGAGAATTCGTCGAAAAATAATGAGCTAGAGATTCATAGGATTCTGATGTATGCCCAAGACATCATTCCGAATCCGAATCCAAATCCAGAGCACATTTCCCAATGATGCCACAGAGCTTAAAAATGGATAAGCAGCTTGAGCCCAGGGTTACGTTCGTCACACCCGGCATGGAAAGCACTCGGTTTCGTTTAAGCGGGTACCAGACCCAGTTTCCATCTCGTTCACCTCCTGTCTTACAGCCAAGAAAAAATTAGTCTGAACGTGTGGATTGGAAAGTTTCTTTCTTTAAAATCCATCGAAATTATTTACACTTTTATTCAACAGTAGTTAACTAATTTTGAAATTTTAAATAAACATTGGGAGAAAGCTTATGTAGTTTTATTTATGCATCTTAATTTTCTTCGTGACTCCTTCCAAACAGACAGTTTTAATATAATATGTAATATAAGTATATGATGAATAAAAAATTAAATAAATTAATAATAGCTTATTTTTTCCTTCAAGAAAGACAATCTTTCAAATATTCGTAATTTTTATGAATAAACATTAGAAGTATAATTTATATTTAACTCGATATTTTTATAAAAGAAAATTATTAAAGTATTGTTTTGATCTATAGTTTTGCATGAAGATTCTTAATGAGACTTCTAGAATAACATGGCTTGCAGGACATCACATTTCTAACATACTTCAAAAGAAGAAGGATTTTCTAAATTCGATTGCACCTATGATCTTTTATGTATGTTCGCGCATATCAATTTGGATGAATTTTTTTTCTGCTTGGATGCAGGTGGTACTATATTAATTGTACCAGGGTAATAGCTAGAAACTTCGTACTTGTTGTACTGAAATGTTTTTATACTTTTCAGTTACCTTAAAATCTGTCTCTTTTTCTTAGAAAAACTTTTTAATAGTTACTTTTATATTTTTGGAAAATATTGTGCTCATAGTCTTTAGAGGAGAATTTCTAAAGTATGTACAAGTACAAACATGTTAAATCTAGAGGGACAATTCAACTTTCTAATGAAAAGATTAGGTAACCATTAAAACATCCTTTGGTCTAAATAACTTTTAATATGATTGCTTTATTTTAGCTTGTTTATAAAGGTGAATCATGTGGTGATATAAATTATTATAAAATAAAAAATAAAAAAACAAAATAGAATTCGTAATAAAGGATTTTCATGTGAGTAGAAATATCTCATAACGTAATTATAAAGTAAATATATAATATAATACTTTCATTTTTATTCAGACTATTAAAATGTTAAGACACAAATTAAGAGTTTTTTTTTATTTGTATTAATGCATTTATTAACAAATTAAATTTTCGGAAGCATTTGTTAAATATTGTTATAAAGTACATTGGAATTTTAAAAGCAACTGAAGTATATTTCTATTTCAATAAACCAAAATAAGAGAATGTAATAGTGTATAACTTGTATGTAAATTTTAAAAGTTTCATATGATTATATACGTTCCTATTTATGTGTCTGGTAATTTTTCTGAGAAATTTATCGCTTCACTGTCTGAACGGTTAGCCGCCTCGATGCTTTATCGACTAACCGATTGGTCGCTTGGCCGCTTGGCCGCAGGACCTATTAACCCATTTACTACAACAGTCAGTTGCACTTATACATAAGTGTGACAGATTCTTTACTTGGGAAGGAACACTCAAAGTCTATGTGTATTTCTGAGATCTTAACTCGTGTTTTATTATAATTTAAAACATCTTTTAGTTGGACTATGGCAGTTGCGTTGTTTTCTGAGGATAGATCGGTTACCAGCGTACGGAAGTTTGTCTACAAATTCTAAAACTCACATTCTTATTCAAAGAAAAAATAAGTGGTTTTTAATTGTGTGCAATCCCGACGATGCTACAGTAACTTTTATTGACGACTTTGACATATTTAAAAAATATATTTTTACTTGTAGTCTAGGATACCTTCATTCATATAACCCTTTTCCGACTATTTGAACAACAGTAAAAGTACTACAGAATTAACTCAGAAATACTACTCTACCATATTATGATTTAAAACTCAGTTTCGTCAATCCATTTGAAAACATTAACCTGTATCTTGATTTCTTTCTGATTTATAAATGGGGCCTATTTCCTCATGTGTTACTTTTGAAAAACATTGTAATTACGAAAAATACTAAAATTTAATAGACCACTGAACTAATAACCTAAGTTTGTATGGCCTTTATCATTAAACATAATGATTTTGGTGAAACAGAAGCTAACCGTTCGTGGGTCGTTAGCCGTTTGCACCTAAAACACAGATCACAGATGTAATAAATAAAAAGGCAAGGAACTTAAAAACGAGCATAATCGTAAAACTGAAGAATAGAACAATAATTACTCAAGCAATAGCAAAACCTCGTGTTGAGAGACACAGTACAAAACGCATAAAACATAATAATAAAATGTTATAGATCACAATGTCACGGCACATGCGGCATCAAGGAAGAGAGCCTAGGAAATACTTGTACTGATAAAGGGAAAATAAAAGTAATTAATGTGACATGTAAAACGTGAAATTATATTTATATATGATAAATTCTTAATTTCTAAATATTTCGTGTAAAATGACTAGGGTGGAAGTGTCTCTACTTATCTCGTGATTGCAAGACTTTGAAGAACCGCCACCATAGAATTTTTTATTAAGGATATAGCGACTTTCATTTGAAACTAGTCCGATGTGCAAAAAATGAAACAGCCCGAAATTGGGCATTGCTCTTTCAACTCGGAAATTTTATCGATCGTCAATCAAACAGTCTCCGAGTCTGTGACAGACAGACAAGCATCGAGCTGATTCCATAAGTGTTGTATTTTTTCCCAATTTGGTTCAGAACACTAAAAACGTGAAGTACTTATATATACACATTTATAATTAAATTCCTTTCCTTACTTATATATGCGTTAGGTATACTACCAATTCCTCTTTAATTAGTTTCATTGTTTTTAACGTTAACATGAACTAATTTGACTAATTAATTTTATTAGTGAACTTTGATCCAAAGAGTGATGACGTAAATATGCACTAATTCACAACATTCCTAAAGTACAGTGCATTCCCGTATATGAACCATACGACAGGGTATTGGAAGCACTGACCATTAGGTAAAGTGTGTGTTCAGTGAATGACTTGTTAAATGGTAAGCACGAGTAAATACGACTAAATCATAACTACCGAAGGAAGCTATAAAAACTTCAACAGAATCTAATCTTCGGGCATTCCCTCTACAGAGCTGGTAAAATGGAGGGCCGAATACCTGATAATGGATCCTCCCAACCAACTATCTAATTAAAAACGGTAATGTACTTATGGACTTCTGTCCGTCAAAACATTATTGGCGTTCTTGATCAGTGCCCATGATATACCCGATGAAAGTCACAAAAAATCACCTCAATGACACGGGTATCGAATTAATTGCCAGAAGTCCGATAGGAGAATTTTAATTATTAGTGCTCGAGTTTAGAGTTACGCCTGCGCCGAAAGAGGCCGCACGTCAGCCGATCTTTAGGATTTTTCACGGTAGATTAATTGTCCATTGTAGAGGCCAGCTGGGAATGTTAGCGCCATCACGATCATTCATGAATTGGACGAACGATGGCTTGGGTGATTCTCCCTGCGCCGTGCCGGCGACCAACGGCGGCAGGTATTCTTCTAATTAATTCATGCTAAGGTAGGCGATTTTTTGCCTCTATTCCGCTTTGATTAATCCGAAACAGAAACTGTTGCGACCAGGTCCCGTTCAGATGAGCGCCCCAATCACGCACATGATTTATGAATTTTATGTGGTTTACTGACTGAAGTAATTTATGGTAACATCTTTTTTCTTCCCCGAGTTAAATTGTTCGTAAAGCCTAATGAATTTCAAATTGTGCGTTTTCAAGCAGCTCAGCTGACGGTAATAGGGCTCCAATAAAAACTTAATGGAAGTGTAAAAAACGGTTTTAACACACTCAGCGATACTTTAAGTCCAGCAGACTGACCAATTAATTTCGTTATTATTTATGGTTCGAAAAATTCAAATCGACTTATTCGAGTTCTGAAAGCGGCGGCACAAGATTCAATCAAAATGCACGGTTAAGCAACATAATTGCTTACCATTTTTCTATTGTAATTACAAGAAAACAAACATTTCATTTTACTGTATATTACATAATTAGTATCTGCGTAACAGAGAAATCAAAATAGATTTCTTTATATTTTTCATAACTGCTGAAGTTTTTTAAAAAATTGTTATACAATAAGAAAACAAATTTCATATAAGCATAAACAAGTAAAAATAAAATTAGTTGAAATCCTTACTACAACTGCACCGATTTAAAGTATTTTATTAGACATAATTACAGGATCAAGTATTTACTACGATTTTATTTATTCTAATTAATAGTAGTATTATGGCACAATAGCAAATTTTCAAATTTTAAGTAACTACCAATTAAAATAAATAAAAATTAAAAAGTAAAGAAATTGTTAGTTTAAAAGGTACTTTCAGCGTCTAGGTTGGAAATAAATAGTTTTTTAAAAATATAAAATAAAACAAACGCTTTTGTCTGAATGTTGTTGAACGTTTTTGAATTTATTTTCCAATATAAGTAATAAAAATATGAAACTAAATTAAAAATTACTATAAACACTATTTTATTTATTTTCCAATTTTATTTTTAATATTTGACTATTTTATTAATTATTGATTAATAATATTGATAATATTACGTTATTATGTTGTACATATAGCCCAATAAACGTTATACTTTTATCGAAAAGCTTATCAAACACCTACATCTAAACTCAAACTATTTTTATAAAAATCATTTTAAATTGTTTTTAGTAAAATGGGCCTTCTTAGTTATTTTTTCAGTAATATTTTATTATAAAAACAGTATTGCAAAATTATTTTTCGTTTAAATTCATTTCAGTAATTCAGAAAATGTTGCACAATTTTTTTAAATTCTCTGAATAATCTTTAACCAATTTTACAACCCAAGAATACTGGTGACCATTAAGTGGGAGTGAAGTTGTTGGAAAGTATAGTAGGATTTTGGAGTCAATAGAAATATAATTTTAAGTACACAAATCAATCAAGTGAACCATAATGGTAAAAACGAACTTACAAATGTAATTTACAATATTAACTTACAATTCATTCATAAGAAACACAACTAAGGACTCCATTCTTGGAATTGATAGGCGATGCATTGTACTGTAGAAAAGAAATGGGGAAAGATGAAATAAGTACATATAAAATGCACTATGGACACATGTGGTTTACATTCGTGACTTTTAAGTGAAAAGAATATTTATCCTAAAAAGCAATAAAAACAACAAGGCCACATAAAAGGTAAACAAACTTGCAATCGCCATCCTGCGTTGTATGCAGGAAAGTATGCAAATCCTGATCGTTATTATTGAGCACGTTTTAAATCAATTTGTCCTATCTGCAGGTGTTTACCTATCAAGCAGGGTAAAAACAGCCCCTATATAAAATTATTCGCATTCTGTTGGAGGAATTAAAATCGTAAAGATTTTTGTATCTCAATGATATAAGCACCTTGTTACGTTACTTTCTAAAATAGAACACAAACCAACTCCTTGGTTTCCTAAGATTTTAGAACTGAGCCAATTAAAATGAGGCAATGTGTATCAGGTATCAGTTCAATCAGGTAAGAGAACGCTTTGGATATAAAGATATTACGGGTCCAATAGCAATTTCAAATAATCAACAACAAAATTTTATGTAAAAAGGAAACCTGTGCGTAAACTAATCGACGTTGTCATAATTTTTATGATTTTATGACCGCAATATTTCTTCGACCTTGAAACTAATTAAGGTTTTTTTTCCGCGGCAATCTTGTATTATCTTAGAGAAGAAATTGGTTACACCTGATCAATAACTAATTGCTAATTAAATTCTATAAAATTTAACTATAGGACATAAAATTTAATCATTCTGTAGACATTGTTTATGCTTAAATGACTGACGACCAGTAAAATTCTCTAGTTGATTCATTAAATCAATTTAACTTTTTTCTAGATCTATACCAAAAAGGCACAAAAGGAATCCTAATGTTGAGACTTCAGTGTTTGGCTGTCTGTTTGTATGTTACAGTTGTTTATTTTAGCATTAAACCTATCGACTTGAACAATTGCAGAACATGCTTGACCGCATCTAGCCCAGGTGAAGTCATTTTTAAAATATTTTTATTTTCATTAACAAAGTGGTTCAAAATAGGGGGTCGAGATTTAAAGGTGGGGTTACAAGTTCAAGTGGGGTATTGTATAAAGGGGCTTTGTTCAAAAAAACTAAAATAATTCAGATTGAAGGAGAATTTTATAAATATTACATTCATATTTACCTTTTCTTCTCTGTTTATTTCGGAAATTTGTGGGCAACGCTAGCACTAGGTACTTATCCTTATGAAAAGCCCGTATTCCAAATTTAACACCGCTTGAGAAGTTCTGAAATTGAAGCCTAATAGGATCATAATCTTACAAAATTTTTTTCTCTATTATTAGTAACATACAAAATATTCTGTAAATATCTTATGCATAGTACGCAACCCTTGTATACGAGTCCAACTCGCAAATGGCCGATCTTTCAGTATCGTTGTATCGATGTAGACACATTTTTTTTAATTTGATTTTTTCAGCAGTGGTCAACTAATAGTTGGAATAACTGAAGCTTTCACTTCTCTTACCCATTCACATTTTGCTTGAAAAGTCTCGCATTTAATATTTCTAAAAAGAATGCAGAGAATTGACATTGTTTGTGAAGTCGGCAGTCCATTAGTTTGAAAGAAATGCTGATCACTGGTGATAATTTGTTACCGAATTCAAGGTGGAAATTATTGATTGCACGTAGCCAGTAATTGATGAATTACCAGTGCAGATTGAATTAATTAAAGGTACTGTGCACTAACACGCCTTCCCAATTTAAGTAAACATTGCAAGCGTTCGAATAGGGTCAAAGTGGAAATTGCTCGCTCAAATCATAACCAACAACATTGTTGTTATCCACAATATTAAATTGAACTATATCACGCATTCGACATAGTTCGTCTCGAAAAGAATAGCAAGGTCTGGAACTGTTCGACAGGAGAAAAATCCCGAATCGATGGCCGACTAAGACCCCTTCCAGGTGTGAAAGACACATCAACGGATCAATTATGGGGTGCAACTAATTGAATTTACCATTTTAAACTGCAAAAGCTAATCAATTGAACGGATCGCGCACGGTTGCTTGTGCCCCCGGAAAGGGGCCGCCGCAATGTGAAATCGCCAATCCACTTTGTGCCCTAGCGTCCTACATTTTTTGGCTAATGAAGGCTCCGAGCAACTTGTCGCTGAAGATTTTCAATAAAACTCTTAGCACTTGTTGGTTAAGATGGTACGTGGTAAAGATGGTAAGATGGTCTGGGGCTTTCTTCCAGTTTTTATTCTCTAATTCTGCAACTGCTTTGACCATACCTTATAAAGATTTATTGCGCTTGGATGCGGCACTCATTCTGATTTTGCTAGCCGTGGTGTAAAGATCACCGAGCGTGATCGAGTATAGTGATCTCAGTGTGTTCTACTCAGGGCAGTTACAGGTGTTTAATATTCGCTAGTTGTGCTACGAATTTAGTTTAAGGCAAAAGGCAGTGGTTCTTTGAAATTGAGGAATTCTTCTAATTTTGATTAAAAAATATTATAATTGAAAAGGTAATACTGCAGTGATGGAGTTTGAAATTTTAAATTTAATTTTTTTTTTCGGTATAGCATATAGTTATTTTCTAAATGTGAAGATTTTTTCAAAAGTAATATATAGTGTGATAATCATACGACAATTTTTTAATGTTTGGAGAAAACGAAGTCAGAATATTTTTTAAATACATAACCAATTCCATGTACTCTGTTTTCGGTTATATTATTTAATTCAAACTATAAATGATTCTATTTAAAAAAGCTAATGCCGAATTGTAACATTAGCGTAACCAATTTTATTTTTTTATATTTAATATAATTCATTTAAAAATCGCCAACAAATCCCTAAAATAGTTTCATTTTTGCTGTTTTCCAAATTATTGAAAGAATACAAATTTTATTCTTTTACTTTTATAATTAGAATAGAATTTCGAATTTCTGTTTATCAATGACTTTGAAATAAATACTTATATTACAGCATTTGGACAAAAATTAAAATTAAACAAACCATTTTATGACTAAAAATTAATAACTAAAATTTAATAAAACATTAACGTCGATAGAGTATTAACTAAAGTATATAATTTTGAACAAGATCGATTTTTAGATAGGTGAGAAGAATGTTAAATAAAAATTATAATTTAGTAGTAAAGAGATTTCATTATTTCATTATTTCCATTCAAATAATATTCAGATTTTTAAAAGGCCGCTTTTGAGTAGCTAAGTTTAAATAAAACCCTGCATGTGGAATACGTTGTACGGCTTTACAAGTTTTGTAGGGGTGCAGCTTTAACGCCCGAGCTAAGTCTTATTTAATTAATGTTCTTTTATTTTATTATTATACTTCTATAAAGTTGAGATGTTCCACTCTAAGTTCGAAACATCTTGCCGGATTTTGTAAACTATTTGTTAAATTTGTCTTAGTTCTAGAAATATCACACCATTGGTAAAAATTATAAATATTGAAAATGGTGAACAAAAAACAGGGAAAATATGTCCGTTTTTTTAAATGTATATTGAATTTATTATAAAGTCATGGACGATTAATCACGAATGCATTTCCAGACATTTTCATTTTTGAAAACTGTTAGAACGGTCTCAATGCGGATATTTCCTTTAGTTATACAACACTCGAAATGAAGTGATCTTTCCACTTGTAGACAATGCATTTTTCTGTTAGGTCTAATTAAGTAAATCTAGCAAACGGGCGCAGCGAAGTGTTATAAATACGTGAAAAACTCTTACCCAAACAACGGCGGAATTCTTCCGCAGACAAAGGGAAGAAAGAGATCAATGTCAAAGATCTTCTCACCTGGACCAGGGTCGACGCGGAATGATCCGCAGCTTCAGGTCTGTAACGGGCGATCTTAATCAGAACCGAAACCGGCCGCGGAGTGCTGACAAGGTGCGAACGCACGTAACTGCCGTTGACAAGCCATCACTGCATGCTGTAATCGATTATCAAAGAAAAGTGAAATGGCCGAGGGGAGGTAAAAGTGCGCACCAGGTCCAGGTGGTCTCTAGATCTAGATTAGAGTAAAACTGGCGACCGGTAGCCGCTCTTGATTGTCTTAGCGTTTTGGCACAGATGAGTTCGGTCCCCCGGGGGTCCGCGTGCGTGTTCGCGCCTAAATATGCCAGGTCGTCATGATTTGCATTAACCGTCCGCACGGGAACGGTTATTCTCGCTGCAGACTTGGATGCCAGGTATTTAGACTAATGTGCTCCTCTGCATTCTGCTCCGGAACCGCGCGCACCAAATGAGCTCACGTACTTGAACGGTTTTCCTCTGTTCAGTGTTGAAATTATTCGCAATTCGAAATTCGATCTTTAAGAAATTAAGTAATGGGCAGAATTCCAATGTTCTAATTGCGGTCCAGTCCCGACAAAGCCCTCCCCAATTAACCCTCATTGTCCGGAAGTAACGATTCAACGAAATCACGCCGATTCACAACCGAATTAGACGAGGTGCGCGTAACTGTTGTTGCCCGCAAATTCCATCTTCGGACGATTGAATTATGGGAATTGCGCGCGGCCAATCGGACCACATGTAGGCGAAAGTACACTCGCGGCCCCACGTGCCATTGTTTTCTGAGCAACGAGGAAGAGCATTCCTTTATGACACGCTCGCTTATTAGAAGACAGAACGCAATTAAGTGGACTCGGGGAAGACGCAGCATAGCAAACATACTTCTGGGCAGGTGCTCAAATGTACGCACTTTTAAACTGCATGTCTACATCTCACAAACGTAACTAACATAAAATCAACTAAACTCAGTTGAATTCAATCAACAAGTCTTCTGTGCGTGGTCAGCGAAATCACGACTTAAACAAAATCAAAAAATCCCCTATCGATACTCGTTTCATTCGAAACCCATGTACTACGTAACTTTGAAATTCCTCTTTTCACGCCCAATTCCACTTTAATCAAGATTATACACACCAAAGACAACAAAGGCCTTATATCTTGCTTGATAGACACATTTCAAGAAATTTTTCTCTAGATCAGAAATTTAAATAAAAAATTAGAGGAACCGTGGCTTTTATAAAGTCTTATATAGTTTTAGCAAAATTTCAAGGAAGGATATAAATGTGATTGAAATACAACATAAAAGGTCAAGTGTGTATTAAACGAAAGATTAAAAAGGTCTCGTATATAAGTATATCAAAACTCTATAAATTTTATCTCCCTTTGGTTATGTTTGGAATGTGGCTGATAACTTATGTAGAGATTATAATTCAAAATATGATACAAAATTTAATATCAATTTAGTAATTGTTTTTCAAAACTTAAAACACATTAAAAGTTCTACAGGGTAATCATTTCAATAGTACTCATCTTTCTATAAACTTTAATAATTTACGTAGGCCAACAAATCAAAAAGTAATTTACTAAATTTATTCATAGCAATTTTTATATTCTAAATTCAAATCTGTATACATGCTAAGTCTAGATTTAAGTTATAGTAGAACCTACGCTGCACAAGACATAAAAGAACCATAATTCTTAAAATTATTTATGGGTCCAGCTTTAAAACATTGCAATTAGGTATATGCGTTTTGCGGCATAGAATTGAGTGTCGCTAAGAAATGTGTTTACGATCCACCACTTGAGAGGTGTTACCCATCCTTTTACATTTAAATGAAACCGGATTTACCTTTCCTTACTACTTTTAGTACTAAATTCATTTTTCTTTTAAGAGATTACTTGCTTAGATCTCTCTAGAAAAGTATAGCCGAGTCATTTTCAATTACACTACTACTACGCATGCACAAAAATAATTTATTTTCAAATATAAAATATATTTTAATTAATTTTAACTTAATTAATGTCTAGTCTGCAAAGTAGAGCCTTATAAAGTCATATAATTATTTTTATAAACTGCAATATTAAACGGTATACTACGAAAATTAATTTTATTGAAAAAATTTTTCAAAATGTCATAAAAATATAACTCGTGAAAATCCAAACACAATTGCAAATTATTTTACCAGATAAATACAAAAATAAAAAGTTTCTGAATTTTTAATTAATTAATATCAAAAATGTTACCTTATCGTTTTTAATGTCGTTCTTTCGAAAATTGCAAAAAATTTACTGACGTTAAATATTTCCCAGTATGAAAGGATATATTAATTGTAGGGTAGTATAAAATAGAATTATACAAAAAGGTCATGTAGAGTACCCCCAGATGAACTCCACAGCTAACAAACATTCTGCAGGTAAAAGAATCCACTTTCACTGTCAGAGTGTCGTGGCTAATGAAAGCATGTTTCTTGGCACTCATCGCGTCCGCAGAGCACGCCGTTGAAAAGTAATTAGGTGACAACTATCACGGCGCAGGCAAGAAATTAGTGCTTGACTAATTAATCTCTTTCGAGTAACAACAATTTCATCAATATAATGAAAGTAATTTGCACGTCGACAGCGCTCGTTAAGCTCGAAATGGCGAAAGGCCGTCGAAAAGGAAGAAAACAGGTGAACTGTACAAGCGAGTGACTTAGTGGCCAAACAAAACATTTGGAGCACCAACCAGGTACCGATTGTTATGTAAAGTCAGAAGACTTAACGGGATTTATCTTAATTGTAAGCACGTCGTCTTGCATGCTTCCTTCGACCTGTACAATGCATTTTTCCCATGTGTTCTTTCCGAGTCAGTCACGTCTTGAATATTTGCCGAGAACCTTCTGTACGTTAAGGCTAGCAGTTCCATTTCCTGGTGATCTCGCGCGTCCGGTAGAGTTCTTCATAAGCAGCAGCAGATTTTCTTATTTTAAGAAAAATATTTGCTAATATTTTTATGCTTTTGATTTATATCCCACTTTATTTCTGCATTTCCCTTTCTCTAGCCATCGTGGCATGGAGCACTATCGTGTTAAACTAGAAAAATTAAGTTACGTGACCTTGAGGCAGAACTAAATTTCTTGAACTCAATCAATTCAAGTCGAGAAATTTTAACAGGTTCATAATTATTTAAGATGCTTATAGCCATGATAAATATTCGAAAAGAGGCTACCAGTGATTACTTCCTGTAGATTAATTAAAAGAAAGGCTAGAAAAAACGACAGGCTGTTTTCAAATTTCAACGAGTGCATTGATGACTTAGACATAGTAATATTTAGGTACGTCTCAATTGGACAAAGATTATAAAGATAATTACAGCAAACTAGGCAGTATGCAATCTAATCAATTAGATATCATTGAGTTAGCAATCTGTAATATCTCAGGCTAAGGATTCTTCAACAACGTCTTTTAAGTCAGAGTAATAAAATATTAATAAAAACACTTTTTACAGTTACAGATTCTCCATGATGTCAATGCTGAACACATATTCAATTGCAATCTACGTTGCAGCTGTTCTGGTCTCTTCTGGTAAATGCTTCGGAAATAGTCTACCGCAGCAAAATCCCCAAGCTGGTCAATACATTACTGAAAAGCACGATCAGAAGGGAGCACAATTATCAGACGATTCGGATTCGTATCATCTGACGAATGATTTTAAGCCAGATCACCCGCAATTTCCTGGACTTCCATGGAATCCCTATCGTCTAGGGAATTTCGCAAGGCCTAATCGATTCCCTAACTATTTCAGTTATGCTAGCCCCATAATAATGCCATATCCTATCTTGGTCCAGCCCGAGTACGTGTACCCATATGCACCAATGGAAGACTATGAAGATGCAATGTCAAGATCGAGCACAAGGCGAACCTCAGCCTACAGAAACTCTCCAATTTATTACGTACGAGTACCTCCCTCACCTTACATGTTTGTACCAGGACTAGGTTACACTTCTCAACCGCCAACATTTGCACCGAATTTTTCACCACTATTGCATTACAATCCAATAGCTGCTCTTCCGATTCAGACCCCAATCAATCCCATTATAAATCTGCCCATAAATTTTCTTGCTAATGGAAAGCCAACGAATCTGTTCCAGCTAGATGCCAATGAACTTGAACAGCCATTCCAACCATTTGTTCCTCCAAGACCCTTCAGACCGACATATTCACCATATACTGCAGATTCAAAAATTACTCACTTAAAACGACCGTTCCTCTTCAATGGAAAACCTGAAGATATCTACCTTCTGCAGAATAGCTTCAGTTCAATACAATCGGTTTACCAGCCACCATTGCCGGGATATTACTAAAACATACTACAAGGAAAATGATTTAAATTAAGTGCACTTAAAATACTTAGTCAACCTATAGGTACTGAAATGGTGTAGGGATTTCTGGGATATCGAAAAAGCGAACAAAATCATGGAGGCTTATAGAGCTTACGATTGCGTTTTGCTTTAATATTTATAAGATAAAAACGAGTATTGTCTGTGATTGTATGTAAGCATAAAGGCTGAATAAATATTACTATTTAATTCCAAACTACAGAAAATATCATGAAACCCACTATTCAATAGAATTTCTTAAATTTAATTCAATCGATTTTAATAGAAAAGAATTTAAAACTAGTTAAGAAAAATTATCTATATTTACCAAATAGAACTGAAGCACCCATATGTGTTAAAGCAATAAAACGTACTTATACCGTCAAATATATTTTGAAAATTAATACACTAATTCTATATGGCAATAAATATGATAAGTAATGCAATTCTGTTAATAAATGTAAAATTTAAGTAAATCTACAGAAACCACAATCAAAAGTATAAATAAAATATCATTAAAATGAATGGAACAATTTGTTTTTATTAACCCTTTTATTAACCCTGCATTGAAGGAAACAAAAAAATTAATGCTTATAGGCATCAAGTTAAAATCTTAAAATTTAGCGTAAAAAATAGACTTACAATGGAATGATAAAAGTTTCAAATTTCCTACTCCTAAATTTTTCTTTTTTTTTCTACAAGATTTGCAGACATAGTAAAATATAAATAATAATAAACAAAAAAAAAAGAGGTAATAATGTACTATGGCTTAGTGTAAAAGTTAAATAGTAAAATCAAAAACTATGTACTTTTTTTCAAAATTGTGTTTTCTAATTTCCTGGATTTGAGTCCGACTTATTTCAAATTTTTTTAATAGAATTTTAATTTTCTTAGAGAAGAAGTCACCAATTTCGTTTTTGAAGACTATCAGACACCAAACGTTAAAAGTGAAAGAGCAGCACAATTGGATGAATATGAATACCTACAACTGGACCTTGTTGAAAGCGAATCGTCTACTAAAAAGAAATAAGCAATTCCTATCGAAATTAAAGTTCATTGACAAAGGGTAAGAAAGAGCACCGTTTGCTATAATTTTGTAAATCTTAATAGCCATAGTGAAAGCTTCCTTGTCGATGGAACTTAGGGGTCCATTGATGAGATCGTGTTAAGGAAGACAGTAAAGAGTCGTCTCATTCATGTCGCCGCCAAATTGTTCCCATTATTTCATCAAGAATTTTAAACTGATGATCGAAGGGCAAATGTTAGCTGTGTTTCACGTTCAAATTGCACTAAATGGACAAAATTAGAGTTAATGAGAACACGTCTGTGCCATGTCCAATGAATAGGTTCACTTATCTTGGCTGGCTAAACGGTTCCATTATCACATTTCGCGGTTACTTATTAGGGAGATGTGTCTAAAAGTGGAGACTACCTTCCAACATCGGCTGTGCTTCTGGCTCCTATTTGAGTTTTTTTTTCCAAACCCAGCACCAGCCACGGTCAACGGACTAAATGGTTGAAATATAGATATCCACCAAAGCGTATCAATCTTATTTTAGACGGTAATTAGTTAATATTTAGCGGTCCGTCCAGGACAAAGAAATTAATAATTAGCTAGTAATAATCCCGATTTAATTCGGCTGCCCGATTCGGTTTGCTTTGTATGCTAAGCATGCACCTTTCGACATGAACTCACCTGGTTTTCAACGAGATACTTACCGTTCGTACCTGTTCAGTATGGCGAAATAAAAAGGCAAATTATAGTATTTCCACGCCATTAAGCGTGGCGAAGGAGAAATGCTATCGCCTGTAGGAGCGCGCGACTGCCACTGTAGTTATTCTGTGGTACGAATCCGACATTAGGTGCTAATTTAGACGCGCCGCACTGACCAGATGACTATCTAACTACAGTTAAAATAATTAAACAGACTCCAATGCAAAATTATTCCAAGTGAGCTGAACGAATTTTACAGCCTTCTAAATATGCATTGTAATAGCCCGATTTATTAATGCAGAACACCCCCGAATTATCCATGAGAATTCATGCGAACTGATAAGAACTTGCTATTCAAAATTTTAAAGTTTTTGAAATAATGCAGATGAGTTTTATACAATTACTACCTGTGCCCGCGACTTCGTACGTGTGAATTTCAGATTGCGTGAAAAAGAGAATCAAAACAGCTTTGGGCATATTTCAAATTTTATTTATAAAAAAAAAGTGTTAATGTTCCAAACGCTTCCAGCGTTTTAATTGGTGTCGAAAAAGGGGATATCAAATTTCGTAAAATTTTTCAAAACAAATCTCATACCTATGAATTTCTGGGGTCGAAATTTCGAACACCGTGGACTCAGACAAATGGGATGTCAAATCAAAGAGCGCTTTCTGTAGATCTCAGAAAACAAATAAAAAATATCCAAGTCAGAGAAAACTTATAACCAATTCCATTTAAAAAACGGAAAAACAAATATGGGTTCTGTTTTGTGTTTTTCATATGTTTATGGACCTCTTTTATGGATTAATAAATTAATTAAAAATATAAAACGCTAAGATGGGCAAAGTAATAAATTTCATTTTATCTTTAACAAAATTTATGACCTGTCCGTAAATCTAGTATACTATCCGTTGCGCTAATAAATCTTTAATGGCAACTTTGAATTTGTTGTTGATTGCAAAACGAACTTTAAAAAATTTATTCTTTTCAGTGATCCAAATTCACTCCTTAAAACTGGTGTTTTCATAATAGGAATTAGCCTAAATGTTAACTGGAGTCATAATATGTCAAATTTTATCAAAATTCGTCCAGTAATTCTTCGTGCTGCGTCCACAGACAGACAGACAAAGATTTCAAAAATGATATCTTAGTCTTCTTGTGTGTTTAAAATTTTTTACAAAAATATTTTTTCTAAGATATTTTTAGTGTACAAATATGACCGCCTAGAGTTTTATATTATTTATTATTTTTATATTATATTATTAATAATTGAGGACAATTCTAAATTTGCAGAGATTTTATGTAAAAAGAAATGGGAGACCAATTATTTCATTTGTACAGAAATTTGTTAAAGGATTATTTTGTTAGTTGGCCAATTGAGTGCTTAGATTTTGGAAAATTAATTAATTATTTGCGAATCGAAGTTCCTTAATTTCAAAATGAATTTGCTATTTTGAATAAGTTTTTTAATTTATAGAAATCAAACATTTCCTATGTATTACCATGTCTTAAAACTTTCTAAAGAAAGATAGTGTTAGTAAAGAGCCTGGTAGTAAATCCATATTCTTCTCGTGAGTATGGAAGATTTAACTAAAATTATTGTCGATAACTTTTCTTTGTCTAATTATACGTTTCATTTTTCAAATTTGGGCTTATTTAGGTAATAAAACCTTTGTTTATATAATTTGTTAACCCTTGACCTCTTTCTGGACCACTAATATACTTTAAAAGTCAATCCTCTTCATAAAAAACTTGTATTATCCCTTACACCCATTTTGTATAAAAATTTCCTCGAAAAGTTTCAAAAAGCGAAAATAACAATTTAGAAAAAAAATGCATTTTTTTCGCGTCGAAATGGTCAATACTTTTTAATTTTGAAGACCAATTGTAAGTATTTTAATGAGGAAGGCTTGAACGAAAATTGTTGAAAAAGAATCTCGTATATGTTTTAAAATGTCTCAAGTTACTTGCAAAGTATTGCACTTAGGAAACCTCCCATAAAATTTCTAATGTTTCGAATATTTCAACTTCTCATGTTTCCTTTAAGAATATAGATTTAATTTACAAAATGTTATGTACGTATGTTCTAAATTTTCAGTTTAAACAAGTGGATGACAAACATAAAAGAGAACATACGCTCTCAAAATCTTTGGAGATCTTTGAAAATGCAACGGCCAATTGGATGCATAGACAACAGAGTCTAGTAAAAGCTTTAACAAAATATTTTAATAATATAAAACTAAGAAGGCGGGAAAAACCCAAACACCATAACCACAAAATGATCGAAATAATACACGATTAAGACGCTGTTATTTATTAATCTCGTCTTTTATAATTCTCGAAAGTTTAAAATTTTTATTCATAACAATCAAATTTTAATAGAGTCGACAAAATCACACAACATGAAAATTTAAACATATAAGGTTTTTCTATCTAATAAACATTTCAAATCTAGCCTTCCTTATTACTAATTTCCTACACCTCTCTATGTAAAAGTGTAGAAGTATCGTGTAAATCAAGCACGATAATGAGATTCAGTAAAAGTTTACTTAAAAGGTCGTCTGAATGCTGATGCATAGAAATCTATTTGAAAACGAGAGGCTTTCTACTACAAGAAATTTTATTCTTAGATAATTTCTTTTCAGAAAATTTTATCTCATAGCAGAAAAATGTGCACTAATCTTTATAATAACGTTAATAAAATCATACCTGGTATCAGTTTACAAATTTTGCTATTTGGTATATGAATAATGTCTAAATTGAACTAGTCAGATCTTACTTAAAATTGCTTCGCAGTCTTCCCATTTGCATAATTTAACTTTTTCTTCTTACAACCAGATACACTCTAAGTGTACTTACTAATGTTACCGACAACAAAAAGACTTAAATTAATAGTCCTGAAGTTGTCGTCTGAATGAAGAAATTTTCCTTTCTAATATCACTTAACCACTCCATCTTCAGAATATGAGAGAACGTATCAGTTCCCACCACATCCCCGCGATTCCCAGCAAAATAAAGACAGCCAAATGCTGTTCATTTCATACACTAATTAAGCAAAAGTGTAATTTACAAACATTGATGTTCCAAGGTGCTTTCAAGCAGGCATAGGTAGACCAGCACACAATGTCTGTCTCATTAATAAACCTGCACGTACGCTAATTAATACCTGTGTTGTAGCGCTTCGGCCCTGTAGCTAGGAATAAAAGGGCTCTTGTAAGAAATGTCATAACCGGCCGTGTTCACTTGTGAGTGTTGAATGCGACAATTGGTGTCAGTTGATTTGTCGCATGTAAAGCGAAATCGGACAGGTTACGCAAAAAATTCTAGTTAATTTCGCACCTAATCGCTGGTTGCCCGGTAAGTGCCAGGTCAGTAAGACGTGCAAACTGCAGTCCATTCTGCTCTGGTTAGCGCGATTCGATCTTGAGCTTGGTCTCTATCGTGTTAATAAGCATTAAATACTTTGCATTATTTCCACTTTTTTTTATTCTGTTGTTCCCTCCAAAGTCTGCGATGACTACGCCGGGGCCACTACTGATACAGCTCCTAGACAGGTAACTCGACCCACTCGTATGGAGTGGTGTTCCTTTATTGCACCTAAGAGAGGTAGTTCCGCGGCGGTTGGACCGTGTGTATTATGAGATTTCGGACACCGAATGCATCTCAAGACCTTCTCCAATTCTTCTTCGCTGGTGGTTAATGGTTTGGGGCAGGAAATCAGCAAAGTCATTTCGTATATATAATGCTCTTCTATAAACCTAAATACAGTCATTGTAGTTTCGTTCGCCACGCGGTCGAACCTTCACGTTGCAAGTAATCAATTTTACCTTAAGCGAAAACAATCTCGGTGAAAAAAAGCGCAAAGTGACCGAATGACCAGTGCGCGAAAGGTTTGCTAAAACCTAGACGGTGTTCATCAAAAGATATTCTCATATTCGATTTTTGGGTCTATTCTCATTCCGTGCGTAGCAGTGAGTGTTATGAATTTGAATTAGTTGGTGACAGTTTTGAGAACTTTTGAATATTTTTGATGGTTGAAGAAAGTGTTAACAATCATCAATTTTCTATTGTACTAATGGACTAGCTAGAACACTGTTATGTGACTGAATTTGTGACATGGACTTTATCGCACTTTTAAAATCCTTTCCGAATTTGGACTAATCTTCTTAAGTGAACTGAAATCTAACTAACACTTTTTGTATTATATACTTATTTTAAAATTAATGCCTGCAGTATGTATGTATGAATATTTAAATACCAGTATGTAAAATATATTCTTACTTTTACTTGAAGACTCTCTTTCTGCTTTTAAAATCTACTCAATCGTAAATATCCTATATTCAGACCTTTAAAGCCTTATGTAAAAGTATAACATCATTAAATTTATTAAATTATGAAAACTGAGAAACTAATGCATGCAATTTTTTAAATTAAAAAACTGCAGGCCCGCAAAGCTGGATAATTTATAAAACATAAAAGCCAAGGAATACGAAGAAAGATAATTTAAGTAAAAATAAAAGTTTGGTGTCATTGTTAAAAGCTAGATTTGGTTTGAGTTTTTATTAATTCTTATTTTTCTCAATTTTGATCAGTTCTGACTATAAAAATCAGAACTTAAATGTTAGATTGAGTATATTCATACATATATATAATATAATCAGCATTTTGTTACATTTACCTCTAATCTTTATAATTTTAAGAACCAGTAAACAAACCCACATTTTTGGAAGGTTTAAATATAAAAATTTATTTCATATATTAAACACTTCTTAAATAAATTCTTTCTATACGTTCTTTAAATAAATTCTTTCTTTAGAAAACAACAAAATTAATTAATGAAATTTTACACAAAAATTTGGTAATAAAGAATTAAAGGCTTTATCTTAATAAACCAAAATATGAATAATTTAAACTGAAAAATAAATTGAAATTTGTTCTTTTCTTGGAATTAGAATGATCGAGATTATACTGCATATGTTTAAGAAAAACGATAATCATCCAAAAATATTATTCTAATATTATAATATTATTTAATATTTGGTGTAAAATACAAATATATTAACCATAAATAGAAATTTCGTTCTTTTCTCCAGATTCCGAAGAATGCATTCAGCACAATTCTGCTGTTATCTTCTAACTCTAGTGTTGGTAAAATCAACATTAGCAAACAATCTTATTCCAAATCTTAATCAAGCCAAATCAGCTAAGAGCCAACAGAAGGCTAACGTAAAATTGAAGGAAAATACCCAATCAAAAGAAGACGACTCACTCAAAGCAGAATCCACGTCTAGACATCGCAAAATGCTTGACATGTTAAACTATACATCCCAACTTTATGCGACCTCTGCATCACCAGCCTTTCATCCGTACAACTACCTCAACGAATACAACGATTTACCACAATTAGGTCACAAGGACATCTCATCAGCCACGTCCACGTCCAAACTGCTTTCGCACGAGAAGCCATACGAGAATTCTCCCATTTTCTATGTGAAGCTGCCTCCAATGCCCTACATGTACGTACCAAGAGTGGGGTACATTTCACAGCCTACATCAATTCCAGAAAGAAATCCAAACTCTTTCTTCAATTTGCCTCTAAATTTTATGTCTAATGGACGTCCATCTAATATTTATGAGTTTAGTAGCGATATTAGTCCTCATTTTCCAGGAAATCGTTACTTTACTGACGCAGCCGTTCAAAGGATACCTGCCTTCCAGTCTAACGATTATCGCAGTGATACTAAAGTGATGAATCTGAAAAGCGGCTTTTTATTCAACGGCCGACCGGAAGATGTCTACGTTCTACCGAGTGGATACAAGTCCTTTTACCGAGGTGAATCTAGTGATTACTATTAGAAAGCTAGTCCCACTTTAGTTATGAATTTATTTATTTTTTATCTTTAATTATTTATTACAAAAATAAAGACAAATATTTAAAATATTTAAATAGATCTTCTAAATGTTAATAAAAGTCTTGTTTCGTTTTAATCAAATATTTTGTCGTATATAGTCAGACATGACTCCTATTGTGCAGGTATATTGATATACCTACCCCCTTTGTGATACAACACATTGATTGAGACTTACATTTTTCAGTGTATAAGAAAAAAATAGGGACCAAATTAAATCAAAATACTTATCGAGTCTACCGATCACATTTTACCTCACCTTCGCGATAACTATCATGATCAGCCAATTTCATGATCCAGCTGGCCGAGCATGAAATTTCACCTATCACCAATTATAAACTATTTCATTCTAGACAATCCGAAATTGTGGAGAATTGCAGAAGCAAATTAAGAAGTTTGCCATTTTCAGAAATCACGAAAACCCATAGGAGCAAGAAGTTTAATTGACCGTAAGCATCCCAATTAAATTTTCATGTGAAATTACGAATTCACTTTCTCGATCATGTTGTGCCTCGTCATTTTTTCAAGTTGGGAACCAATGGAGATGTTTCCCCTAAGCAAAATAATACCTGGGTGTTTTTTTTTACTGGTGAGGCGTGATAAATTATTCGACGAATGAAAATGATTATGCGATAATTAGAGCTTCTTTCTGGAGCCCAAACTGTGCTAATAAGCGAATTTCTTCTGAACAAACGAGATTTAGTAGGTCACAACAAGAGCAGTGGCAATTCTTTTCAGTAAATCAGCAGGTTTGAGGAACTGATTTTTTCATGCGACAAAACGGAAGTCGATTGAAACAAATTTCGATCAAAATGGTTCCTCCAATTTTTCAGCTATTTTGATTGCTAGTTGTAAAGGGTTACTTTCCCTGGCAAAATTGCTGCAATTTCTTAAGCGATAAATGATCACTTAGTTCGTGCTAACCAAAGACTAACACAAATATAGAGAGAGTGTTAAGTAAATGCAGAAAGATGTGTTTGGTTTGGCTTCATAAGAAGAATCACCACTTTTAGTTTAATATTACCTATGCCTAAATAATGAAAAAATTGTCGTGTGTCAAGAGAGTAGTCTTTTTAACAGATCGAATCATATACTTTGGGCTAGTCCCTTTTTGTAACGAAAAACGGGTGTAATTGGACCTCTTTTATTCAATTTATTTCATTGTATAAAAAAATATACTTGTGAGCCTAAGAGTAAACATTTTTTAGCTTGAACTTAACAAGCGCTCTTCTTATCGCATCGTGAACAAGTTTATTACATGTCGTTATAACCTGAACTTGTAACTTTTTCTGAAAGACTTATTCAACTTTTTTCCTTAATTTTCTTTTTGCCTTAGGTGACAGAGTAGTTTAGTTCTTCATTATTCCACTACTAGTGTAAATTCTTCAGAAATATTTCCCAGAATCTTAAAGGCTGTAAAGAACAAGCAAAAGGCATATTTTCTTAAACAGGCACATTTAAAACACTACAATTTTTTCCCTCAGTAGTTTTTAAAACAAACATTTTTTGTGTTGTTTTAGCACTTCTTTATGGTTTGATCACGATCTCGGATGGGATAAAAACTTATATACACGTATGAATGTACATAGGTAAGTAGTACTGGAGCTACTGCACTGTCCTAGAAGAATCAACAAAACCTTTTTTGGGTACATCAAGGTCCTAGTATTTGAATTATGAGTTTGTTAGCTCTTTTGTCAAATGTTTCCAAAAAAGTTTATATATCATAGTAACTCTAATACTAAATTAATTTGGTTCTCTAAACGTTTGATAAATATGAAACCAAACATAAGCCATGTTTATTATTATTTTTTAAACATTCAAATACACCCATAAAAATTTACTAATGTTTGTTGCGTACAAAATTCTTGAATCACGAATAAATCCCCTAGGCGTCTTTTCAAAATTCTTAATTAGGCCATATCATTTGAACACTGGATTTTATTTTTCTTGAATTAGTTTCAGTATTTTGTTTAAATCGCAATAAAGTCTAAGTTCTTCTTTAAGTTCTTGTAGTTTTAACTCAGTTTCAAAAATCTAAAAATAAATACTAATTTAAATTTAAATTTTCAATTGAAAATTAATTATTTAATTTATAATTATTTAATAATTTAATTTTTTTGATAAATTACCAGTTCATCAATGAACGAATCGATAAAATAATTTAATGTAATAATATCACAATTATTGTTATTATTGTTAGTTATTACATTATTCTTCTTATATTTTTTTATATGTTACAATCTGGATCTTTGGATGTCTTCTTTATGTCTTTTTAGTTAATAAGTTAAATTTATGGCTTTTCCAAGTTTTTCAATTAGAATTATTAGGACAAGATGAAAAGATGAACAAGCAGACAAATGAGTTTTACCAACAGTTTTCCGTTTTGGTCCAACCTTAAATCTAAATTAATGAGTTTAACAGTAAAAATTTCGGTACCGAAAACGAACAATATTTTTAACAAGTAATCAAGTATTTAATGAGCTTAAATTTCAAACGCAATTAAAGAAATAGACACCTTCCGGAGTAGTCAATCAAAAGTTGATTTGTTACCGTTTTTGCGCAATTAAGCCATTAGGTATTAATTAAAATCAAAATGTTATGAATCTCATCCGGAAGCCGGAGTAGTCGGGGACCATAAATCATTACACGATCCTAATGCCTCGGGCACCGTTTCATCTAGTCGAGCGAAGCTAACAACAGCAAGAAAATATCGTCCACGGAATTGTCGTTCCGTCGGGTAAATGACGAATTGATAGGCCTCTAAAATACCGTAACTGGGTGAGCCCATAAATGAAATCGAATGCATCACCCAAGGAGTGTTATTATGTGTTTTACTAATTCGCGGTTTCCTGCCTATAATTAATTACTTCCAAGACTCATCGAGTTGTCCAAATGTTGATCTTGTAGGCTCATACCGAGTAATTAAATGTTCTAACCGCCAGGTACTTGCCTTTCCGAAGCGGCGACGCAACGTCAACGCGCACTAGTCTGCTCATTCATTATTTCTAATACCACTGGCGAGAGGATCCAAAGCTTACTTTTTTAATTTTTGGGGATCCTAAGAACTGTGCCAATTCGTCTCCAGCGGATGATTAAACACCTGTCAGCCCAAAATGGAGCTGACCAGACGTGGTAAAAGATTACCTTGTCTTAATTTCATCCTCCTTTGCAATTAGCTGATTAGAGAATGTTCAGCTTTCTTCCGAGGCACCGGCTGAAACCAGTCTAGTAGGTCAGTGGTTTACAAGGGATGGGCGCCATAAGGCAGCGAAGGAGAATTCCAGTAAATTCCGAAAATACAGTCGCGTCAGATTGACTGATAATTTATGGGCCCCCCGAAGCGATGAAGTATAATTAGAAGGAAAGCACTTCCCTCTTTGAATTAAGAAGCCGGCTAAGTAGCCGCTTCTTACCTTTTCACGTATGTTAATGGCCATGACAACCATCTAACGAATGTGGCGATTAGAATTGGAATGCGCTCGGTTACTGGTTAACACATTCCTTAATGTTTTCGGTTTTTTCTAATATGCCAGTCTTTATTTAATTGCTGTTTTTCCTATTTACACTT
The DNA here is from genome assembly GCA_001932985.1 of Proctacanthus coquilletti. Lineage (NCBI taxonomy): Eukaryota > Metazoa > Arthropoda > Insecta > Diptera > Asilidae > Proctacanthus > Proctacanthus coquilletti. Next base: position 879,722 of record MNCL01000037.1, on the reverse strand, counting down.
GTTAACACATTTACGACGAAATGATAAAATATTAATTATAAAATTATTGATACAAGGCTGTTGTTGTTCTCTGCATAATTGGGCCAATTTCCTGTTGATATTTCACTTCTTTATTTCACTTTTGTATTGTTAAGTTACACTCACTATGGAGATTCCACATGAATTTGATCACTTATTTAACTCTTTCGTCCCTGAATATAACATTTCTCCCAAATCGAAGTTTGAGCTCCTTTGAGATTAAATTGAATTTTTTTTTTACTTGTACTTTTGAAGTATTGGTTATTATATAAAACTAGCAACTATTTTTAAAAACAAAATAATAAATAAATAAAAGAAAAATGTCAGTTAAATAAATTGTAAGTAATACTAGACATGAGATCTACTAAGCCTCTCACTAATCAGTATATAAACATACTATGATATTTGATAATTGTTTAATTTATATATACAAAATTTTCTAGTGATATGATAAGTCCAAGCTGAAACAGGAATTAGACATATTTTTCGAAAAATGTTTGTTATTTGATTAACCATTAGAATTAAACCAAATACTTTTACAGTACATGGATTTTTAATCATCAATTTTATAACGCACTTAGAATTTTAGTTATATTGAAATAATTTCCAAATATTTTTTATGTCTTCCCTTTCCTCGTTTTGCACCACGACTGGCTTTTAAAAATAGGATACAACTTACCCACAGAAAATAGAACTTGGATGGAATAAGATAGAACGAATAAATAGCGACATGTCCTTCCATAAAATTAAGAAATCTAAATGAATGCAGTAGTTTTGTTTTTTCTGGTACAGCAATTTATGCATATAAAGAGCAAAATATTTCTCTTAAAAGTATTTAATCATCAATTATAGAACTATAAATCATGCGCACAAAATATAAATAAATAAAACACTAAAGGACTACGAAATTGCGCCAGCGATCTAAAGAGATGAAAATATTAAACATAGTATAGAAAATAATAGTCGTATGGTGGTTCTGTACAAAATAGAAAATATCAAGTTTAATTTGATCGCGTGTCTTTATGCGGTAGTGAAATGTGCCAAATATGCTTCCTTGTATTTAACATCATTGTTAATAGCCATGTCGTGCATTTCTGTTATTCTGTACAATTTGTGATCAATAACTGACTGCTTCCATAGCAAAATTGATTCTATTAGAGGAAGTTAAAAACCAGATAAAGTTTAATTTGGTTATAAACCTTAACAACTCAATCTAATCTTTAAATGCAAAGTGAAATAAATAAAATGTGTGAATAAAAACTGCTGAGGCAACTTAGCATATAATGAAATGTTTCCTATCCAGTCCTGTCACGCTAGAAGCGTGTTGACAAGTTGCCTAAGTGATAATTTTACGCAATACTTGCAGTAATAATGTCCAGGTTACCGCTAATATTAAGGGGTTAGCTTAGCCGCCAATAAATTCTACCATTAACATTTCTCTTTAAATAGCGAAGCAATCAAATCAACTTAGCAGGTCTCAGAAGACCCGATTGGGTCTTAAAATGATTTAGAGGTATCGCGTTTCGTGGAAAGCCACGATTTATTAATTCGCCGCCTTATCGTAATTTATCTCATTCACTGCTTGCATTTAACTGCGAGAACGGTACAACCTGGCGGACGTGAAATATCTCAACGATTGACTCAAAAAATTGGCGCTTAATTTCATTTGCATATAAAAATTTTAATCAGCGGCAGGTAAAGTTTTTGTCTGTCTATCATTGCTAATCAGGAGAGCGTTCCACCGGTGTTCCGCCGGAGCACCTTTTTCTCCCAAAGAACAAGATATGGGCACTTTTATGTCTTCCCCGAGTGGCCGCATTACTTCCACACATAGCGGCAATTTAACTTGTGGTCTAAAAGGTGAGTAAATTGCAGATGAGCTGCATATCATTTATCATTTCTTAGCGCGATGCAAACCAGCCCTGCTTATATAGATCTCGCAGATTCTGTCATTGATAGCTCCCTTAGTGAGTCGAATCGATAAATCTTCACAGTGAATCCAATTAAAAAATAAATAAAGCCATTGAGACGACAGTTGCATCCAACTCCATTTAATTATTAAAATTGCCAGACACTCGCTGGTGCTTGAGCAGTTCATTCCAATTAGATTCGTTCGTTGGGTAGGAGACCCGGTAGATGAAATCAGTCCAAAACGGCCGCTAATTCGGGCGAACCGCGAAGGTTGGTGAATTTTTTTCTAAAGCATCACTCGCGCTATGCAAATTGTTCACAACAGCGGATAAAATTTATTCAGGTGAATTTGTTCTACTGAATTATTTATTAATTCCCCATAAAAAAAATCTGTCAGCGCGCGCCGTTTTAAATAAATCAAAAATGTGTACTTATGACTGTTTTTGTGAATTGAACCCTACTGGACTCAAACGATGTTTTCCACAATATTTCCAAGATCACAATCCTAGGTGATCGGATCAAGGCACAGTGTTATTATTGTGATCAAGAGAGATCAGTCTTATCTTTGTGCTATGTTATAATGTTTTATCTTTTAATCAAAATTCAAACGAAGGATTAGTTTGAACACAGAAAAAAATTAGGTCTACTAGGATCAACCCACGCTTTGTACATTTATTTTCGTTTTAATACATGAAGTAATTTTATGACGATAAACAAAAGAAAACGCCTTACCGCACATTCTTTTTTATTTGTTAGTGTTACTTTTTTTTACCTTAATATGTAAGAAGCCTGAAATTGAATTGAAATTGGTAATAACTGCAAAAATGAATTTAAAAAATTAACGAATTTAATCACAAATATACAAAAATGCCGGTTTAAAGTGGAAAAATGAAGTTAATAATCGCTATGTAGCCTAAAATGTCTGTAGGGCTGGTGTTCTATTGTAAGACCAAATTTTCGTTTAATTTAAATTTTTTTTTTTTAATTTCTTTTTTCCAAGTGAAGCATTAGATAAGTAAACAATTGGATCTTGTAACGAGGATCTTTTTATATGTCCATAAACTTTTATGAAGTGAAATCGCAAATAATTGATAAACAGTAAAAGATTTCCCGCGTGGGGTCCCACGTTCTTATTTGGAGGTGTGACCGCAACGAGTTAAGATCTTTCATACTATCGCGTCAACAAAACTTTACAAAACCGCATTGATTTTTCATCGACATTGTTTTTCTTCTCAGATTTTTTAAGATTCACAGATTTTTTTATGATTACAAAAAAAAGCCGCATTTGTCTTAAAAATTCTGTGTTAAGAAATTTGAAGAGTATTTACAATGAGAGATTTTTTCAATAACATTCGACCCAACTTGAATCAATGTTGCGTAAAGATGTCCGCCGTGCTTTTACATCCCTACATGTACATCTTAGATGTTTTTTTATTTTCTTGGAATACATGAATTCACAATACATTCCATTTAAACATCGAAATCTCATATAACATATCAAAACTTCTTAAAACAATTCCAATACGTACAATAATCGTCAATCAATAAAAATTTGAGATATTTCTCTACACTTACTCAATTACGAAATAAAATATTTTATCGATGGTGCTTTTTATCTTTCCTTTAAATACTTGTCACTTTCAATTGATGAAGTAGTTATGGTCTCAATAAATAAATGGAAATTTCCTATTCAGAAATTCAAATTACATACTTCATGATATGCATTTTTCATCTGTTTCATTCTTGCTGAACAAATAATAATAAAAAATATTCATAAAATTTTACCTACAGATTTCATATTTAAAAATAAAAATTTCCAGGAGATTTTGAAGCAAAATTAGGTTCAATATGTAAAAATTATACTAATTTTGAGAATGTATAAAATGAGAATAAAAGATCATAAAATTAAAATTTGAATTCCAAACTACGTATAAATGTTACGAAAAAAAAAAATCTTATTTATCTGTTTTTGAAGTCTAATAATAACATGTTAACTAGAATTTACTTTTTTCTTCCCTGTTTTTTATCTTTTTTATAAGTCACGAATTTTTATTTAATATAAAGAACTTTTTTCAAAAGGCAGGCTAAAATTTTTTTTTTAAATCATATCTGAAATCCATCTTTCTGGGACATTAGTTATTTAAAAAGACTTCGGTGATATGCATAGGACAAAAAGGACTTTTTCATTTTATATATAATCTTTTTCCTATATTTTAAACAAAACCTATGTAATTTTCAGGATGAATATACGAGCCTCTTTCTTCACCTTGTGGATATATTGCACATCGGTTTCCTTCATCAAAGTCTTATCCTTAGCGGAGCAGAGAATTGCGTGCAAAAATGTGTTAAAAGAAGGATATTACGTTGCCAGTAGCAAACCTGAATTAAGTAGCCGACCGAAAAGAGACTACAAATTAAATCCCCTACACATGGCGTACTCGTCATTCAATCATCAAATTAAGTATTCTCCAAAGGAATCTCACATATTTTTCATTTGCTTGCCACCGGTACCGTACACACTCGTACCAGGAGTTGGATACATTTCGTCACCTCCAAAAATAATGTCTCTTTTTAATTCAATCGAAGCAGAGACTTCAAAGGGTGAAATGGAAATTGCGAACACCTACCCCCTTAAGAATTATAAAATATTGTTAAATCGCAAAAGCAGTTCAAAATTTAATTCCCATATGAAGTGGCTTGGAAGGTTTACATTCAACGGAAAACCAGAACGTATTTATTTACTTGCCAATTGATATACAATTTTTTATGTATAAAGACGTATATATTAATAAAAATATAAGGAAGAAAAGTGTTTTACTTTTTTGTTTTAACGCCTTTAACATTTGTAATACATCTGAGAACTTAAGCCTGAATCAAAACTCGCTGCATACAAAATTAAGAATGTGCTCGAAATATTGATCTATCTAGATACCATAGATCTAGCTAGATACCACATATCCACTTGATAAAGTTTTATCCATATGGTGCGGCGCAACGAATCCAAAATCGATATCAACAAGGCAACTGTATCCTAACTAATTAAAAAAATAAACAATTTTGCCTTGCAATTCAGGGAAGTGATTGATTAAATAGCAAACGATTCTATTTCGTCAATTCTAGCTGCTATATTTTTGATCTAAAGTGTATTAAATATTCAGCACATAAACTAAAAGATGTCCTACAGAGGATCTGGTGACACTTCTTCGGAATCCGAATATGGTGTTGAATTTCAAAATATCACGGTTAAATTTAAAATTTCTGAATCCCAAATTGTGGCTCAAGTGTATCCAAATAATATGACGATAGATGAAGTTAAAAATGATATTGCGAGAAAATTTCAAGTCTTTCCATTTTATCTAATAATATCGCAATTCAATGAAGAACTTAGCAACAACTGTAGGCTTTTTGACACCTGCCGAAATGAATACGGAATAGTTGAATTTAACTTAAAAATTGCCGATGATGCTCCAGTCAATGCTGATGGCAAAAAACCAGAACTCGACCTTCAAGTCTACTACAAGTAAGTACAAGTAACCAGTTTTGAAATCAGTGTATATTTTCAACATGTAATAAACCACTTTCAGTCAATTTCGACTTGCTGATTTCATAACCGTTCACATTCCCGCTGATGATCCAGAAAATGATAGAAACGTAGTTGTTGAAATCCAAAATAAGGCTATTATTAAGCCTTTCGTTGGAGGCTATAAGGATCCCAAAACTGGTAATTTCGAGTATTTAGAATGCAGCAATATAAAAAACTTTCCAGGTTCTTAATGTGCTAAAAGTTGTTTTATGAACTGCAGATATTGAATTTCATGATGCATTTACACAAACTGGACCCCCGGGCGGCGAAGGCAAAACTAAAAGTTGTTTTAGCCGAGATGTGCAAACCTACGAAACGAAAACTAAGTCTATTGTAATTTTAAATTTTAAATATCAATACGGTTTAGCAAATTTTTTTGTTTATATAATTTTGGATTTGTTTAGTTAGAACATATTTTATTTAGTGCTATTGCTTGAATTTCCTAGTTCTTCTGAATAACGAAAACCGAATAAATGATAATAATTTTAATGTTGTAGGCCACACGCTATGACCGTTCAACTCAAGCTTTTGGCGATGCAACAAAACTCATACATATCGAGTCGTCCACGGATGTTGTTATAACGCCTAGGCGATATGAAACATACTGCCAAAAGATGAAAAAGGAGAAGATAATTTCAAAAATATTGCTACTTCAAAGAAACATAAGACGATGGAGACTTTGGAAGTATATAAAAGCTGCCGCTGCTGCATACCGGTGAGCTACTTCGTCAAAATTCATATCTTTCCGGCACTAGATTTAAAATTTCACTAAAAATATAAAAAGACTTTTGTAGAATGTGGTTTCACAAAATAAAAACATTTATCATAAACATCAGTTCCATGCTGATAAAAATAGACATAATTAATAATGTGTAATTAATTTTACAGTAATTTGGTTAATGAACAACAAATTCGAAATGAAAAGATAATGGACAAATATGTGGCTAAGTTTAAACGCGAGTGTGTAGTAAAAACCTTTCCAAAAACAAAAGAAGATTTTGATATGTTATATGCACAAGTTCAGAAATGGAAGAAAGAAGAGGTAAAATTTCCTCAAGTATCCTGCGCTTCATGATCACCAATTTCCAATCAATCAATTTCAAATCAGGTCAAAAGAATAAACTCAATGTATTCGGGGGCTCCTCGACTAGCTGAATTAAGTTGTTTACTAGATAGAGAAATCCAATTATTGAATGGAATCGACAATCAACGTAGTTTGGTTCAAAAGGCTCTCAAAGAATATAGAGATAATGAGGCGCTCAGAAAACTTGGTGAACCTGTAAAATTTCTGTCGTATAGAGGTAAATATAATCTTTTATTCAATTGATCCTTCTATTACCAGTGAGTTCCACCTTCGTCTTGTTATGATAAGATTTAAATTAGCTCCAATAGACAACACAAAAACACACAACACAATTTGAGCGTAGTTATTATTTTTAATTTTCTATTTTTCTATAATTTTCCTTTAATTTGAAATAGAAAATCTCTTAATAAAAATGGTAAGCTTGTTGGTATTTAAAAAGGTTTAATTTAGGAACTTCATTTAATTGTGGAGACTTCGTAAACAGCTCAAATAAAAGTAGATAACTTATTTATAAAGATTAATTAGAGGGATATTCAAGTGTTTGTAAAACTATAGAGCAACCATCCACACATTTAAATACATTTAAAAAATGATAAATTCTACAAATTGTGTTATATTTTAAGACATCGTTGTTGAAATGGACCTTTTAAGGACGCAAAGAGTTCGTTTTCTGCACGGCCTATACAAAGAATTACAAAATGTGATACACGATAAAGAAGCCCGATTAGAATTAATTACTAGAGTTTCCAACACGTTAGAAGAGCAGGAACCTTATGAAGACATTGCTCAGGTGATCTTTGAACTATTATGAAAACCAAACTTTCTTCCCCAATTTTAATAGTTCCCTTATAAATAAAATTATATGTACGTATCCTATTTTGCACTTTTAGCTTATTGATTTATTTGATCGGGAAAAGGATCTCCTTTTATGCACCAAGAGTAATGATCTAACGTATCTCCGCAAGCGACAGCTTGTTTTATTCTGTGATGTTATTAAGAATGCAAAGGAATACAAGCCTAAACGTAAGATAATCTGTTTTTAAACACACTCACTATATTATTAATATTTCATCTACAGAGCCTGAAACGAGGATATGCGAAGTTTGCAAGAAAATAAAGCCACTCAAAGCGTTTGCAATACGCACAAGACAAAGTAACTTAGATACGTGCAAGCATTGTTTCTATATCAAGGTAAGCTTCTAGTATATGGATTCGTTATCGCTGACAATGATCTACTAGCTCAAAGTGGGATACTCGATTTGAAATCTTTTAAATACTTTCCTCTTGTAGAGTATGACTTATGATAGTGCTGTTTACATGTCCATATTACGTGCTGTCCAACGTGACGAGAGAAGAAGGGGCACACTGTCCTCTTGCGCTTTTATAATGCAAGAAGACGACATGAGACACCTGATTGGAAAGCTCTGGTTCGGTCATTCAATTTTGAGCAAGTGCGATGATGTAACGGATCTGAGGTATATAATTCACATTAATTCCCATATTGTACTGATAAAAATTTTTTCAGAATGCCACGTTGGATCGTTAGTGATGAATGGGCACCATGGAATACAATTTGTCTTACCCAGGCTGAAGCCCGGATCCACGTCCAGTTGAAGGATTTAAAAAAGGTCTATAATGCAGATTTAATTAAGGAAATCGAAAAAAGGAACATGATCGCGAGCACAGCATTTAAAACTCTTCGTGATATCGACCACAATTACGTGGAATCTGGGTCATGGTGGAAAGTTGGTGTCGAAGATAAAGTTTTGTAAACTACTTTACTGCCAGTTGCTTTCACTATAAAGCACGAATGGAAATACCTTAAAAATTTCCTTAAAATATACCAATAGAATTTGATCTATTCTTCGAAAGTATTTCGCATTATAAGATTAAATTTCGGAAACAAAAAGAAATGAATGTTAAATGAGAAATTTCTATTAACATTTTAAGTTAGGTTCGTCTTACAGAAAATTGCAGCAGGTAACAGAATTATATGTATAATTCCAACAATTAATTCTTCTCGCTTACAATAGTTTTGAATCGCTTCTCTAAATACTGAACCCTTTTCAGCAATTTATCACTGGTATTGAACTCATTGTACGGCACCGCCACAACTTTAAAACCTCTGCTCTCCAGCATCTCAAAGGAGAAATCCGTGTATCCACAAATAGCTCGATGTGGTCCGTGGCACGTGTCATGAAAGTCTACGATCATGATCGCGACCCTTGAAAATGTAAAAGTTTAAATTGGCCAAATCTGAACCGATTTTCTTACTTGATTGCATCCTTGTGCTCCTGCTCCACCGGGAGGGGATTTCTTTTTGAATCGAACATGCATTGCGCATCTAGGAATGAAAATACTTCAGTATAATAGTTCATTTAATCTACGTTCATCTTACCAATTAGAAATCCCATTTTACTATCGACTAGACTTTTCACATAGGTGCTTGAGGTCATCAGGCTCTTCAGGGCGTCCAGCATGCCATTGAGGAGAATTTGCTTTGATTTAGTGTGGGCTAAAGGGACAGAGAAAACATCGCTGTCGGCTGGCAGCATGTTCCCTTTATACTTATCACCGATCGACCTAGCATATGCGTTGATATTTAACAATTTTAGCTTTGCATTTGGTGTGAGTTTCATTCTCTCACTCATCAGCTGTTCCAGGAATTCTTGACTGAAAATAAGTAAAGCTTTGAGTTATGACGGTCTAAACAAAGATCAATATCACCTTAGTACTGAACTGATTTGCTTTGAATCTACGGATTTAAGTAATGTAAGCGCCCACACATGGTTCAGCCAGTCCAGTCTTTTAGGGAAATCCTCCGCGCAGAGAGAATTTGCCACTTTTCCCTTTAGCTCGTCTAAATCTTGGAGCTTATAATTCAAGGTGGCCAAAGTGAGAAACAGCGCACTGATATCCTGCGGCCTGCATTCATCGTAATGACCTAAAACCCATTTTCCCAATGATTCGAGGAGATCTGTAACAGATAATTGCTATACAACGGAAAACGTGGACGTGATCTGGCTACCTATATCCCGATATTTCAGCAAACCAATGCTAGTAAGTATCGATCCAACGACAGCAGTTTTATCTTCATTGGAAGGCAGAGCACTTTGTACGTCCGCACAGACCTTCGCTGTTAAAACTGAGTCCGGAAAATTTAGACTAGCCATAGAGTAGAGGACATCTGCACTTTGTTTCAAATCAAGTTGCTCCGAATTGCTGCTGATGTTAAAAGCTAACGACCTTAAAAGTGGCGTACTCCTCCGTTTTTTTTGGGCTAGCGTTGTCATCACCTTCACCATTTGCGGCAAACTTATACTTGCTATGAGTTTAGCCGCCTCGTCGTCTCCTGCTATGCCCAGCACAGTGCTCAAGTCGTCGGTTTTAAAACTCTTGGACTTTCGATGATTGCTAACTTGTTCAGATTTGGGCACGGTGCGCCCTAGCAGTTTGCACAACCTCAAGAACCTAGCATCGTTTTCGAAGTCTGAGAGCTTCGCTCTATTTATTGAGCTCCATTCCGCTAAAATTGAAACAACTTTCAGTGCCTGTTTTCTTGTTAATTGACCATTGCCCTCGGTGATTGCTAGCAGGGAGCTAACTGAATTCGCACTTATAATCCTCTCGTCTATTGTCTTATGTGACTTTTTATCACTTGCCTGTGATGAGCTCTCCTTCCCAGTCTCCTCTTTCAATGAAGCAAAGGCTGCAGCAACCAAGGAATCTGAGGAAAAAATAGATCAACTAGAACTCACTCACGAGTCACGACTTACTGTTGCTAATCTTTTTCGGTGAAGGGTCTTCTGGCGGATCCGCTTTAGATTTTATAGCCGCTGTGACCGCGGATGAACTGAACCTCTTCAGGTATTGCAGTGAAACACCTCGCGAGAGCTTCTGAAGGACCAACATCTGGAGAAACAATGTGAATTTACATAACCGATCTCCACCACATCCATGGCTTAATGCTGCCTGTATTTCATTCGCTTACCACTAAAGAATGCGTTACTTTTGTTACAGACTATCAATTAATAAAATATGGCATTAATCAATAGGGTTTAGGAATATCTCCTAGTAGGACACCGGGTTGGTTGGATCAGCACAGCACGGTTCCTAGGGCTTGACGTTTGTGACACTGTCAATATGCATTAAGGAAGCTGCACAGAGCAACTTCAAAAGTACTTCGTAGAAAGCAAAATATTCAAAAACTCCTTGATAAAATATATACATTAGTTTCTTTATTTAAGTAAAAGCGTTAAATATACTATAATATATTTTATACGTTTTCAAACAGTGTTTAATGGAACGGCATTGCCTTGAAATGGAAATAACTTCGCTTTGGTTCAGAATACCTTTTCCAGAGAGCCTAATTTTCGGCGGGTCCCGTAACCCTCTCCCTTAAGCTATTTAATACATCCGCATAATTGTTACTCTTCGTCGCGCTTCGCGTGTACGTACACAAAACGCACCTACCCACTCACGTAACTCCCTGCTTTCGCCGTGCTTTTTTCTCTTCGCCGTGAGCACTTGACACTTGACGGAAAATTGTAAAATTCGTCGACGTCGATGACGGTAGCCAAATCACCAAAATTTCGGTCGAGGAAGTTAGAATTTAAAAAAGCAGTAAAGATTGGTGAATAACACCGTTAAACTGTTTCTCGAAGCGTTATTTACGTTACAAGTTGTCTCTACGTTGCCCAAAATGGTTGATAAATTCATCAGTATGTGGAAAGTGAGGGAGCTGGCAGACAAAGTGTATGTCCAAATTTTTGTTTTGTTGTTAATTGAGTTCTATAGTTGTTTTTATTCGATATCTTTGTTTTAAGTCATGTGCTTTTAGCACTCGTAATACCCGTTGCCTAGTTAAACCAACATAATGTGCTCCAGCAAGTGGCACGCTCGAGCAACGGGTAGCTAGGCGCGGGGAAGGTGCTGGCATTTTCCAATGAGATTTCTTAGAAAGTGTATGGTTTTGAATTTATGAGAAAAATCACGAGCCCGAGCGTTTCCGGCCATAGGAAGTCACGTAGGTACCCGAGTGAGCCGTGTAACGCCAACTTCCACTTACGGGCAAGTAGTAACGCAGCACTCTGGCAAAATGAAAGCGAAGACCTTGGGGCGATTAATCCGAGAAATTTGCGTCTCTCTTCTACCCTGAAGGGCCAAGAAATTCCACTCTAGCACATCTGTAAACACTAAAGCACTTAAATCGTCCAATTATTTTACAGGGGCTGTGATATTGCAACTTTTCCACTTCATTAAGTCCCCCGTCCACCTCTGATAAGATGAGATAGCGCTGTCCAGCTCACCTGATGTTAGCAAATAGTGCCTGTGCTCGCTGCAGTGGAAACTCGGACGTTGCGATGCCTGCGACTCTCTAGAACCAGAGGAGTTAAATGATTTGCAAATATTTGCCCATTCGAATGTTGAATTATGGCTATCACATCTGCGGGCGGACCGCTTCCTACCGGAAGAACAGCCCCACGATGAAAGAGTTAAGAGCGACGCAAGCGATCACTTTCAGTTATTTAACGCGGCGAATATTGTAGCGATTGTTTTTATTTAGCCGAATGCATGATTTCTCAAATGTTGTCAGGGCATTAGCACATGGTTTCGGGCCACAAAATTTGTCTGTTAAAAGAGTGTTTAGCAAACTGCTCCTGAAGACGGCATTTTACAAATAGGAGCTTTCACTTACTAGACAGGAAGACTGTCTGACAATAAATTTGTGTCTTTAAATAGAAATAAGTAAGACCTGCAATTGGGAATGAAACAATCTTACAAGTATCTGGTTTAAATTAGAATTATTTCTGACTAGTTAAAACACAAAAGATTACTGATTTTTATTGTCTGCAAACCGTAGGCCTCTATTCAGTTTTCTAAGTTGGCTTAAACTTCCCCGAAACTAAAAAAACAAAAAATTATAAGGGAATTTAGTAACCTCGTAAATTCACTACCTGAAGCCCTCTTATTAATATGAGCAGAAATATTAATTAAATTTAAAATCCTTGGAACTCATAATGAAATTCTCTTCCTCTGCAGGACAAATGTCGTCATGAATTACACAGAAATAGAGGGAAAAGTTCGAGAAGCCACAAATGATGATCCATGGGGTCCCACAGGACCCTTAATGCAAGAGTTGGCTCACGCAACATTTGCATATGAGCATTTTCCCGAAGTTATGTCCATGCTATGGAAACGAATGCTAGTAGATAGTAAATCTAATTGGAGACGAACCTACAAAGTAATTATTAACGTTAATTGCAAGAACACAATATCAAACTTTATATTTAATTATAGAGTCTACTCCTCTTGAACTATCTTGTGCGTAATGGGTCAGAGAGAGTAGTGACCTCTTCTAGGGAGCACATATTTGATTTGCGGTCGTTAGAAAATTACACGTGTACAGATGAAAATGGAAAAGATCATGGAATTAATGTGCGGCACAAAGTAATTAGTTTGAATTCTCTACAATTGGAAATGTATTTAAGAATACTTACCTTTATAGGTGCGAGAGATAATCGACTTTATACAGGACGATGAGAAATTGAGGGAAGAAAGGAAAAAAGCTAAGAAAAATAAAGACAAGTATATTGGGATGAGTTCAGATGCAATTGGAAGTCGGTTTAATTCAAGCGGTTACAACGACAATTGGAAGATGACTTCGAGAAATGATGAGAAAAATTGGTGTAAGTAGTAATTTGATCGGTGATAGTGAACTATGAAATTCTGTAATATCTGTTTTTTCACAGATTCTGATTCGAGATGGCCAAATAACTACGAAGATGATGACTGTCAATACGAAGGTGAGCGAGAGGATTCCGATACAGATTCTCCAAGTCCTAGGTAGAATATGTTAATCTTTTTTTCTATCCTTGCTAAATTATTCCATTGCAAAAGGTACCGTGACAAAGAGAGGTATTCTCCACCAGAGCCAGCATATGAACCTAAGGCGAATTCCACAATAAACGTGAGCGTAAAACCATCGACTAAGACTCAAGGCAAGTCGACGGCTTCAAGTAAAAAGATCGATATGGGTGCTGCAAGCAATTATGGTAAAACAAAAGATCTCGGTATTCATTCCCCAACGCACCGGGATACTCCCAGTGAGGATTTGTTTTCGCCGAACAATAATACAGGAAATTTAGATAATAAAAATGATCTGTTAGATGATATTTTTAGAACTTGCGAAGCTAAATCTGATGATATTGATGATTTTAATCCACGTGCTGAAGAGAGCCAGGAATTTGGTGATTTTGAAACTGCTTTTACATCAAATGCTAATAATTCGGCATCTCTGCCAACAAGTTCTAGTAAAGAGAACGATTTTGCTGATTTCAAATCAGCATTCAGCGATAGTACAAGCATTCCAACGAACACTGCTGCGCAACCGGCAATCGCAAGTGATCTTTTATTCGGTAGCCCGAATCTAGCGGCCCCGATAAATATGTTTTCTGCTAACAATCAGCCGGCGCCACCGGTCCAATCAAGTAATACTGGCGATCTGCTATCTTGTTTCAGTGATTTGGCTGTTAGCACAGGAACCAATGGTAAGTTTTTCATCATTCTTCTTATACATTGTGTTTCAAAGCGAGTTTTTTATTTTATCTAAAGTAATTTAATAAATTAACAACGTTCCCATAACATTGAAAAATAATTGTAAAAGTGTATATGAAGACAGGGAGCAATTGTCCGCGTAGTGTGTGTTTATCAATCTACGCTGACCAAAGATATATCTCTCTAGATATCTTTCAACTCCTACATGTAATACTTATAAAAAAAAAATAGTGATCGAAAAAATAGGGTAAAAATTCCCCCCGAAAATATGAATACTTTTCCAAATCGTAGGATCTTTTCTTAGTATTTGAAACAGAGAAAAATAAATACCTTATTCCAATAGGAAAACATTTCCTTTTCCTGTTACAGCAAAAACTACTAATGCACAAGAATCAGCGCTCGAAAAAGTCGTAAAAGATCTCTTATCGGATTTAGCGAACATGGATAAAATCGAGTCGTTGGACCAAACTACAAGGATTGAGCACCAATTACGAATTTTAAGGGAACATTTGCCAGGCCCGTGCACTGTGGAAAAACTCCTAGGATTTGATGAGGATCAAGCAGAAGATTGGAAAATATTTGCAACTACCACTTACGTGGATCTTATCGATAGCTTATCGAAAAAGTTCAACAATAATTGGCCAGTTGATAGAAACAACCGTTGTGCTGAGGCAGTTCTACAGATTTTCTATATAAATCACAATTATTTATTTGTTTACCAATCATTTGCGTTAACTGCACAGAAATTGTTATTGAATACCAAAGTATTTTCTGTGATTCAGCAGAAAATGTTTGAAGATGATCAAATGTTGGCGGTATCTTTCGTGGACATATGCAAACGTAGAAATAAGGATAAATGGTTCGAGTCATTTTCGGATGAATACATACAGCTTCTAGTTTCGATTCCAAATCGAATGGCCAACGTATTCAAGAAAAATACGCCTGAACTCTTTTCTTCCAGGAACTATAGCCATCTTTTGTTGAAACACATTTTAAAGGCGCTTTATTTTATTGGAGAAACTTGCAGACGGTGTAATAATTTTCTATATGACACTCAGTTCATCTCGAAATTATTCAGTAAAACAGTAGTCAATTTCAAAGAAAATCTAGATGCACCATTGCGAGGTTTTTTGCTAATTTTGAATATTTTTTGTCAAGAGCATCAAGCACTTAGAGAAATGATCAATGAATTTTTACTTAATTTAAATAGGAACGCTATTTTTACCGTTACATTAGACTTGCTTAACGAGGGCATATCACTGTACAGCTTAATAGGACCTGCTGTAGTAAGATCTAAAGATTGGTGCCATGTCCTTACAGAGAAAATCCCTTTCATGACCGTTATGAATTCAGATAACTCATTGGTTAATTTAATTGATTATTTTTCGACTTTACAAAAATCCCACGGGTCCTCTGAAAACTATTTGTTTAAAATGGCAATCGAACTCTTGAACGTTTGGTCTAATAAATTTTCAATACTTAAAAATAGTTTAGAGCAACACGTTTACGTAACAAAACTTATAATTTTGATTGTTAAAGAGGTGAGTTCTGATTTATTATACAAAAAAGATAACACTGAAATCAGGAAACGGATTTTCGAAGGAGTTAAACACCATTTGGAATCGGCTGACCCTAAATTTAGGAGTATTGGAATGATTACAGCCGAATTAGTGTTGAATAATTTAAATGATAAAAGCGATGAAAAGTTGAAATTCGATTACTCAGACATGAGAGAGGATCAAATCAAATTAATTGAGTCAATAAGACGAATAAGCACTTTAGATAAAATCAAGAATTCGAAAAAAATAAAAATAGATTGTTTGGAAGAAGTGGTTGAGGAATATCTTAAACCTGATGAGCATATTAAATCTTCCGAAGATGTACAATCAGAATCCCAAAACAAAGTTGACCTTAATATGCCTGATGTAAAACCAAGCCTATCGCCAAGTGTATCAGATAGGGTTACAGAAGATTTAGATTCGGACGACGATCTCGTCCCTTACGACATGTCGAATGATGTTCCGGCTAGAATAGCAAAAGCCCCTCAATTTATTGTAGATCTAATAGAATCTCTCATCCAGACCGATGATCCAGACGTGTTTCAGAGCAGCATGGAGGTGTCTAGTCAAATCATTGGTGACCAGTTACCGAACAACGATGAAAAAATGGCAGTAGATTTATTGCACATGTTCATATCTTTAGATCAAAAGTTTTATTGCGAAAATTTCGATGAGCTACGGTTCCAGTCCTGTGTTCTGACGTGCACAATTCATCCAAAGGTTTGCGCTGAATATCTCTGCAGAGAGTTCCATACTGACGATAATTCTTACCCCGTGTTTGCGCGAATATTGATGTTGAATATTTTAGCTAGTGCGGCTAGATCACTGTCCCAGTTGGGTATTGAAAAGCAAAAGGGCCAAGATACAGGTGTTAAATTGCCCAGGAAATTGCTAAGATCAAGTGAATCGAACAGCGCTCGAGAAGCGAGAAGAATTATTTTCGAGAGGATCGAGCAGAAGACTCGTCGATTAACTACAAAGACTCAAAACAAGGTTGGGACAAAAAATCGGTTTTCTGACTGTGCTGGATCGTTTTTCTTCCCCCTAATTCATGGGGATCGGAAACATCAAATAACATTTGCTAAAAGTGAGAAGTTTAAGCATCAAATGGATAACACGCTTTTGGTTAATTTCATCAATACAATTTCTGTGATAGTGCTAAGTGCACAAAATTGTCCGATATTGGTGAAAATGGCCCAAGAAGTTTTCGAAATGTTCACTTTCTTGAGATTCAATTCAGAACCAAGAATTCGGAATAGTGTGATGCAGCTCATGGCGTCTGTGCTGATCACAGTGCCCAAGGATATCCTACAAAAGTTTTTCTTCGATGAAATCTTTGAAATGAGAATGTGGTTGGACGCGTCTTTAAAAGCGGCAGTAATAGGCGGAGAATCGAACGAGGAATGCAAGGAAACTGCATCAATGCTATACTCGCTTTGTATAGATGCCTTGAAATAGAAATCGTCTATTTAAATGCACAAAAATCGTGAAGTAATTACGCGCTTTTGTATTTATATTCATAAGCTACTTGGAAATAAATTCTCAATTTAAAATGAGTATTCTTATTTATTTCGATTTCTTTTCTTAATCAAATGCAATTAAAATGTGAATGCCATATTTTATTATTACATACAAGTCTGCTACTGGTTGCAGCGCTATAACTTTTTCATTTTCGCATATTTTAAAATAAAAACTTGTATTAAAAATATGTACTTAAAGAAAATGCAAATAAAAAAAATCATTCTACCTATCCCAATAGGATCTTCTTTTAAGAAAAAACCTACCAGTCTGAATGAAGTCTCAGAAAAGAAGATTATTCTTCGATTTTAGAGCACCATTCATTTCCGTAAAGAAAGTTTCATAGTTGAAAGTGGATAAGTTTACCGATGTATTTTGAGCTACTATCTTTTTTAGAAACAGTTGATGTAAAACTGTGTAAAAAAAAAATCGTATATTTTAAAAAATTATAAAAACACAAGCCCTTCCTTTTGGTTCCCTTTTTATTATTAGTTCAAAAATATAACCTTTAATTTTTTTTAAATTCCTTTTTCCAGATAACATCCTACAGCCATGCTCAGGAGATTTGCTACAACCTGTAAGTGCAAATAACAATAAAGAAATTGAAAGGAATTCAACAAACAAGACTGATATAGCAGTTGGACCGACATGGACGAATTCTGGCAAATTAAATATTGATTTGGATAATTTACTTAGGACTAAAAACAAAAGCAATAATCCTGCTCCATCAATGAATCAAATGAAAATTCAGAGTCCTACGAAAGCTCCTCTGACCGTCCAACCTCCACCAGTTATGGGCGCAATACCTCCCTTGATTAGCCCACCTACCCAGAGGTCTCCTGGTTTCCCAAACATTCCGCCAACGATGCCAACTCAACAACAGATGTTTACTAACTTTAACATGCAAACGCAGAATGCCAATAACAACAATTTGTATAATCAATCCTTCAATGCGTTCCAATGATACATAGCTAACAATTAAGTTTCTAGAAAATAAATTTTTTTTGTCTACGACGAAGACCTGTAATTGTACGATTTTGTAAAGAGATGTTTTTTTTTTTGTAACAAGGAAACTTTTTATAATATGTTGCCGCTACCTTTAGTACTTTTCCTGGTCACAGGTACCTCGATATATCCCCATGATATTTAACGCTGTTGCAATATCACTGAAGCAATACAATAAAATTGTAAATACTTAGACGTTATATGTAACGATTTATTAAGTTACTTTGTTTCCTCGTTCTTTCAATGTTCTTTTTGCGTTTTCATTGGTTATGGATGTATATTTTTTGCATACATATTATTATTAACGTAATAAATTTTATTTGTTATCAAACACAATCATTTTATCCTCTCGCTTCTTGCAGTATGCATGGTCTCACGCAAGAAATCCTAGAAAAAATATTGGTAAGACGGCTTTGAATGGTTGTTTTGGTGTTTTCTTTTTGCGCTTTGATAATATTTTTGTTTCCATCAAAGTGACGAATTGTTGATGTGTAGCTTGAATGTTTTTTTTGTTATACAATCAACGATTGGTTGGGCAAGATACAATAGGATTAACACTTTAGTAATTCCTGTATAAGCAAGTATTTAACACTTTATCCCGTGTATACAAGACGAAGAGTTAATTTCCATTTGAATAAAATCAATCGACATAATTCCGAGCAGTAGAAAGTACTATTTTTCAATCCATGATATATTTTGTCAAATTTTTAATAACGAATTTTGAAAAGATATAAACGCATCTATTAAATAAAAATGCAAATATTAAAAAGATATATCTGTATTAAGTGTGTAATGTGAAGTATTGACTACTTCGCACATATTTTTTCATTAGAAAGGTGTGTCTAATAGAACGTAAAACTGTTGAGAGAAATGGTGCAGTCTTTGATGCTGATATGCAGTCCGTATTCGAATTTGCATTTTGTAGTATACAAAATCTGAGGGGTCTTCTACTTTATTGAGCCGAAAAAATATGATATTGTACATTTTTTTAAAGGATTTGAAAATTTAAGGCCACGTGAAGATACTCAGATTTAAAAAAGCTCGAAGTGTTCAGACAGGCTTTTTCGAAAAAAAATGTTTTTTTTAAAACAAGTACTCCTTTTAGCACCTTGAAAAAAATTATTAAACCGATTTATTCATTTTTATATTTTCCTACAAATAAATATATTTGTTTATCTATCCGCTTTTTATATACTTTTTAACATCACACACGATTGGAGTTTGAAAATTATTTACATTGTCGTAAATTCGGTTTTGTTTAAAATATACAATCAAGCTGTTTCTTTAATTTTTTAAAACTACTAACGTCGATAAACCAAACAAATTAGCCAAAAGTGTAGAATTTAAAATGAACCTTTTTTTGAGAAAAACAAGTACGATTTCTAGTAAAACTTTTCGTTTTTTGTGATAGTTTCTGAGTCATTGAAGCGTTTTGATCGTTATACAGAAAGATATTAATTTTTTGAAAAAGTTAATTGTTTATTACGATAAGTGGGCATTTTTTAATTATTATTTTTTATTACAAATTTCAAAAATGCGTCTATCCAGCCAAATATTTTCGGTTTTATTTTTAAGAGTAAGTTCTCTAGTATTACTAAGAATTTGTTGCTTAGTATAAAAGTTCATTATAAAGAAACAATGAAGAAGTGTCTTCGTGAAAAAGGTTTCACTTTTGATGATCCAATTGACCGATCTTGATCCAAACGAGTTTAAAATAAGAGCAAAACCTATCCCCCTAAAGTATAGAAGATTAGCAAACATAAAAATTGAAAATACAACTGAACAAAAGTTCAAAAAATGAAAATAAAAATTATTATTTTTAGTTTTGTTTACATTTATTAAAACTATAGTTTTCTCAAAAATAAATAAGAAGACCATTTTTATGATTTATGTTTTTAATCCTTTTATTTTTATGGGTCTAATTGGTAAACTAAATATTTTCTTTCAGGAACATTTCAAAGATATAGTACTAAAATTATGTACTGAATTTGAATGAATTTGAAATTTAGAGAAAGTTAAAAACGAGGCAATGAAAATCGTAGAAAATTAATGTCATGAAAATCATGGAAGAATTCAAAAATCAACGTACCCGATGAAAGCCACGCGTTTTGAAATTGTTTAAAGGGTTTGGAATTTTTTGGAACAGGGTTTATATTTCGGTAATAGCCCAACCTTGGAAAAAAACTTGCTCAGAGAAAAAGAAGAATCGCACAGTTACCTCCAAAAACAAAAACTTTTTGAAAATTCCTATTTTCTTGACCCAAAGTAGAAGACCCCTTGAAATAAATCTATAGATATTTTTGTAATCAAAGTGTTCTTCTCAAATAAGTTTCAATGTTTTCCGAGTTACTCTTGAACCTGATTTAATACTGACAATTGTACACACCAATTTCGAAATAAAAACGCCGACTTTTGCAGTCTTGCATTTTGTTAAAGAATTTAAATTGTTTAACAATCCAAGTTAACGAAATATAAGAGCGAGCCAAGTCAATTGCATTTCGTAATTAATTTTCAGAACCTGCATTTTTAGCGTAATCTGTTACTAATAAGTAGGTGAATTTTTATATTTTATCTTACATGTTTGTCACTGATTTTTGATGTTATTGTTCCCCATTTTTATATTCGTTTTGAGAGCATGATTCGTATAAAATTTGTATACAACAATTGTGCTTTTTTTAAACCAGAAGTACTATAAAACACGTTGTGAAAAAATGTTATCATAATTTTTTTTCTCTTTCGTGAAATATTCCTAATATTAGAAAATTAAACAGGTATTTTTTATACATAAAGATTTTTATTATATTTGTAAAGTATACTATAAATCAAAGATGAACACGGAACATGGAAACCAGTTGGAAATGGTGTACTATGAATTTCAGAAAAATCATTTTTGGGCATCCTAACGGCTAGATTGGATCGTTACTCTAGAATTAGAAAGTTCTAGGTTAACGATTGAATTCTAGAACAATGATCATGAAACTAAGTTTTTCAAATTTTATGCTATTGTTTTTTCTTTCGTCTAGCGAAAAGACCTAAAATTCACTACTACTTGTAATTCTTTTTTATTTCTGAGCAAACATTGAACAGAAATGGGTCCGTATATCCTAAACATCCGCATTCGACTAATTGTTTGTAAATTCGATGTATTGATGTGAAACATTTCATTAGAAGTATGTTGTTGTTCGTTGCTTAAGAATACTCTAAAAATTTAATCGAATTAATCGAATGGTTGCATTGAAATTTTTGATTTTGTCCATAATGTGAATTATTGACGATTTAGTGGTATCATTTTGTTGAGAATAGAAGTGTGTGTGTACATCTTATGTAAGCATTTACCTAATATAGAGATAGAGTAATTACGGCTGGATCTATTAATAATTAGACCTCACTGAAACCAAAAGGTCAGATTTTATAAGCTAGTCCTTTCCGAAACCCTTGTCGTACAATCCCCCAAGTGAGTAAACCTTTTTCATAAAGAATTATTTGAAAAAAGAAAAATTTTTAAGGAATAGTGAATCAGTGAAAAAACAATATGAATTTTCTAATACAAAATGATAATAATACTTTACTGTCAGCAAATAGCTACTTTTTGTATAGAATAACGTGCATAATATCAATAACTGTATGATTCGACTTAAGGAGTACGCTAAGATATGTCTGAAGTATTTTTTATAAAAACTGTGCCTTATTTGTATTTAAATAAATAATTATCTTACGTATTGTGACCCTCTTTCAATTTCATTTAGTGAATATACTATTGTTAAATCAAACAATAAACGAAACGTAAATTTTAGATATACTTATTAATAAAAGTGTGTAAAGTTTAAGTCCAAAAGAGATACGCACTAAAGAAATATTATAGTTCGTAATTTTTAGAAAATATCAGCTGAGAATATTTGTCTGTATTTCAGGAGGCCTAGGTCTAGTCATGCAGAGTATCACTTGACAGAACTTTCTTAAGGATTATGAAATTATTTTTTTTTTCTTTTAAAAATTACATGCTAAGTGTTTTTAAAAATATCGCTGAAAACGTTTTTTAAAAGCTAC
This sequence comes from Proctacanthus coquilletti, assembly GCA_001932985.1. Lineage (NCBI taxonomy): Eukaryota > Metazoa > Arthropoda > Insecta > Diptera > Asilidae > Proctacanthus > Proctacanthus coquilletti. The sequence continues at coordinate 857,440 of MNCL01000037.1, read as the reverse complement.
TCTCTCGTTTTATTTCCAAAGGTATTTAAACCAGAAGTTCGGGGATACTTAGTGGTATTAAAAAAAAGCGAATACTTTACAGAACAACTCCTGTTACAGGTTAATTCAAAAATATTAATTAAAAGGCAAATAATATCAATTGTTGTATGGAACCTTCGGCGCGTGAGTCACACTCACAACTTACGTTTTTCTCTCTCTTTTAAAGAGATTTGTGCAAAAAAAGCCAGGTATTTTCATTTTCTTAAGAACATTTAATAAAAAAGTACTCAAATCGGGAATTTGGAAAATTGCTAGATCATAAAAATGTCTTTTATGGCCAGGGCTTTAGCCTTCATTTGTCTTAACTAAATTTTAAAAATTGGATTAACTTTTAAATCTAATAATTCTAAGAGGAGTCATTTTTACTCGATTGTCTCTTAAGACTCCTCTCAGAATTGTTAAATTTAAAATTTGATCCAATTTTTAAAATTTTTGCTGCATACGAATTCCAAGAAGTTTTGAAATTTTGCTTGCGAATTTCCCCGAGAATTTTGAAATCTTAAACGAATGTAGGAATTTTCTACAAGAGCACAAGATTCATAACAGAAACTCGAAAAGCTAAAGTACTACTAGTACTGGAAACTGTAGTCGAAAATCTAGAGAGAGCGAGTGGTTGTAGAATAGTGTTCTAATCTATCGAGTCAAAGAACTTTGACACAACCAGCACCTCATCTCGATTGATGGCTGCTTGTCCAAATCGTGACTGACTGGGACTCTTTCAGGCAGACGGATCCATAAAAATACTTAAAACGCCATTGTGCGGGTGAGGGAGCTAAAACATGAGCAAAAATTCGTTTGTGCACCTATGGGAACAAATTCAGAATTGTGCAGAACAAAGGCATGGCTAGAGTTAAAAGGAATAGGTAATTTATTTCTGCAACAAAATTAATCGAAAGCGTTACAAGTCTTATAACTATTTATTCTTCTTGAATGATCTTATTCTTCTTCTTTTTCTTTTTTTTGACTTCACCGTTAGCCTCGTTGTCAACATCTTGCGTAATTCGGAGTATGCTTAAATTATTCTCGTCTTCTTCGGCCTTCTTCTTTTTCTTTTTCTTCTTTTTGACTTCTCCATTTTCTTCAACATTTATCTCTTGTGTGACTTCCATGGTTTCATTTGCTGCTTCCTCCTCTACTTCGGCAGCTTTCCTCTTCTTTTTCTTTTTCTTCTTTTCTACGCTTTCCTGCTCCTTAGTGGCTGCTAGTTCTATAGCTTCCTTCATGACGTCTACATTCTTCCGCGGAATTTCTCCGGATTCGTAGAACTTCAGTCTATCCTCGACCTGTTGCCGTAGTAGGTCTCCAAAAACGTTCGTCGGATTCTCGAGGAAGCAATCTAGTCGTGAGGCCATTGAGCACTTGTTGGCAAGGAACCGCGATATTCGTCCCTTGTTCTTCAAACCAGCCCGTCCAATGAACGATGAATGATACAAGAGTCCATATTTAGGTGTATTACTTCTAGTTTTCAGGGCTCTAAAGAGGGCCTTCTCCGCCCCCAGGATTTGTACTGTAGAAGCTGGGTGTTTTGCAAGATTTGTTAAGCTACCTGCGTGCGCTATCAGCCGCGCTCCCACCTGATCTCCTATGAGCGACTGCAAATTGGGCGCAGTACTATTCATTTTACTATGCAGATATTCAGCCAGCTGTTTTCGATAGTCTGTTAGTTTCACAACGCGCCCAGCAAACATTTCAATATTCATCAGATCAACGACGGAGATGTCCATGCCCATAGACATTTTACTTGCATCTATAATAGCTTGGGCTTTTGAAGAGTCCATAACAATCTGTTCCAATTCCTCGAATTTATCCTGCGTCAGGGTCTTTCTGTCTTTTATAAACTGTGCTACTTTTGCGTACAAGTGGTTTTCTGGGACAATTTTAACAAGCTCTGGGAAGTGATACGAATACCACTCCCGAATCCTCATTGAAAACAGATTAATATCTTTGTCAAGTTGATCGAGGAGAGCTATTGACTGGATGATCATGTTGTCAGAACGATGCACATTGAACTTGACCTTAGCTCGGGAGTAGCTGTGACCAAGACCGAGTTGTGCAATACCTGCACTCTTATCGGTGAAACCTTGAACAAGAGTAGGAAAAAAGGCAACCATTAGTTTGTTGGCTTTAATTAAAAGTAATTATTTCAAAAATTACGATTGCGGAATGCTATAAAAATAAATCCGAAACAGAAACTAAAATGTTTGTATGTTTATGAATTAGAAAAGTATTTAAAAAAGTTGGTGAAGGGACTTCCAAGCAAAGAGTATTACAAATTAGAAATTTGAAGTGCTTGCCAAGAAAACGTAGTAGTACATTATAAAGTTGCAATTGTTGCTCTTTTTATTAGTAAATTTTTGTTATTAAGTAGGCATTTGTTTCCTAGGCGAAATTTGATAAATTTATGCTCGCTAAGTCAGCGGATAGAGAAAACAACTTCATACGTTAAAAATTCAAATTATGACCCAAAAACGAGTATTGAAATCAATTGGAATGTGAAGTCTTAGTTTACCAAAGTGGAGGTTTAAACAATGCAAACGGCGGAGATCAGTACCAGCCCAAGCCTAAACACACACTGCTATCGCTACGGAACAAGCTAAGATGCCATCAAAACCGATGATGGTCTAAAAATAGATCGGCTGCGACCTCGAAAGTGTTTACAAACTACTATTGAAATTCAGGCTACACCTGACTGATAAAAGTTATATAAAATTCGAAAGATTAACACAAACAAGGAATTACTACCTTTAACCAGCTTGTGGAAATGGAGGCGTATACCCCTCAGGATCTCCGGCACCACTCCGATGTGATTGCATTGGACGTCAATAGCTTCGGTTATCGCTGCGCCTAGCTTGGCATCTGCAATTCCAAGCACGCACTTCTTTTTCTTAAGTTTGGAAAAGAACTGGTCAAGGAACACTGCAAGGTCCTGTGGAATGATCCCTTCGGAGATAGCATTGCAATTTTCTAGAGCGGCTACAGCTGTTTTGAATGGTGAGAACGCTGCTAGCTTTACGATCGAATTAAACTTGCTGATATCGGTCACGGACGATTCTACTTGCGGCAGAAACATAGAAACCTCCTCAAACTCAGTTACACTGAAAAGAGCGAAGCCAGCCGCATGCTCGTACAGAACGTACAAACGCGACTGCAAATAAGGTTAGGTTTTCAAAGTGGAGTAAAGTCGGAATTTCCAAGTTTTAATAGTTAGCATCGTGTGACAATTAAAGGCGATTGATTTTAACTCACCATTTTGTCAAATTCAACAATTTTATGCGTAATCTAAACAAATTCCCTCGGAGCCATACACCACGTGCCACTATGCCTCGACACGGTGACAGTTTAGCGTTAAAGAACGCAAAAGTAAACAAGCGCTATCTGTTTACAGCGGATTGGGTGGGTAAGAATTTTGAAGCGTCACCTTTCGGATTAGAAAAAAGGCACAATTATTGGGACGTAAATTCAACGCTCGTGCGTATTGAAATTTTCGCCGTGTTTTTTGTGCACTCATAGGAAAAATATGCATAAACACACACACACCCATTCAGCGGCCTTCGTCCGGATCGCTGCGAAAATTGTGGAAAAGGAAACTGCAAATTGAGAAGGACTTTTTGAATTTTCATTTTAAATTTCCGTATTTGTAATGATTAAATTGAATTACGTACCATCAAGCTTTAACTCAAATTTAAAACTACTTTTATTTTTAAAGTAATTAAATTATTTTAAACCGTCGAAAAATGTTTTACCTATTGGAATATATTTAGCGTGGAATTATGTATAACAGAAATATTGCGCAAAGTTTAATTTAAATTGTACATACTTTTGTCATAATTTTTCACAATTTTCACGGATTTTGTCGGAGGATTTTTGAAATGTTCGCAATTTCCAATATTCACCACATCTGCAGAGCGCAGGCGCACTGGAGAAACAGTTCAAGCTGTTGGATGTCAAATCCATATGGAGATTTGAATGCGTACACGGAATCCATGCGAGTGTAGTGTCGACGATGTTCCGCTGTGTTATTTTCTTAAAAGTCTAAAAGCTCTTTGGACGGAGGGGTCGGAATTTGACATTTTCGTTTTGGTTGAGAAGAAAGTTCCGTTTTTCGTTTTCAATTTACCCGTAAATACCTCAGTGCACGAATTGTGTTCGCCGCCCTAAATTACCGTGGCATCGGATTCCTCCTCGTAGACAACAATGGAGTTTCTGTTGTAAGTGTGGTTGCTTTTTTTCACGATTCACTAGAGTCGGATTCCATGGCTCCTTTATGCAGGAAAGAAGGCCTATCTTGCAAAAAGGTTCCTCCATCGGTGGGGCCTTGCGTGCCTTTGTTCCCTAAGAAGACTTGGGTTAGTGGAGGAACCTGGCCCCGTCGGGGTGCTTTTATTTGTGATTAAAAATTCTAGAGGTTTTTACATTGTATAGTAGATCTTATTAAAACTGGGCTTGAACTCTATGGGAACTGTGCCCTTTCTCACGTGTGGACTGTCGTTGATTGCACCCATAAAAACCGTGATGGTGTATCACGTGCTGTTAGGGCAAATTTTAAAAAAACCTCATTTATTGTAGCCAATTTAAATTCTAATCCAAGCTTTTACCTGCAGCGGCTCACGTTCCAGTAAAACCTTCAAACCAAAGAAGAACATCCCAGAGGGAACCCACCAATATGATTTAATGAAACACGCGGCTGCCACTCTAGGCTCTGGTAATTTACGAAACGCTGTAGCACTGCCAGACGGGGAGGATCTCAACGAATGGGTGGCTGTTAACAGTAAGTAAAATGTTCCCCATAAAATGCACCTTCTCACAATCTGTCCATCTGCAGCGGTTGATTTCTTCAACCAGATAAATATGCTGTATGGCACAATCACGGAATTCTGCACCGAGGAGAGCTGCGGCATTATGTCAGCAGGACCAAAATACGAGTACCACTGGGCAGATGGGCAGACAGTGAAAAAACCGATTAAATGCAGTGCCCCCAAGTATATAGACTATCTAATGACATGGGTGCAAGATCAGTTGGACGACGAAACGCTGTTCCCTTCGAAAATTGGTGTACCGTTTCCTAAGAATTTTTTAACAATTGCAAAAACGATCCTAAAGCGACTCTTCAGGGTTTATGCTCACATCTACCACCAACATTTCTCGGAGGTGGTCAGGTTGGGCGAGGAGGCCCATCTCAACACATCATTTAAGCACTTTATATTCTTCGTTCAAGAATTCAATTTAATCGACCGCAGGGAACTGGCTCCCCTGCAGGAGCTGATCGACAAGCTTACAGCGAAGGATGAGAGGCAGACATAAGGTAGCTTAAGGTGTTACAAGCAAGCAAAAGTGTAAAGCAGCATTAAACTGACACAATAATTTATAAACTACATTATTTTATATTTAAACGGATAGAATTAGGAGTACTTCTTATGGTAAGAACACCTCTCCTCGCTGCAGATGTTGCGAAATCATTGCATGTTATTTATATTAAATAGGCATTCTAGCATCCTGAGTTACACTACCTGTGGGTTTGTACAAATAGAATGGCACCGTGGGCACTGTAACGTCATTCACGTAATTCTCTATATTATACATGGTATTAGTTCGATACACGCAGATCGCGAGTTCGGTCTCTGGTTGTCCTGCTCCCGGAGCAGAGTCGAGTTTTAATTGAACGGCTTCTGGCACTTGGTACTTAATGTCTTCGGTACGACACGTCGTACGGGTCAGAATTTACTTCCATAGACGGAGGGTAGGTCCACCTCTACGTTTTCGTGTTTAAAATATTGAAACCCTTTAGCTAGGGTAGAAGCGATATTCTCGGGGGAAAAAGTCATTACAGCAAAATTATAGTCATTAGCACACGTTGCTATTCCGTACGGTCAAGGTAATGTGCGTGACGCAACCATCCGAAAGTACATAACGAGACAGATTTGCATTTTGATAATCATTGAAACTCGACTATGGTCCTTTGCGCGATTAATGCAGTTAGATTTAACATTAATTAATCGATAATTTGTGGCGTAAGCTTTTATAACGTGTAAGCATGCCTTATATTTCCACGTATTGTGCACCGATTTTTGAAAATTCTAGCGTGTTGCGATATAAATTAAAAAATAAAAATAATCAAAAGCCTGACTGGAAGAAAGTAGCGCACTTTCATAGCATCCATCAGACAAACACACTCCTTTCGTCTCCTTAGAACCGATGAAGTCGGGTCAGCTCGTAGCAATTATGAAAATAACTTAGTTAAGTATTCTACGCTTAGATCTTAAGTTCAAGATTAAGAGTTGTTATTTATGTGCATATTTGGTTGCTCGATTTATCGTTTTTTAATAAATCTCTATTCCGAAGCATTTTTTACGCGTAGCCAGAGCGAAATTACCTCCTAACACATTGTAGGCTGTCTTTTAAATGATTGGGCACTAACTAAAAAAATATATGAAAAAAATGTGTAAAAGAAAAATATTTTTCCATCCGCAATTTTATTATAAATTAAGGAGAATATTTGTACTAAATTTTGTACCAAAAACAATAAATATTTATAGCGCAGTTCTGTGTTTTGTTCTGTAGGTTTAACTTTTTTGCCCAGAAATTACCACTTTATCGAAGCATATGAATTAATTTCTCGCACAAGTAAATTTTTTTAATAAGAATTGAGGTAATTAAATTATGGATTGGCTGAGGCGAGCGTACGGAAAGTTTCACACGTTGAACTACAGAAATCTTAAGGTCTTCAAAAAATCGAATACTCTTCTATTCTATTATATTTGGAATAAGAAAAGTAAATTAACCTGCAACTGAGTTGAAGATTAAAAAACTATTTTCTTTTTGACAAAAGATTTGTTTTAGGCCTTGTTTGAAAATATTTTTAAATTGTCGTGTAAAAATACAGAGCAATTAATTCTTTTATTTTTTGTTTGGTAATATTTTCTGAGAAAATTGATAGAAGTCAGGTTTTCTTACACTTAGGCTTTTATTTTTTTAATTTTAGATGAAATTAAGTATCTCTGTTTATTAGCTCGGCATTTCTTACTTTCTGTAAAAGTACCATCGACATTTAGAAAATACACTTTTCAAAAAATAAAAAAGCCTTTTAAAATAGCATATAAATTATAAGTAAACAATTTCTTTTAGCTGTTGGAACTTGTCTGACTTATTACAGTTTTTGAATTCGAACGCCAAAGTAACGTTTAATTCTGAACCTACCCAACAGTGAAATTTTGGTTACAGAACGGAACGTCAAAATGCACCGGCAAAGAAATGTCAGAGGGCCAATCAATTTTCCTGCAATTTGATTTCCCTGCAAGGAATTGAGAAGTTGGAATTTACAGTTCTGTACTGTGAACAGATAAATCTGCGTTTTATTTTACAGACCAGCATGATTACAGAATAAATCTTTAGCTATAAAACTCAAAGATGTTGAAGATATGGAAAGGTGTTTACAGGTTTGCTAATCTTGGTGGTTACCGTGCACCCAAGAGTTCATTTAAAACATTCTACTGTACAAAGTCTTCCGATAATAAAAAGGAAAATAATAACAAAAAGAAAACTTCCCGCAATCCCCAAGTTCCAGCCATTAAATCGTCGTTCGACAACATCTCGAACAAGACCAGAGAGGCTTATCTGGACATGGTAACAATCTTCGAAGGCAGGGACATCCGTAGAAGAAATCACGTCGAGTTCATATATGCTGCCCTGCGCAATATGGAAGATTTCGGCGTGCACAGGGATCTGGAGGTATACAAAGCACTGATAAATGTGATGCCCAAGGGCAAATTCATCCCAACGAACATTTTCCAAGCGGAATTCATGCACTATCCGAAGCAACAGCAGTGCATTATTGACCTGCTCGAACAAATGGAGGACAACGGAGTCATACCAGATACAGAAATGGAGCAAATGCTGCTTAATATCTTCGGAAAGAGGGGCCATCCATTGAGAAAGTACTGGCGCATGATGTACTGGATGCCGAAGTTTAAGAACCTTTCACCATGGCCTCTTCCAAATCCCCCTCCGAATGATCCCCTAGAGCTGGCTAAGCTGGCCGTAAGTCGAATGTGTACAGTGGATCTCCTTTCGCAGATAGAAGTGTATGATACTGTCGACGTTGAAGACTCTGTGGATAAGACGTGGATTGTGAGTGGCATGAGCGCAGAGCAGTCTGACTTGTTGCAAAAGCACGATAAGTCAAAGCCGATTTATATAGAGGGACCATATAATATTTGGATACGAAATAAAATTGTAAATTACTTCACCCTACGCGGCGACAAAGAACCAGAAAAAACCGAAGATGAGGAAAAAGATGACGTAGATGGTGAGTAAATGTTTAGTAATATGGAACATGGTTCCGAAGTTTTATTTTAAATATATTTCTTTCTTTGCAGACGTTAGAAACCTACAAATGCCCTTTTTTAATAGACCCCCCGTTAAGGAGTCCCGATTGGCTCAGAAGCGGTCAGTGCATCAGCAAGATGACGGAGTTATTTTTGCGATATGCGCCACAGGCACATCTAGTCAGGATTCACTACTCTCTTGGATCCGAATACTGCAAAAGAAAGGAAATCCGTGTCTAGCAGAAATACCAATATTGTTTAAATTCAAAAGCCGCACAGGTACAGACTTACCTGCGACCATAGAAGAAAAAAGATAGCAAAAAAACACTTAGTAATACTCGACGCATTTTATTTACGTAAATTAAACTATTCTAAACAGTGTTGTCAATTTTTAAGTACAAACGTTTTTTTTTTTTTTTGAGCGAAATAAATTAAAATTAGTTGAAGGACTAAAAGTCGTCGTCTAGATTTGGCGATAATAACAAGTCAGAATTTGTCTTTCGATAAATGAGACCCCAAGGAATTACACTAGTCATATTTCAAAGCTTTAATTTATGGAATCACAGGCTCTAAATTTATTACGCTTCGCAATTAAATAAAATTTGAGGCCCTCACGGAATACGATTCGCATAAATATAATTACAAAAGAGCCGATTTAGATCCTTTCTATTACCACGGCCAATTTTAACCGATTCATATTCCATGATGGACCCTTGGAGTTGTTCATCTTGAGACTAGTATCATTTTCTTTTGTCTAGTTCCTAGTTTCTATTCAACGGGAATACTTGAGTTACATGGCCGATTCCCTTGCTGCTCCCCTCGCGAAAAAGTATCCTCATCCCTGGCCTAACGTATTCTGGATGGCACACAAATTGAAACATTACAGAGGCGCTATCATTTGTCCCGATCTTCCCGCTGCCCATAATTCCGCGTATTATAGCAGTCTGTCTGATGCTGCCTATGTGTACCGTGGTCTGGAAGCCCACATAAATGGCTGTAGCATGAAACAGAACCGACACTTTGGCCTGCGAATAAATAGAACTATAAAAAGAAACAACTTAACTAAAATCCAGATATACTTGAAAGAAATATGTCCCATAGGCTTCCTCGTCACTCGGGTTATCGGCTAGAAGAACCATTCCACTGCGTAACATCGGCATGCTCTGATTCGGGGCAAAGGACAGAGAGGCACTTTGACCTGCTCGTACGACCCGACAGGGTGCTTTATTTCTGTGTATCGTTTGCACCGTTACTGGCAGGAACGATCCGTCCTGCAGGGGCCCTATTTTCATCTGCATGTTTTCGGTGAGAACACCTTTAACTAGAAGGCCTCCGACAACAGGGCCAACTTCTGCAACACGAAATATTTCATCAACGTGGAACTCGCACGGTTCTTGCTCTAGACGCTCTTTCTCAGCGTTGCTTATACCCGGCGAAAGAACATACAGGAATTTTGTAATCAGATTGAGACCAGTTCCTGTTACGTTGGACACGCAAAATATCGGCACTATATTTTCCGAAGATTGATTAGATCCCGCTGTAAGGACATCGTCATTGTTTCGGACCACAAAGGGCACCTTCCGGCATCCCACCGAAGTGAGTATGCTCTTGAGCTCTTCTACCGTTTGGTCAGGTGGAGTGATATCGATTTTCGTAACAACTATGAAGAATGGCATATCCAACGCTCGGACAATTGAGAGGTGCTCCTCAGTCATTCCGTTTATACCACCACCTGCGGACACCACCAGCATTGCGTGATGCGGCGAGTATCCCGACAGGGCCTGTACTGTCGTTCTCATGTACCTATACAAGCATTTGTGTAGTTAGCAGCAAACTTAAAATGTTTATATCCATTTTTTACCTTCTGTGCCCTGCTAGATCCATAAAAGTGACCAATTTCGTGGATCTATCGCTGATTTCCTCTGCAGTCATCATCTCGTTGTACTTGTAGTTGATAACGTTCCCCATCGCATCGAATCCCAAGGTTTCGTGGGAAATGCAAGACGTTCGTCCAGACTGGATCTCGTGCATATGCCTAAACATATTTAGACGCGCCCTTCCACGACCGTTGTCGAACTCACCCTGGGTTAGTACCCCCAATAGTGTGGACTTCCCAGCGTCAGCGCCACCCAGAACAGCCACCCTTACCTCAATATTGTGCTGATCATCAGGAATCTTTCGAACAAGCACTTCAGAGACAGATCGTCGCCCACTGACAGTCTTTCGTCTCAGGACACTTGTGGAAGCACCGAGTTTGTGAGCCATTTGCTTTAATGTCGCCAAGGACATCGCCATGTCGCTATCACCAAGGCCATGGAGGTGACCCGAATCAGAAACTCCTATTTCGTAGATGGCCTCACCATGACCCTCACGGAGGCGCCATTTCATCTGTGTTACCAAATGTTCAAACCTTTGCTTAGATGGATTGATTAGCTTCAGTTTGTATTCGATGTTGCCCAATTGGGGTTCAGGAGGTAAGACTCCTTGGTCGAAATCTATAACAATTTTGTTACTATGAGAATCCTCGCTTTCACTTGAGCTGCATCCACTGATGTTGTTGTTATCATCTTCGATGATTTCATCCGATTGATTTGGATCAAATAGGCTCAAAAATGAATCCATTTTCTAAAGATATTAAACAAACAGAAATTTTATTGAAAACAAGTAACCAAATTTGGTTCATTATCACCATTACTATCGAGGGGGGTTCTAGTACGTAGCCAAAGATACACAAATTAATGATTTTGAATACAATTCAAATGTAAACAGAAAAATACAAGAGAAAATACCAAACTAAACGCTACTCACGCTAAAATACCTTCCTAATTGGATTATAAAGTAGAGCTAGATGTAAGTATAGCTTTCTTAATCAACTTCAAAAAACAAGGAGTGTATTAATTCGTCTGTATATTTTTTATGTATGTTCGTCCATAACTCTTTACTACTTTCACCTATTTTATTTTGAAGAAAATACTTCACAGTTGTTTGCATATAAATTTATTAAAATTGGCTTACAAGGTTTTTAATTATCTTTAAAAACAGTCTTCATTTTATAAGGATTGTAGTTGAACATTTCCCCAGCACAAAAATCGTGTGTTATTTCTACATCACCTAGGCTTCAACTACTCTTTCCAAATTATCATTAAAACACATTAAAATATATATTTCCAAAAATTAACATTATTTCAAAATTTCATGCTTTAATATTTTGTTAAAAAGTGTTTATTACTTAAGTATTTATAACAAAAAACAAGAATTTCGTTGAACACCAAAACTTAACTATCCCTTGATTTAAAAATGGAACTCCTCTTAAAACGAAACTTTCGAAAAGATCTATCACAATGGAAATGCTTTATCGATTAAATTAAAATCAAGTGCAAAATACAAGCTGGATGAAAACTGTAACAATTACTTAATTTTGTGCTTCACTCCATAGAGCAAAGCTGGATTATATAAAAATGCGCTAGCTACCACGACGTGTGCATTACGTGATGTTGAAATCACAAGTGAAAGTCATCATGTTTTTTAGCAGCCACCAAGTGAACGACATGGGCAATAAAAACGAAATAAAAATGATTTAATGTGAGTGATTCCATGGACAATAAAACTTCTGCAAATGATTGTAAACAAAATGGGATTTGTTTTAAATTCCCTTTTACTCCAAAGTGTTTTATTTATAAAATAAATCTTTCGGAAGTATTCGCATTGTTGATTCCTATTCGATTGCTATCTGGAACACATTGGGCGATATTTTGCCCATTTATGTCTGTCTCAAAAGAATTCTAATTGAAATTAACAATTACTGAGATATTTCATGTGCTAACAACTTCCAATTACTTGACTTCAATCTTTTCGACCTTTTCCGATGCTCAATTCATTTCTAATCCACTTCGCTTTTATAAAAATAATTTTCCAGTACGTGATACAAGACTATCTTTTCCTCAAACAGGAAAATCTGGTTCTTTTTATTTTTATTTTTCGATCAAGTGAGATAATGAGGAATATGTAAAAGTATAATAAAAATTAATCACTCAAACGTGTCACGTGCTTCACGTGTTCGTGAAGGCTTCTAGAGGTCAAAAACAAAGCCATTGCACTCATGTGGCTGATAATTGATTTGCTGTTTGTTGATATCAACAGGACGCACCGGTGTTATCGCTGTAATAACTGATAACTAGACATTTTCGGCAATTGTTAAGCAAATAACGTTCTTATCTTGTAACATAGTGAAGTAGAATTGTGAAGAAATGCTCAAACAATTGAATGCACAATTCTGAGAAAAAATGTGTGTATATATGTATGTAAATTAACTCTATTTATATGGGTAATAACATTTTGAACACTGATTCAGTGAAATTATATCAGAAAGGGCTAGACAATCATTTTATTTAACATGTGCTAGCTTTTCGCCGACCATTTCGTTCGCGTGAATGTTAAAACGAAACATGGCAGAATCTGCATCATAGTATAAGGTTTAAAACAATGAAGTCCTGTTAAAATCTCTGTAGTAGTTTTAATATTATTAATGCACCGTCGTACAAAATATGCGAGTTGGTATCGAATTTTAATAGAATTATTCTTGATGCCCAAAATAAGCCAAAACAAACTTTTAAGCAATTTCCTGCGTCGTGTGGTTTGTTAATGATTGTTACGAAACATTTAGGAGAAATTCTAGCCTTTAAAACTTGTTTTTCAACTTGCATTGGCGGATCTTGAGATTTGTGGTGGGCCATCGGCTGGTTTCTCTTTAAAAATACTATTATAAATAATATTTTCAAAGTTTGTTGATTTATTGAAAAGAGTAAATCTTCCTATTAATTACAGAATATAATTTCATTCAAATGGCTGCCTCGGATGGCTTGGCAGTAGCTCATCCTGTCAATCCAATTGCCCAGTAAATTTTCGTTGGTTTAAGGTCCTCTTTTACGAGTAGCGTGATTCATATTCTGCTTAAATGCCTGAATCGTGCCTAGAGTATCAACATAAAGCATCGATTTTTAACGCCACCCCACAAAAAGATGTCCAACGGTGTAAACTCGGAGTGCAGGCGCGGTTGGTGCATTATTCCTTTTCAAACTTTCCACTGTTTCGGCAACATAGCACTCACTTTGGAAATGAGTTTTCAATATTTCCCAACGTTGTTCAGGCATTAATCTGTTCATTTCGTACCGCGGGGATATGGTACTGTGTTTCTGTCAATTTTTTGAGTGCGAAAGAACTGCCTGTGTTAAAATAACGTGTAATTTAAAAAGAAACCAGCCGATGGCCCACCCTTTATTTCTCTTAGTAGAGAATTGAGTTATTAAGTTTATCGATAAAATACTACAATTGGGCACTTTTAATTATTAAAAAGGAAACTCCAAATACTTTGTAACTTTCATCAGTAAAAATTTTCAAGTTCAAAGTTCCATATATACCTTATCTTGGTAGTCTCATAAACACAAAGTAAAAGGCTTTCTGTAAACATAAAATGATGACAAAGAAATATATTTAAATAACTGCTGATATCAGAATTGTTATTTAATTTATTAATACATCTCACAAAATTATTTCAAATAGAAATAAGTTAAAACCATTTATAATTACAGATAAGAATATTAATGAATAGACGATTGATAAATTCATCGATTTCGCAAAAATCATTGTTTTATAAAAGGCATGCCTTCCGTTTGATAGGGAATCCCAAGTAGATTTCTTTACTTGAAAATTGATCAGCGCAAAAGAATCGTTTTTAATTTTTTTTATTTAACATAGTTAAGTTATTTTTATTGTGGTTGCTAAACATCTCGGTATTTTGTGTTTTGAAATATTACTGTTTTTCATATATGAATAAGACTTTAATAAATCATACTATTGCGCTAACAATCACAATAATTTTTTTATCTAAAGATGATTCATTTTTCTTAGAATTTCGACAATTTCAAGTGTTAGCAAACAATAAATGTTTATTCATTCAGTGACCTAGAATTCTCCATTTGGTTAAATGAAAATTATTTTGAATTTTAATACCTCTAATTGGAAACAAAAAATCGTATACCGAACGACAAACGAAAATTCGCATTTCGCGAAAAGGCAATGATAAAAATAAAAATATTTTCTGGTAATAAGTGTAATAAAGTTATTGCAAAAATATTATGTTTGATTGTACGTATGCAAAAATAATTTTACATTACTGCAATTTGTCGGTTAAAGGAAATTTCGTAAAAATGCGGTGTAATAATGTTCTTGTTTTCACAAAGAACATTTTTGTAAAATTTCCTACTATTACATCATAAAAGAAAACCAATGTAAGATGGATGAATTAAATGGAGACCACATACTACTTTTCTCTAGTTAGATTTTAATTAGTCTGCTGGTCCAAATTATCATAATCGGTATACAATTTAACTTTAAAAAAGTAATCAGCAGAAGTATTCAGAAATTCGGAAAAGGTAAGAAGCGAAATTTGGCTATGAATTAGACAAGGATAATCTTATCAAAGATTTAGCTCTGTGCTATTGGGAGTTTCAACGATACTAGAGGAAAAGCTAACCTGTATTAGACTTTCAGATTTCTTTCTACCTATAGACCTCCACTCTATGTTCCATCAATTTTATTGTAGCTAGAGATCTCCACTGGATTAATAGCACGTCACTCAGTCACGATCAGACCAGTCGGTAGAATTTTGGATTGAAAACTTCACTTTGCTAGCTAACTAGATAACTTCTAACGTCTTTTGACTCTTCCTTTTCTTAAGAAGTATTATTTTTTATAAAATCTTTGAGATTTTCGTTGACCCTCATCGTTTCTGAGATACTAAGGAATGAATTAATCGTGTCGAGGGATTAGAAATCTCAGCTTTAGCCAATCCTCTGTTGTGCAGAATTAACATTTGTAGCTCTGCGGTTTTTTTTTCCAATTTCCCCATGGAAGCCCCACCGGTTTAATAATAATTAGAAGTCCCCGAAATCGGCCTAGGGTTACAGTCAAATCAAGGAAACGCTAAGCTCAGTTCCTACTGATAAGGGCTGTGCGTTATCTACCTTCGGTGGTGACAAATGCTGAGGCACTTGAAGCACAAACACGGCTTTCTCTGATGTGGCTGCGCTTCCAAATGGATCCAATCGACCGGCAGTGATGTAATCGAGCGACCATCTGATCAAACCATTCAACTCAGCCGGACCGACGACGCTCTCTGGGAGCATTAGCAATTGTTTTTCTTATTTCGAATTTCGCAAAGAGTGCAAATATTATCAAATGAGGAGGGTTCATGGGAGCTATGCTATCACCCTGACCTTGGCTCCAATGAGGTCACAGGAGCCCCAATAAGGAATCGATCGGGCCACATTGCGCCCCGCACGTATGCACCCCCATTCGCTAGAGGAAATCTCAAACATAAACAATCGTCATCAGGTAGCCTTTGTTTGTGTTATTTTTATTTTTAGCTAACAACAAAACGAGCTCTACGTGAGCCAATTCCGTCAGAGACCCCTAAATCCGTTCGGCTGTTCGACTCAGCCGCTTTGTTCCCTGCCCCTTTTTCTCCATCTGCTTAATTGCTTGCAAGAAAATCCATAGCAAACGCGCGCTACACTTTTTTTGTACCGTGCGAGTTATTTACAAACAGCACTGACGGAAATTGCCGCGTCCCTTTTAAAGCGATGGTACCCACCGAAACGCTCTACTGAATTTCGTTGTGTATCCTCGAATTCTTGCACCTGACGATGTCCCGTTTATTGAAGGCGCATCGCAACAATTTCAATATCTACCGCTCACTTCTTGAATTTTTCACTGCCCAAGGGCAACACCGACTCACAAACTCGCAGCCAACTGAATTTTGATTGAAAGCAAAATGAAATGACGAAATGTCAACGGCGAAAGCTTAAAAGGTATTCTTTCAAAGACGAGAGAGGGGGAAAAGTTCTACACCTGTCACCCTGTTAGCTTGTGTCGAAATTGAAAGCGAAGTAAAGCTGGAAAAGCTCTAGTACCGCCAACATGAGCTTTGTGTTTTCCATATTTCCTAATAGGTGGCCGTTAAGAGCTCAATCATGCGCCGGGGATGGCCGACAATGGGAAGTTAACGGATTCAAATTGACTCTAGGATTCTTGGAAGTTCTTCAATAAAAGAAGGACTTTGGTGTATTTTAGCCATAAAAAACTAATCATGCGTCAGTCCAGCGCGTGTTCTAAATTTGTTTTTTGTTTATTATAACATAACTTTTATATTTCTAAAGGTTCCTGTCGATTTTGTTCGCAGGAACCAAATAAGTTATATCTCATTTTTAAACGTGAAAATCAAAAAAAGCCTAGCTAAAATAATGCCCTGAATGAAATAACTACAACACAACTCTTTATAGCAATATGTTCTTACTATAAAATTTCTATTAGTGTTTAAAGAGTAACATTAATTATTATAACGCTTGGACTATGAAAAACGAATGAATATAATGATGTATTTTAATAAATTTTGGCAGTCCTATATGAAATCTAAATAAGTTTATCTTTCTAGGGCAGGTACATCCAGAACGATAAGTACGATAAAATAAATACATTCGCAGTGAAAAGGAACATATGAAAAAGAATATAATTTTATATGGGTCACTTCTAACGCAAAGAACATTCACTTGTACACTCGTTCAAATTCAGACTGTTTATTAACTTGAAGGGTCGACTTTATTTCTGTCGAGATTGCAAATGAAAATTTAATTTTTGTGATCTACCTTAAATGAAAAGAAAGAAAGAAGAAAGCTTTACTATTTCACTATACTAGACTACTCGACCACTTCCCTTCTGCAAAATAAAGTCTAAACATTTTTAAGTTGTAAACGACGCAAGAAAATGTATTCCTATTTTTGATTTAATATAATTCATTGTCTTAATTTCCTTCAATTGAATCAAACGTCGAATTCATTTGTTTTTTAAAGCATTTTCGAAAATGAAAAAAAAAATTGGCCCTTTTCTCAAGGGCCTGAACAAATGGAATACTTTCTCTGTAAATTTGATAACCAGAGGGAGGCATCTATCGAAATTACCCAGTTCTTATTGACCAGGATATAATATATCATTATAATATAACACAGGCGTCTGGCTACTTACAACAAAAATAAGAAACCGGAGTGTTTTGATTAGGAGATCTTTAGATTTTCGCAAAATTCACACAAAGTCTACTTAGCATAATAAAAGTCTACATTTGCTGAGTATTATTGCGGGGGGTGCGTGTCCATGAGGTTCATTAATTTTAATTTTTCAAATCGTAGACTTTGTTTGGTATTTAAGAGGATGTTGTACATACAAAAAACAAAAAAAAGTTCTCAAAGTTCTGGGCAGAAATTAAAAACTATCAAACCAAAGTATCTTTGGAAATGTTGAAAACCAAACACAATTGGACCAAGTGATGCTTTAGAATTTAATATTATTTTATCTGTAATTTATTCAGGATTATATGAAAGCGTTAAAAAGTGTAGGTACTTGCCTTGTACAAATTACTTATTTTGATCATTTGAAATTTACGCCGCAGTAATTTATGAGGCTCAAATTGTGCCTCCAAAACCGACACAAGGGAAAATCTGTCTTGAAGGTGTTCACACAAAAGTTGCACCAAATAACGTCCTTTGCGTCTCAAGATTGTGAAGCAGTGACATAGCAGAAAAGTTGGATCCTTGTCTTGTTTGAGAATTTTTAAAAGCCAAGGCTAACCACACCTCCGGGATTTAGGTATGCCGACAGCAGTTTTGTGGAAAGGGATTATCAGCTTCAGAATATTTCAACGGCGATAAGAAAAGTTTTCAGGGGAAATCTTCAGCTATTCTGCATCAGTTGTCTGAATCGTTTCAATTTTTCTTTCTCAGGACAAGTTCTAGACGAGTTTCTTTGACGGATAGATATCCAACTTTTATCTGCTTGACTCAAATCGCGGAAGATATGACCGTGTCCTTCTTTTAATGATAGATCTCCAGCCCTCCAGTACAAAAATTTCTTCGTGATTGTAGTTAAAAGTAAGGGCTTCACAAAGACGAATTCTTTTTTGTGCTATATGAAAAATATTACTTCAAAGAGTTCTGACTTTAATGAGGTAAATTTTGTATTACTGCGACAATGATTTACCTTTGAGCTTTTCCAACAGGAAGATAAAACGAGGCGTTTTTAACTTCAGTGCATTTCTAATTCCTAAAGAGTTTATATAATTAAAGTAAAATTTAGTAAATGAGAATTTCTGAATTGATTAATATTTCTGCCCGCTTTAAAAAATTTTTCGCCGCTTTACAAAATTAATTTTTTGATCAAAATCAGGATAACAGGCTCACTCTTAAAAGTCGACAATGTTTTTTTATTAAATCGTTATCAATAATATTTCAATTTCAAGCAATTACCAGTTTAAATATTTCTAATATCCCATTTATCTTTATACAAATTCCTTCGTTCTAAAATGTCTTTGCAAAAAGAAATGTTTTTGAACATAGTTTTGTAAACTACATTTTTCGGGTTTATTAGAGCAGCAATTGTTTATGCAATTGTAGGATATTTTTTCCCCTTTCTTGTTTTAAATTCTGGAAAGTAACAAAATAAATAGTGATATCAGTTTTTAATCGAGAACTTTAAGCATTAATTGTTTACATTTAAATTAATCGGATGAAAAGATTAAAAATTCTGGAAAGAGGAAAATATGGAGAAAATCAATCTTTTAATTATTTAAAAAAAATGTGTACATTTTATTGAAGTTCTGTGAAACTCTGGTCAGAATTTATTTTGTTATTTCTGAATTTAAACCGATTTCGAAAAAAAGAGGTTTTCAAGGCGCCACTACTTACTCGAATCAGCTGAAATTTTTCATCTATACTTTAATATAGTAATAAAAATTTTCAAGATCAACTTATTAAATTTCGCCTATTCGTCTAGATTAAAACAAAGTTTTGGTAAATTTTTGTAATTCTTTCTCAAATTACTACACCAATTCGAGCGAAATATTTTTGAATAACTTTCAGCAGATTTTAAACTGAATTTTTGATAGAGATTTCACTGTTTGATACTCCTGGCTGGACCTTTTTGTTTGTTTGTCCCGTGGGAATTATTAGATTAATGTCGATGAAACGTTTTTTTACATAACTTAAATAAATTCCGAGAAGGTTTTAAATATATTACTAGAACTTTGTCTTTTATGTCTATCCTCACTAATTAGATTATGATCGTACTTTTAAAGTTTTTAATTTAATAAATATTTATTCTTTGAAATATTTCAATTCTGATTTAAGCGTTTTGAAAATGTGGATATTTGCACCTATAGTTCTCTAAAGCTTTTTGTTTCTGAAAGGTTAATTATTTTAATTTTGTAAAATTGTTTATTTTTATTTTTTTGTACATTCGCAACTTTCGAAATATTTTGTTCTGTTCGTTTGTTTGTTGTTATTGTGATTTAAGTAGTTTCAAAACCTGGATTTAAATACAAAACTACAAGTTATCGTGATCATTTTTTATTTTTCATCAATCCCAGAATAAAAAAGACGCTTCTGCGGGATAATTAATCGACCGAATGACTATTATTCTAACCAGCGAAATTCTGGACGATCGGTTCACCTGTGTTTTCTTCATTTTCCTCCTGGATAACTTCTTCATCCTCGAATTCCACATCGTCGTCGGCAGCGGCCTCCTGTAGGTAGAACGAAAATTTCAAACTTGGATAGAGATATTCAGTGGGTGTGGGTTGGATGGTTACCTGGTACTGCTGGTACTCCGACACCAGGTCATTCATATTTGATTCGGCTTCTGTGAACTCCATCTCGTCCATGCCCTCGCCGGTGTACCAATGCAGGAAGGCCTTTCGGCGGAACATGGCCGTAAACTGTTCGGAAATTCTTTTGAATATTTCCTGTATGGCCGTTGTGTTCCCGATGAATGTAGCCGACATTTTAAGGCCTCGAGGCGGTATATCGCAGACTGCCACCTTCACATTGTTGGGAATCCACTCTACGAAGTAGCTGCTGTTTTTGTTCTGAATATTTAACATCTGTGTGTCGACCTCCTTCATGGACATCATACCTGGAACGGGAGCAGAGTGAGTAAGGGATCTGGGATGGTTCGAAGAACAGATTTTTATGTTGGAGGCATGTGTTGAATGTGATATCTATTCTATTGATTTGACACCACGTTACGGGAGGAGTGAACGGGGCCTCAGACGGCCGCCACCGTTTCCGTCGTCTTCCTCGTGTCGAATGGGCAGATTCTGCCCATTTCTGGAGGATCCGGGAACGGGGAATTGAGAACTGGAAAGTGGGAGATGGGTACTCCTCAAATAACATTCCTTTCGCTTAGTGGAGCGCAACATTCTTCCGCACGGCAGGGGCCACCGAATATATGTAGATTCTAGATTCGAGGGAACAACTTGCCGAATGGCTGTTCAGTAGAAAAAGGACTCGCCAGGAGCCCGTGCTACTTGCGAGGGTTCGTGTTCGCTCTCGCTCCGGCGGTATTTATTTCGACGAGCGTCTTTGAATGACATTTAGACGAATTGCTCGAAATTACCTTCTTGCTCCTCCGTGCTTAGATTGACTTGTTCGGGTGGAAATTGGAGTTTTTCTCTTTTCCGAATATCGGAAACAGTCAATTGTAGTTGAATAGAGGAACAGGGACGCAGAGATCGGGGCGGATGGAATTGATTGCGGGTGACACACTTTGATTATAAAATTGAGATCAGTGATTTCTTCTAGGGCTGGTTGCCCCTCCCTGTCTTGTACAGGTGACAATTTTTGGTTGGAGGATTTCTTCCAGGATTTATTTTGCTAGAGAAGTGGGCTCCTGGGTGCGACAATGTTAGATCCCCAGTGAAAGAAGACATTCGATTGAATTCTGCATTATTTTAAATTGGCGGTTTGATTGACTGTCGCACTTAAGGTTTGAACCCGCCGCTTTTGTTGAACTTCTGCTCTTTTATTTATGTTCGATTCTCAGTTCAAAAGCGGCGAAATTAAGGAACTGCCTTTGCGCCCTTGTTTGGCGGGAGACATTTTTTAAGGCCAAGAGAGCGCGCGATTAAAGACGTATGTACACAATAAAAATAAATCACTTGGCAAAATGTTTGCCAAGAAGCCATGATTAATTCAATCGATATTTGTTCAGAAATTTTCGAAACCAGCAGCTTGTACTAAAGCAAATCGTAAGAAAATATGGCACTTTTTGAATTTAAGGGAGTGTATGCAAATGGGTGTAAAAAAGGGTTAAAAAAGACTTTTCCCAAAGAATTTGTAAATGTAGGGCCAATTTTTAAAAAAATAATATTATGAAGTTCGTTTTAGAAATTTGTAGATAGATTAGAATGTTATAAAACTACAGACAATTACGCATGGTATAACTTTTATTTCTTTTGGAATCTAAAAATGGAAATAGGATTTAAAATCAAATACAATTAACCTTTAAGAAAACGTAGAATGAAGTCTAGTACGGCAAAATGTCCTTGTTATGATTATGCAAAAACAAATTATACTTTTGATTTCTTGGTTTTGAAATAAAGGCGTGTGTAAGGAGCTTAAAAGTATCTGGAGAAAAGCATGTTTGCTATACAATACAATTTTAGACATTCTTCGTTCACGAGGAAGAACAATTTTACTTAACAAAATTTGGTGAATTTGTTTCTAGAAAATCGCGGTTTTTCCTTTACGAAATTCATTTTTGTATATTGCATCTTTATTTATTATTTTCAAAGATTTTTTGTAATTAAATAGCTATTTAATAGAATAATTTTGCATAATAATAGCACTTCTCAGAATTGTTGCCAGGAATGAATTTTTATTTTCCAGTTCTCAACCGGAAAATCCAAAGTAAAGCCGATGCGGTGGTAAGTTATAACATGAAATTCTGCGGTGCACCCTGTAATATTGTGATCTCGCATTTCACTGTCTATTGCCTCTGCCACAGGGGTAATAAAAAATTCATGCATCAGTTAGCTTTCAAATTACTCCTTACTTTTCTGTCAAGGGTTACTCCCGATATTAAAAAAATTTCTCTGATGTATAACAAAGGCGCAGCCAAGCAGAAGCAAGTGCCTTTCTTCATACGCGGTTCATACGTGGAAAGGATATGCTGGAGTCTATTTATAATTCATGTGAAGAACAACGAACAATTCAATTGCGATATTTTGGCATTTTTATCTTAATTACAAACATATTTTACGTATTGAGTTCTAAATGGCAGGAGGAAATAGAAAATGTTTTATAGATTTTAATTCCGTTTGGGATGTGGTAAAGTAAGAAAATTTTCAAAATATGCTATGGTACCCGTGGCAAATTTTCCCGGTTTGAACATTGCTTTCCAAAGAAACTCAGGTGGAACAGGTACACGTGCAAGTTTTATTGAAGTCACCGCGATGGTATACGCACATGCTAAGCTTATTGAGTAAAGGAGTTCTACAGGCAGGTAATAACTAACTACTTTTTCTAAATTCTTCAGATTTTTCAAAAATATCGAAAATTCTATTTGGAATTCAATTAAATTTTTTAAATTGTTTTGTAGTAGGTAAACAAGTCATAGGAAAGAGTTATGGGATTTTGGAATTTTGGAATGATATTTTTCTTCGATATGAGAAATTTCAAATTTGCCCTGGACGTGCATTTCTCGAAACTTTAAGTTTTACTTTTGGTACAGTAATATTTTCAAGTGGTTGAGGTATGTTGAACCCAAGGTATACTTTAGGACATTTTCAGAAGATGTATACCTTAAGAATTTCAGACTACGCTTTTTATGGAAGGTTGCACTAAATTCATTTTTGATATACTTTTCTTGAAGTATTGATTTAAAATTTACACTTCTGGGTTATTTCTTTTGTATAAAATTTAAGATGCTCACGAAAATGGGAACTCGTCCAAAAGCCAACTTGACTAGACTAGGGTGTGTGAGATCGTTGAATGGTCGACACGCTAGGTTGACTTGCGTTCACGAAAGCATAACAGGGACAGGGTTTTCGTAATCTAAGGGTGTACTGGAAAAATAACGCCCCACCGGTTCAAATACAATTACCAAAAGCATCATGACATTGAAAAAGCGGCGGCAATCAATAAGAAGGGCACAGTTTTGCTTAATTAACGAGAAGTTGTTTCGCTGCTCATTTTCTTGTTGAAATTTTCAAGTGGCTGGGAGTATAGAGGTACACTAAGGCGTGAAAACAAATAAAAATGATTAATGGTGTAAAACGTAGCAAACGAACGACAATCTTTCTATAGCGGACGATGGCGTTGGTTTGGAGGCGGCGATGGCGAAGAATTAGGATATAAATTAAAAAGGTTGTTAAATAATGGATTTCTAGGAGGGACACGTTTTAATCAGGAAATTTCCTTTTATTAATCACTCGAGATTAATGATAGTATACCTCGGAATATAGCAGCAACAGTTAAATACCGTCCGTGTCTTGGGTCGCATGCTGTCATCATATTTTTTGCATCGAACATTTGTTGCGTTAGCTCGGGCACGGTCAGAGCCCGGTACTGCTGGGATCCTTTGGCAGTGAGGGGTGCGAACCCGGGCATGAAAAAGTGGAGCCGGGGGAACGGGACCATGTTGACGGCTAATTTGCGAAGGTCTGCATTCAGCTGCCCGGGAAATCGAAGACACGTTGTGACGCCTGACATTGTAACCTGCAAGAAAGAATGTCGCAAAATTTATGATCTGATCGTGCTACAGGCATCCAACAGCAACAGCAGCCTTATGTCCGAGGACTGATTATACAATTTTAAAAATATACCATTCCTAAAGTTCGCCACAGTTCTGGAGGTTGCAGGACTTTCCATTCAAAAATGCTTGGTACTATGTACAATTTTCGCCACTTTGCACTTTTCTAGCTAAGCTGTTGGGGTTTCAAAATATGTAATCAAGTAATTTTATTTAATTTGCGAAGCACTACCGGCTACTGGCGCACAATGCTTACACATATAACAATACGAAGATCGAAAATAAATGTCTCTATTTTAGATTTGTGTTTTTTGAGTGGAAAAAGTATAAAAATTATTATTTTCTATTTGAAAAATATAAAGATCAATGACTATTAGTTATTTTAAACAAAATGTTCTAATCGCATGATTGTTGTTTTCTGAATTTAAAAAGTATTTTCTCTAAATCTCATTCTCATTCAAAATCTGCATTTCATTATAAAAATAAAGAATTCTTTGCTAAAAATATACTTTTTCTCAAATTTATTCTTTTAAATTCCATATGTATAATTTTACTAAGAGGTTTTGAAGAGTTCTGTTTCTTAACGTATCTATAATAAGCTCAATATTCTAAACTTCTCTCGAATCCAAAAAAGATAGCGAGAAGGAGCCATGGTTTTATAAATTTTGAAACGACCTCTTTTTCACTAGTTCAGGCGGGAATGTTCAATTAACTTATATTGTGAAAAAAAAGTATAAAATTAAAAATAATTATATGAAGCAAAATTATCATGGATGGATTTTTATGAGAATGAATTCTTTTGTAATGTATTTCTTGATCCTTTTTAGACTACTTAAATAAAAGAGTTTGCTGGTTTTTAAAAATAGGATCAAACTACCCTAAAGATGATCTTCGCATTATTGACTAGAGAGTCTACCAGCTACGAAATGGTGCATACTAGGTAGAAATTTACACATTTATGTACTTATAAATTAATGCATTTACGTGGAATCATTACAAATAAATGCCCACA
The DNA here is from genome assembly GCA_001932985.1 of Proctacanthus coquilletti. Classification (NCBI taxonomy): domain Eukaryota; kingdom Metazoa; phylum Arthropoda; class Insecta; order Diptera; family Asilidae; genus Proctacanthus; species Proctacanthus coquilletti. Next base: position 832,435 of record MNCL01000037.1, on the reverse strand, counting down.
GAAAGTTAGCAATACGACAATAATGAAGCACATGAAATTAAAAGCGTGTAATAAAAATAAATATTTGATCGTTGATAGCCATTGAAAAGACGGACACTGGGCTGGGCCGGGTAAGCCCATACTCACAGATATCAAGTGATTCAAATGTTCATAGTTAGGGCTCAGAAATTTTTGTTGGTTGAGACAGATTTGAAATAGGGCATCATTATCAATGCAAACAGTGCAGTCAGAGTTTTCAATGAGATGGTGTACAGTAAGTGTGGCATTGTACGGTTCCAGCACAACCTCGGATACCTGTAAAATCAAAAAGAGGGCAAATTAATTACATAAAAACTTACTGAGACTAGATGGTTGAGGTCCCCGTATGTAGGTGAAGTCAGCTTAAGTGTGCGGAAGCAAATATCGTATAGGGCCTCATTATCAATACAAAATGTTTCATCGGTGTTCTCAACCAGCTGATGAATGGATAATGTTGCATTATATGGCTCGACGACGGTGTCTGATACCTGAAATCGAGTTCATAATTCATAGTAATTTATGCATGAACATAACCTAATTACAAGCATCTGTCGGGAGTATGTGCTTTTGTGTTCGCTACATGATTGATTGAATCACGGCAAGTGGATACTGGGTAAATACATACTTTGCCCTTTTGTCTACAATTCACAAAACAATAAATACGTATGCTCCTACTGAGAGTAGTACAATAAGCGTCTTTGAGTTCCATCTGGAATGTCAAATCATATGGAATTGTTTGGATCTCTGACGCGTCGTGTTTGTTTCAAGTTAAGCCATTTAATCTTTAAATATTAATGAGCTAGTTCAGGAATCTATGTTGAGGCTCTTGTCAGTCATTGGGTTATAGACGAATTAACGAACAATTGGCTTTTCTCATGAATTTAATTCAATCATTTAACGTATTCAAAATGTCTGTTGCGCTGTAGGCTTCTATTTTGTCCATTGTGACTTTATTGACTCGCAAAAACTGAATACCAACTATATGTACTGTATATGTTCATGCCTATTCAAAGGAATTTACAAATCATATTAAATTTCATTTTAATTTTACTCCGCGTTCAAATTTTAAAACCTTGTCTTTATACCAGACTTCGTAGGTAGTTTGGATTTTAAACATAAAGTTCTAATATTATTACAGAGGTATTAGAGGGTTAGTTGACTTATTTATACGTTTTGTTGCAGCTTTAGTTTGATTTGAATTAATTATAAATCTGTTTTATAGTTTGTATATACCTGCATACTTTAAAATCTTATGTGTTCTGCGTAGAAGATTTATAAAAATAATTCCTAGATAATAAAATGTTAGTATTTAACTATTTCCCAGTTTTTGCATTTTGTAAATGCATACAACTCTTTTTCAAAAGAGAATTATTATACTACAAGTCGTGCTCGCGACTTCGTACACGTAGACTTCACGGTTTATAAAAAAAAAAATAATCAAAATAACCTCGGACGTATTTTTAAAAGCGTTGCTAGTAAACAAAAATAAATACTTTATTTACGATCCCGTAATAGAACAAAAAGAAATATTTAAAAATTATTAAAAAACAACTTCACGATCCTCTGTCCGTAAATTTTGTACACTATTTCTTTACTTTATCAAGTTTGTCTAGCAATTTTTTGATTCGTGCACAAAGAAAAAAATTTATGTAGTATGCATTGATTTCTATTTCATTTCTCAGGAAGTAATTTTCTTTATTTATATATTTAACAAAACATTTATAAATTAAGGATAATTCATAGTTCATATCTTGAGGTATTAAATTATTTTTTCAATGGTGAAAGAATTTTGAAAATCGGTTCAGTACTTTCGAAGATTACATCTCATAAACATCCAAACAAACGTCCTTTTTTTAAATTAGTGTAAATCAATTAAATTATCAGAACAGAAAATAGTTTCTTAGGTTGTTTGTTACTGTACACTGTTAAAGAACTTAAAATATATTTTTAAAAAAATAGTCTATGATATATAAAATAAAGTTTGAATTTTCACCCATTTTTTGTCTTACAAAAAGTGACTTTTTTATTTTTCTGAATAATTTAATAAAGTTGCGTGCATAGCGAAAGTTATTGGCTTTAGAAAACGTTTTTGAAGCAATTTCTTTCGATCCGAATTTTGACATCGATGAGCTCTTAAAAAGTGTATATGAAAATGTCCTTTATATTTTACAATGATATGGTTATCGTACGATTTCGAATGCAAATATGAAATTTTCTTGGTATATCACTGAAAGTGAATAATTTGATAATATGCGAATATTTGGATCATTCGGAGTGTGTATACGCCTTAGAACATCTTAGAATTGCAATAGTAGTGACTGGTTTGATTGTCACCTTTCAACATAATCGATTTAAAATAATTTTACTTAAAAGAATATTTAATAGTTTCGTACAGGTGCTACCGTTTTCAAAATCTAATCATCGATAGTGCATTGAAATCTGCGGGCATAAGCGTAATTATTTCTGCTATGCTGTGACAATATTTAAGTAAACAAACCTTATAGCATAAAATTACTCAGCAACCGAGTAAATTGAACTAATTTAGGCATAAAGTCTGCATGAGGTCTAGAACAAAATGCACGTTTCAGCTTTTATGGAAGCGTGACGACAGCATCATATATATTACACATGCACTTTCAAATTTAGGCTTATGATTGGAGTTAAATGATTTATGCAGTACGTAGGTAACCATAACTTCACCCAATTAATGCCCATACCGTTGCCGTGTAGCCGCCACACTGCACGTGAGTATGTTTGTCGTGTTGAACACCCTTTGCGCTCAAATTTGCACCGTATCGGAGCTTAAAGCCACATAAATCATAAGCAATTAACTCATCAGAAATGGTAAGACTTAATGTCATTTTGTGTGACATAAACTAATCTCAATTATAATATACGAGATCAGCGTATATGCATCGTTCTGGGTAAATGTCAATTATAGATGCAGATACATATTTATAGGAAGCCAATGTTTGCGGATTTCCAGTGTCCCAGCATATGTTGACGTCGGGATCGGGCTGGGTACTACGGGAATTGAGGAACCGGCTGAACTGTAGAAGATGCTCCTGCTTGTTTTGCAGATTCGATGAATTATTGCCGGAAGAGTGAACTTAAATATTCGTCTGCATTAGGCGTCAAGACATTGGCCTTAAATTAGGCTTGGCAATGATAGTTTATCGTAGGCCTAATTTCGATTCCGTAACGAGTCATCAAAGCTCGCTTGCGGTTAAATCGTAAAGTGTCTGCTCAATGGATTTCGGTTATTGTATTTCTGTATTAAGATCAGGTGGCAGATTATTGCTCAAGGTGAAGTCCTCATTCAGTACAGCTTGTCCATGTTTAGCTCGATAATTTATGAAATGTCTCACAAATGTATTTATGCCGGTTTGCTCAGATTAGAGATTGTTGAATTGTATTTGACAAGGTTTAGAATTTAGGAAATATTTATTCAAGTCCTATATTTAAGCTGTGAACGATATCATGTCCATATTGTAAGCCGAACTGGTGAAACCGATTTCAGCAAATTAGATGCCAACAAATTTGTTTTAGTTATGGAAGCGATACTAAGAGTATAAAATATTTCTAAAAGTAGGAGATCATTTGTGTTCAAAATTTCGTTCATTCTTTTACAATTTTAATAAGGATTTACACTTTAAACTTAAAGAGTATTCTACTGTATTAGAATTTATTGTTCAGAATTTGTTTACGTTAAAATTCCAGAACTCATGATAGAATAAATATGGACGGGCGGCTGGAAAATTATTTGAATACCAATAACTTCCATAAGACAGATAAGATGAATAAAAAGTATTAAAACATAGGACTGCATATACCCTCTGAAAATTGCTGGAAATAAATGGATTAAAATATTACAGAGAATCAATTGTTAAATGCGTTTAAAAATCACATTAAGATTTGTCTCGACCTCTCGTTAGTTAGTCATCAATGGATTACGTCTATTGAAGAATTAATAGCTCTTCAAGTGAATCTTAGAGACTTTGTGGGATTACATCTCAATTGCTATTGTCTAATTTTCTGTACTTCGTCCATCTGATGCATTGATTTTTATTCTTGAGAAATGTGCAGTGGCTTTGTGGCTAAATGGCTATTAAATTATGTACCTGTGTTTAGTAAATACATTGGGAAGTTGGGCTGTAATTCGTTCCGTTATTAATAAATAATAGGGATCAAAAATTTTTGCAAGAAAGTCCATCAGTTGTTGTCATATTATAAATAGTTTCATTAGCAATGTCGCTTAGGAAACATATTTGGAAATATAATTCTCACTTAGCTAATTTCTTCGACTTGAATTCGATTAAAGAGTTAGCAAACAATTTTTTTTGTGAATATTAAAATAAAATAATAATTTCACGCAAATTTGATACACAGTTCAAATAAAAATATATGACCCAAACCTAAATCATTAAGCATAAAAAGTTCACTGCTGGTTATTTGAACATGTATGCAACATTACTTTATTTTGCTTTATTGTTCGAAAATTATTTTTTTCGACGGACATTTGCTATTTTAGAATTATAAAATAGTGTGCTTTAAGGTGCAAAATAAACAGTTTTATTAAATTTAATTACATACATTATATCCTATACATTGGCCTACATTATGAACTATTGCGATACAAAATCTCAACGGGAGGGTTTCAGTCATATTTAACACGCCAAAAAACATTTCAACATGTGTTCTAATTTATTTAGTGAGTTTCGTTCGAAGTGTTTAATTAAAATTGAAGTAATAATTAAGAGCTATTTTTTGTATGATAAAATTACGGAACACATATTCCAGATACATGCTTTATTTAAAAACGCACATTCTAATTAAAAAATAATAAAACTGTAGAAAATACTTCGCAGGTTTGGTTATTATCAAAAGAGCTTCTACTGATATCGCAATAAATTTCAATTTGCCCGGAAGATGCGATACCAAGTGGATAATGCCGCGAGCTTCCCATTCAACTTTTACGATGGCGTGGAAATATTTTTGCTGCAGACAAAATATGATGAAATTTTTATAAGACATCTGTTTTGAGATGAAACTTTTAATGAAGTTTTGCATATGAAAACCGCGTGCTGCAAAATGTTCAGGGAATATTCTGAGAAGTTTTCATCGATAATTTTCACCTTAACTTCCTTGGGCACTGAATCTGTGAAATATTGAAAACGGAAACTTCAAGAGTACGCAGGTGGGGAATTAGGGGAGACGAATCGAGGGACGAGAGTGGTGTATGGTTCAAAAAGCAAAGAATCAAAGGAAAATTCCTTACCTTAGGCGATGGTACAACAGAGAATGTATTCATAATTCTGTCTGGATACTCCTCGCGGATTTTCGATATCAAAAGCGTTCCCATGCCGGAGCCGGTGCCACCGCCCAATGAATGTGCTAATTGAAAACCCTGGAGGCAATCACATGTTTCGGACTCCTTTCGAATAACGTCCAAAACAGAATCAATCAATTCAGCGCCCTCGGTGTAGTGTCCTTTGGCCCAATTGTTCCCTGCAAATTGACAACAGGAGTGTAATTCGCAACTAACCAACTGTAATGTGCCATTGAAGTGTACTTACCTGCCCCTGATTGCCCATAAACGAAGTTGTCTGGCCTGAATAATTGTCCATAAGGTGACATTCTCACAGAGTCCATGGTCCCCGGCTCGAGGTCAATTAAAACCGCACGTGGAACATATTTGCCGCTGGTCGCCTGATTGTAGTATACGTCGATGCGTTCAAGTTGCAGATCGTTGTCTCCGTGGTACATTCCATTCGGATCGATACCATGTTCGTCTGATATTATCTCCCAGAACTGCAAGAAAAACACACAATCAGGACGGACGTTACAGCGACCGTTTCGTTGGTAAATGGTTCTGAAGTGTTTCGAAATTTGCCCTGCCCTCCTGGACGCTTTAGGCTAAGCCGCTACGCACTGTAGGAGACAATTACTTAGTCACCTCTATCTATCGAACGCGAAATGTTGGGATGCTACGGAAATTGCTTCCACGGCATAAAATTTTCATACATGGTTTTGGCTTTTCTGGAGTACCTAGAAATGACACCATGCTCCTGCCAATATAATTATTTGTAATTTACCTTTTTGCTTATATTATAAAACTACTTTCGAAATGGACAAAACAAATTTATTCTTATATTATATTTTATTGTCTAACGTCTTAGTTTGATTGTTTTCAACTGCAATGCATCGATACAGAAGAACCATAATGTTTATCTCAGTTGTTGTTATATAATACTTTTAGTAATAACATATTTTTGATTAACTACAAGTTTGAAGTCACATAAGATATGTTACTTGAAGCTTGTGAGGTGACAGCATCTTGCGATCTTAAAGCACGACCCCACTTACATAGTCTAATTAATAATACAACAGAAAATTTGTCCATTTTGATTTTGTTTTTTTTAAATATGAGTTTTTAAGTCTTATTTTTGGGATTGTACTGTAATAAATCTTTTTGAATTTTTAGCTGGAAATGCGAATTAAAGTATGTACTACAAATCTACGGAGAAAATCATCGCGATAACAAATTTGTCGATAGAAAAATTTTATAAAATATTAAAAGTATTATATTATGTAAATAAAATTCTTCTCTGGTGATCAAACAGGGCGATGAAAGCAGAGCAAAAACCAAACCTACATAATAGGATTGAATTTGGAATTGTCGGATGAAAGCCTTATGCTGTCTAAAGCTACAGAACTGCAGTCAGAAAGATGTTGTACTCATTTTTTAGTAATTATTGTAAAAATTCATTTATCTATTATCGATAGTAATAATCTCCCTTCGAAGCAAAATTGTAGCATGACTATTTCTCCAGACGATAGTTTAAAATAGTTGTTTTGATCGCGTAGAATGAAAAGAAACAATTTGTAATAGGGGTATTTGTGTCTAAGCACCCCTAAAAGAGAAAGACCTTTATTAGAAAGTTCAAATCAACAAATGAATGCATTTAGAGATCTACCAGAGTCAATATCAATAATCACCTTATGGTGCGGAGTATTTCTCATGCGAGTCTGATTCACACTTGTCTCGTTTATTTTGGTAACATATGGGAGAGAAATCGATGAATATGTTCGGAACGGAATTTGATTGTGAATCCGAATTGTTCACGCTCACATCAGATTCGCCCAGATTATTAAGTTCTAAAAAAAATTTTATGCAAACGTTAGGTAGGGAAATGTCGTCAGACATCACCTGGTTTGAGCGAAAAATAACTAACCTTTCGTGAGTGCACGCACTGACCCTGAAGATTTCCGAGTTAACGAGATTTTTTCTACGGCTCTAACAAGCATATTAAAGTTGACGTAAAAACACAAAATGAGCAGAAATGTTGACAGTCTCCGGGTATTTGCCTGTTTGCGCTACAGCCGGGGACATATGCAAGCATTGAAAAAAAATGTTGCCGACTAGATTTTGGCGGGCAGGATGGGGATGCACAAGGCAGCGGACGTGCATGGGAGTATGGCGCACTAAACAGGCCTTCTACCAGGAATGTAATATTCTTTAAATAAGTAGGAAACTGTGCCAGGCTGAAAGACAGCTACATTTCGCTGTAGAGGAACGATAGTGCGGCTTCAGATAGCGTCCTTGTTTATTGTGCCTATGCTGTGCGGCGGTTATTAAATGAAACCCGGTCTCCAAGTAGTGGCTTAGTGGTTGAGGACCTGGGAGCCAGTAATAGCTGCTCCAGCCGGGAGGTCCGTAGATGAGCTTGCACATCAAAAACAATTTTTATTCTCATTAAGGTTAAAGACCGGTTTTTGCACTTTTCTTTTTGAGCGTTAATGAGACTATAGTTACTTTAGGATGGGTTAGTTCCCCAAAGGATGTAAAGATTTGCAGTTTACCGTGCTTTTAATGACGACGACGCCGGTGACATTGCTTCCCTGGAATGGCTTCAAGGGCTTTGCAGCGGGAATAACAAGTACAGCCATTTTACCGGATTAATTGTGCTTAATTACATGCAAAAACGAAGCAATTTTCTTTTGGTCATTTTATTCACTTGGAAATAATTATTTTCCCTTTTATACACTCCCCCGCCGCACCTCTGCAGTAATGGACTACGTAAATGATGGGCGAAGCGTGTCTAATGAGCGAAATTGGTTTTATTAAGCCCACAGCCAGGTTCGGTTCAATTTGCAGATTATGCGAAGATAGAGGGCGGCTCCGAAGCTCCAAGGGGCTTTCAGTTTAATAGTAATAAGTTCGTTTTGGCCACCGGCGTCGGATAGCACATTCGAGCAGATTTATTGGGTGATGCCAGATGCACAGGTGTAGCCAGGTCGGATGAGATTCGTCTGTGCCCGAAGTAAACGGGCCAAACTGGGTCGCAGTAGCCAAAATTAAGTTAGTTAATTTGCCTTGTCAGCAGCTCTCCTTGTTAATGTGCTCCTATATCTAGACTAGAGACGGCAAGTAATGCAGCTCGACTGGAAACTACAGGGGGTGTCTGCTACTCTAGAAAAATAAGTTATTTTGAAGAGATGTATGATGATCGATGTAGTTAAAATTCGGTCCAGCAAATGTTTCCAAGGAAACGAATTATGGACGTTGTAAAAATGCAATTCAATAAAAATCCAAAGAAATTTTTCAAAAATTTGATATAATTTCTCAGAATTTTTTTTAGTATAGTGAAGTAAGTGCATTTGTGCACGAGTTTAATCGATAGAATTTGGTACACACTCATCAGCGGATAACTGTACTACTAATAAATTATATAAAAATAATAATGATAGATTTGTTTAAAAAGCAGATCTGAATTCATAAATATAAATCCTTCCTGTATTAATTACTAATTACATATATTTTTTTAAAAACAGAAACTTGTGTTAAGTGGTTAAACACAAATCTATCCTCATCTAGATCCAAATTTCGAGTGTTACGTTGCACATATGTCTAATTTCTAATATTTTTTGTCTTATGTAAAACTGAAATTACTTCGTATTATTTCTATAATAAACTGCATTAAAAAATATTTAGTTTGCATCCTGGAAACTATTTTAAACGCTACCGCACACTTCAATATTATGGAAAAATTTAAAGAAAATGATTTTTCTACGCAGGCATGTGTTTTCTCTTTGAAAATTTGAATTTTCCGTTTTTTTGTTTAAACATTTTATTTGAACAATTTGAAGAATATTCAATTTTGTCTGAAATATTGTTTCAGAAAGGAATGCATTAAAAGAGTCTAAATTTTGCAAATCGAAAAATTCAATTTTGAGGCTATCGGTGTGTATTTTGCCGCTTAAACAGATAAAGGCAATACAATTCGATTTTATGACTCCAACGCTTAATTTTGAAACAATTTAAAATTCAATTTTTATTATCTAAAATTAGAGTCGGATTGGTGTTTTCTACTTCTAGATACCTGATTTCAGGTTGTTTTTAATCATGTATATCCCCGAGGAGTGGTAGTCTTAATATTGCAATCCTGCATTGTTACTTCTAAGTAATTCTTTCAACTTAGCATGATGGAACAGAATTTGCCTAAGTGGACAAATTAAGAATTGATGGAGGAATGCGCCGACCTTAAATGGGATAAACCGAGTGAATGGAATTAAACAAAGTGCATAATCATCAATTTTTAATAAAAACTGGCTGTCGTGCCTTAGTGGCTCCGAGCGCTATCCGCAGCGTTTCCATGTGAAAAAAGAAAGAAAAAAAGCAGGGCGCTCAGCGATCGATACTAGGCAAGCTTTTCCCCATGAACAATTTTAGCGCACAGACCCTAAAGAATGGCGAGTTGGTGGTGATATGAGGAGCTCAAGTGGTGCATGCATCAGCGACCAACAAGAATGGAACAAGCCACACATCAGGGAGGTTTCTTGTTTTTTTAATAATTGATACCAGTTAGTTGTTGGCGGAGTGAATTATTCTAGCTGTGGCGTAATTAAGTTCATCTCGCCTAGGTGGGCTACATCTACCTACCTACTACCGTGATATCGTCTGAGAACCAGGCTAATTAATCGCCCCTGTGCGTTCAAATTGTATCTGTAATAAAGTTATTCAAAGCAATTACTACGTTGGAATTGACGCAGGTATTTCAGGTAATTACAGGAACTAATGTTATGTGGTAGATCCTTCTAAGGATTAAAGAAACCAGTATGATTTACCTAGACCTTTGTAAGGGTTGAAGAAACCAGTATGCCATTAAAATGTGATTCGAAGAGAAAAACCCTATGCTTTCTCATCGAAGAAAAGCACACGATAATCATCAGAGGTTGATTGTAACGCACCTCATTAGCAGAAAGGGTAACATCCCTTTAGCAATATCAAAGGCCTTTACAGGCAGTCAAAACTTATTAGAGTTCTAACAAAAATATAACTTAAATTCTCCCCTTTTTTCTGTATGGTAAAATGGCTGATACCATAGGATAAATAAGAAATTTGTGATATTAGATGGAATTGATTACACACAGTACTGAACCCGAATGAAAGGGCCCTTATATATCATTATTAGAAATTAAAACAAATGCTTAACTTGTGAAATTTAGATGAATCGTATAACTCAACAGGCTTTCTATTCCCCCTGTTTCCTTTTGCAACAACAAAAAACCTTCGTGAGAAGCATATTTCGATTTTGGGTGTAAAACAGGACATGACAGCACGAAAATATTTGCGAAAGCTGTTCTTTTTTATTTTCAAGAGGAAAACCTCATTTACCTCATGGCTTTTACAACTTTCATAGAGCTGAGTAAGTGCAAACAGAAACAGGAAGCAGATGGTAAGGACTCGAACTTTTCACCAGATGTGAGTAATAATTTTTTGAGTATTGGGTTTTCGCCAGGGAGGAAAATATAGATATAAAAGTTCTCTTGGTATGAATAAAAATGTCAAGTCATCACATCCAAATTGGCTAGACAATTTCTTCGATTTCATAATTTCAGGAAGGGTTTTGTTGAAGGTATTCTTTAGGATTTTCAATGACGTACATAGAAAAAAAAAAATTCGGGGAATTTCGGAATGTTATAAATGAGAATTTCTTAAAAAAAATAGTGGACTAGTTCAGAATTTGCTCATCTAATAGAAATTATACCCGTTGGTATCCCTAATACATTGTCTAATAAGTTCTCCAGAAATTCTTCATAAATAATCTGCTTTTCAAGCAATTCGTATTAAGTTAATATTGCATTCAATATAAAGGAAATTCTATAATTAAAAAGTTTGACAAAAAATTTGGTTCATTGTTCATAGAAAATTGCTGAAATTGTATTGGATGATGTTGTATTAAATATAATATTAATAATATAATATTTTTATGAAAGAGTATATTATATTATATTTTGGAAATAGGGAAAGGGAAAAAACATAAGGTTCCATTTAGTACTTACTTCTAGCGACATAAATTTTCATAAAATACGATTTTTATTATGAGAGAAAAATCAATGTGAACTTGCGTATGGTTTATTTTCAATAATGCAGCTCTATTGCATTCCTATAGTTATTGCATTCAATTAAGTAGGTTAATCATAAAAGGCAATTTTATCATGCTTCTTGATAATTTCACAATGCAATTTTTTCCCCATGGTAATGATGAACATTGACTTGACTTGAGTATTTCTTTTACGGTTAAATTAAAAGGAAACTAATTTGTAAAAGATATTACAGATATGCATCCTTTGTAGCGTATGCTAAGAAATATTACCCTTGCATTAAAGTGAATAGCATAAATTCCATAATTTGTAATAATTACAAGTACTATGAAATACCATTTGCAATGTTGACGAGGAAAAGTTGATGATAAGACTGATAAAATGCCAAAACGGAGCAAAGAATGCAGGGCATCCTTGGAAGCTGTGCTGAGTCCAGATTCTGATTATGACTGCTCCCTTCCGGTGCTTTCTCAGTTCAGCTGCTAAAGGATGAGCTACTTAAGTCAGCTGATTACAGTCATACTTTGTCCTCGAGACGTGTTTATGCAAGTCGACAAGCTTTTCATTCAAAAATGGAAGTAGTTCGTGCAGATATGTACGCTCGACCTTAGTGGAATTTATTTTGTAGCTTGGCTAGATCAACTGCGATTTGGGTCCCCAGCGCTTTTATGAAAAATGCATGATACTCGCAACTTTCATGACAAATAACAGAGACTGCGCTTACCAACAGACAAAATTTTCCGGCGACATTTTTGTTTCCGTTTCTCCCGGGAAGGGCATCACAAAATGGCAAAGTAGCATTTGCAGATGCACGACCCTGGTGCCAGGATGGTACGGAGAGGAGGAAGTTATAGCGCGTTTTATATGGGGTTGCATACACCTTCCGTTTGTTAAACATATTCAAAATATGATCCCTACCCTGGGCCGGTCGAATTGCTACTAGAGAGCTCGCGTCGTCTGCATGAATCCTAAAAACAATATTTCCCTCCGCCTTCCTCCGTCAAGTGCTTTTGCGTTTGCTTCGACTTAAGGAAAGTAAAACGGAAGATTGATGTGAAAAATTTACTCATGAGGAACTGGGAATTGCCGGACGTTTTGCTGTAAATCACGTATAAGACGTACTTTCGGAAGATCACAATACAAAGCACATTTGCACATCCTAGTTTTCGACCTGCACAGCTAGAACAATGATTGCAACAGACTCGATCCTGTGCTCCATTCTCGGCACTAGGACAAAAATTGCTTCTGAAGCCACTTGTTTTCCGTTCAAAGCGATTTGCGGCGCAGAGAGGTGAAAAACGAAGTTCTTCTTTCTGGATACTTCCGTAAATAACCGAATTATGTTTTTCCCTGACAGAAACAGGACTTTCGCGAAATTTAAGGTGACACAACAAATGGGTTTACATATTTAATTTTTCACCTCGCTCATTGCGATATTTCCTCTGAGTGGTGATGTTTTATTGCATTTTTGAGCAAACAATACTTTGCGTGATTTCCTCTTGATTGCCCCTGACTATATCGTGAGTATCGCCAATATTTCAAACAGCAGGGAACTGCTTCTGCTTTCTGATAGAAAAAGGCGGAGATTTCGGTGTTCGGCTCAATAGTCATTTTTAAGCTTTTGATGATACATACAACAATTGAACGTTTTTGAGTACCATTTTTGTGTCTGGTCCCTGTTTTATATGGAGGATCTAAAAATGTTCTTTCAAAGACGAAGTAGAGCTATTATGATAATAGGCACGCCAAGAACCGAGCTGGTCTTGGTTCTTTTGTAAGATATGTAGGTCAGTCCAGTTTTATTTCTCTTAAATTTAACTAATATTTGAAATGTATGTGTTTACATCAAATTAATTTTCTTTATAGTTTGCTGATTCAATAATTGTTTTTATTGTAATTTATCGAAATATGAGACCTTTTGACTCGTATTTACTTTTTTACAGTATTTTATTTTTATTTAAAAAGATATTTTCTTTAAAAGAATCTTTTACGTTTCGATTTTATTGTTTGATTGTTCATTCTTATCTTCTTAATTGCAAATGTAATGAAGAGGAGATTATAATAGTTCTATTTTAATTTCATTGCTCATTAATTCGTTATTTAATACAATTTGTTTATACTAAATACTAATTCTTTTAAATACGGCAATCGAGTTATATTTGCTTAAATCAAAACTAAAAGGAATACTATGTTCTTAATTTTGGCATTGTAAGAGAAATTATGTCTTGAATTAATAAAAAACGATTTTTTCTTCTGTTTAACTTATAATTTGAATCAGTATGGCCTAATAGTGTTACTCAAACTATAGACCGATTCTGTCTGATTTGAGAGTCAAAATTTGGCCTACTTTACGGAACAAAACACAAGATTGTATGGTAAAGATTACGATTCTCCACATTTAGTAGAATTGAAAGGTCTAAATAAAATTAGTAATCGATATTTAAGTTAAAAGTCTTCTGAGAAGAAGTGCAACTGGGATCCTGGGTGGAGCCAGATTACTATTTAATTTTTTTACACTCGTTTACGATTTTCAACTTTAGTAAATTTAAATGAACAAATAAACAAAAGACAAATTACCCAGATAAACATTATTATAGCACATTTAAACATAAATAATTAACAATTAGCTATGTATGCTAGTTTATTGCGTAATTCCCGTATAATTTTTTTGAAATATTTTATTTAGGAAAATAAATAAGCGCTTCATTAGTTTTGGTATGGCTGCGAGATAACCAATGAATTTTATTAACAATGCTGATCAGATGCAAAGTGGGCCAAATGGCAGTTAATCGGCGGCAATAAATTTGTTGAAATTGAAATTTTCATTTAAAACAGTTAGTGGTATATAGTTTGCATAGTTTTCTGATAAAAACTAATTACACGCAATTAATACAAAATTAAGTAAAATCGTGCGCTAGCAATTTATTTTAATTTATATTTGACAGGAAAATAATTGAAAATTTCCCGTAATCTTAACGAGTTTTCCATGTAAAAATAATTAAAGTCCTTCAACTGCCCCAAAGCCGCCGTATGTTGGGGTTCTATGGATTAACCAATAAATAGGGAATGAACCAGGGCTTCCAATCAAAAAAATTGGGTAGCCTGGGTCACTTAGGAGGTCTACAGGCTACCGGAAGCGGCAGCAGGCCTCGTCTGCGGGGAGGGAAATTTGCATTCCATGTCCGCCAAAAATATTTAATAAATGGCCTGAATAAATAATTAGTGCATGAAAAATGCGGCGATGCAAATCAACTAACGGTTCGCATTTTGACTGATGAATGCTGCGATGAGGAAGGAGCTAAAGACTGCAAACTGAAGTTACCGACTGCTTCTCAGAGCGGATTAGCCGGCTGGCGTGCGACGGTCTAGGAGGCTGATTTCCATATTTACAGCACGCGATATCTTCGACTGTTGTACTCTCCTTCGGCGGCGATTCGGTTCACCTTTTTCGAGAAAATTTTAATTCAATTTAGGGAAATTTGACTGATCTATTAAAATGATTAAGTACAGGAAGGTGATTTGCATGGACTTTCCATTACTGCATGTATCAGTGCATGCTATTCTAGCCACCTGCTTGGAGTTTTTCTTTCCGAATCTCTTTTGGAAATTCAATTTTTCTTTTCTAGCTAAAAAACCGGACGGCTATGAAATTGATTAGGTATGTACCTTGTATTACATTTACAGGTACTTCTTCCGCGGAAAAGTTCGAAATAGAACATTGCATTTCTCGATAAAAATGTAGAGTAATAAAAGTTGAGGGTTGTAAACACCGGAACTCCGATAAGTCGAACTGAGAGTTAAACTTCTTTGATAAAGAGATAGATAAATTCCCTGCTGTTATCAGTCTTATTCTGTATTATAGAACTTTGGATTAAATAAGATTAACGCCTTATTTTGCTTTATTGTTTTTACTTTTATTTTTTTACTTTAAAAAACCAACTTTTAGATACCTAATGATATTTTTTCGGTATAGACCATTTACGAAGTATGTCATATAAACATAGTGGCATAGACTTTGAGACAATGTCCGACATATCCGTCATTTTGAAAGATTGATTTGTGACAAAATTTACTTTTATTCGATCTGTTCAAATTCATGAGAAATTTATTTTAAAAATTTGACAAGGTAAATTTATTTAGTACAAAGTATCATAGTAACTATCCATTTTTTATAAAGGATGATAAGAATATCATATTCACTATTAAAATTTTTAAATACCGTCCTGATTTTCTCTGCTATTTTAATAGGAACCTTGTAGTCAAGTTTAAGAGTTGAATTCTCAACAAAAGTGTTTTATAGTGTAATATAAAATTATAAATGTGCCCTTCTCAAAATAACGTTATAGTGTACACGATTTTTCGAGATCGACTGACAGAGTTGATGAAATTTTAATAATTTTAATTTTAGTAATCGTCCGTCTTAAGGAATTTCTTACAAATTTTCAACAAATTAAAAAAATATTAATGAATTTACGAATGTAGGTATTGTTTAGAGCTGAAAAGAAAATATTGAACGTTTTATCAGCATCTGGTGTATATCAACAAGTGAGTGAATGAGGACCACTCAAAATAATCTGAAAATGTGTAGAATAGAAACATAAAGATATCTACAAAAATAAATTTGAAGGCAAAAATAAATAAACGCTACGAATATTAACATAAAATATCTTGAAGATTATTAAAGTTGAAGTTCATATAAATTTTTTTATGATATGTACTTGGAATTTATCAGAATCATGCTACTTGTAACTAAGTTCCACTTCAGCAAATCATTTCTGCTGCCTATCATAATTAAGAGGAAATTTTTGCTATGCAGCAGACATGCAATTTGTGATTTTATATTCAGATTCATTTATTGAAGCAATTTGCATAGGTTGAACCAAATTACAGTGTAATTCTACATATGTTAAGACCTTGTAGCTAAATAGAAATGCAACTAACTCGAAATAGCATCAACGGGCGTAGACTTATCATTTTTATTTCTACTTGCTGTCATGTATTATTTTCGAAATGCCTTATCTATTTATAGATTAGTTTAATTTATCAGTTTTCTGATATAGATACAGCTATCAGATATACTTGCCGGCATTTTTCTCGCTTATAATTACTACATTAAAAAAAAATTTCACAAAATTTCCATGTTCACATTTTCTATCTACAATCGGAGTTTCAAAAGATGTCTGGAGCATTCCGAAAGCCAATTATAGCACAGAACTTATCCAAACGATAAGTTATGGTCCAAGAGCGGGATTACAAAGGTGCTTCCGCGGAGCATCGACACCTCTCACAACCCAAATAGCGCCGAATTAAGTGCGCGCTCACACGTACTATGAAGAAAATGACGACTGAAGAACCCTAGTGCGCATGAGATCTAAGCATCTGAGCATTGTATCCGAAGTTTTGATGCTCTGCCCGAGGTTGGAGACGGGCCCCGTGGGAAAAATGACGACTTCCCGACGATTAGCATGTTCCCATTCCATTACACTTTTTCATGCCACCGATTATACAATGAGTTGTGAAAACATGGACGAACCTTTGAGCCAATTTGGTTGCCGCATTGACCTGCTTGCAAGTGCACTATTTCCCTCATGGCTTACGGACTGCGGCTACACTACGCAACACTACTAAAATAGACTGAAAACACCAGGCTGACAATCCACGCCTAAGAATCTGATGGCTTTTTTTGGCGATAAGGGTTTTTAACCTTTCCAAGTTAAGATAACTTCTCGCGCTGCTTTTAAACAGTTCCACCGCCGTTTTACTATATTCCGACACGTACTGATAAAGATATCAAAACGACTGAAGAGCTACACCTTCGATTCGAATAGAACAGAATTTCACTCCGAATTTCCGCGCGGACGAGTGCAGCCAGCTTCGCGATCGCGAGCACAGACGTTCTCTTTTTTTTTACACTCCCGCGGTCGCGGTCGTGGATTCAACAGACTGATTTCGCTGTTTCTGAACACAGACGCGAACTGGGAAATGCCTATGCCGAAACATTTACAGAATGGAAACTTCAACACTGGAAATCATCATCATCATCACAACATTAAATGGTCTATAATATGAAAAAAGATTACCACGGAACAATACTTATACATTAGTAATATTATTATAAGGTTTAAACACAACACATGGGAAAATAGTTTGTTTTTCGGACGCCGAAAAAGCGTGTTTACAATGTTTAAATCCTATTACTAGTAAAATAATGTGGCCAGCTGATAAATACATCTTATGTTTGCAGTTTTGCTATTTATGGGCAAACAAATAAAAATTACAATACTAGATAGATTTTTTCTACCGATTCCGAAATTTCTTAATTTTTGGTCCAAATCTATTGAAAGTGTGAATTTAAATCAAAGAAAGTCTTTGAAACTGCCTGCAAATATATTTGTTGAATTATTTATACGCAAATTAATCGAACATTTTATATTTTTTGTAAAATACATTCAATTTTATTTTCACACGAACTTTTCTTACACGAATTTGATTTAACACGAATTATGTTTGTACCTAGTTTTACGCGATTTGTTTAATTTAACACGGAATTAGAAAAAAAATGTATTTTGCTTTTTTCACGATTCGGTTTGGTTTAACACGATCACCCAAATTATAAAAATGGCAAAATGCTGACATGAATTTTGATATAATATATTGTTAAATTTTTTTGATTTCTTATGCGTGAAAACAATTTACATCCTTACGTAGAATAGAAATGCGTTTAAGTTTATGTGATTTTTTCGAAAAAAAAGGCGAAGGCCACATAAATCTAAACAGAAAATTTTGATTTTTATAATATACAATTTTTCGTTTTCTATTGTGGAGAAATTTTATTTATTTCATTATAAGGTGAAATGGCATTTTTTCGTAGTATCTAAATGATCCCCATTTAAAACTTGTTATCTTCCATTCAAAAATGTAATAGAAAATCATATTAAATAAATTAAATTAGAAAAAAATAATTCTTATAAATTTGCTTACAAGACATTCAATTTCTAGTTGGAATAGTGTAAAGTTTCTATAGTATTCGTACTATTTCACCAAATTCTTTTAGGTATTCAAACAATTTTATTTTGATTTTGAACAAAAATTTTCTTCATTTCTTTAGACAACAAAAGGATAATTGTGCTTTAGAAGTTTTGAAATTAGCAGCTTCCCGTACAAAAGCTGACCTTTTCATCATAATGAATTTCCTTTACGTGGACGAATTTGTTTGAAAATTCAATTCTAGATGTTTTTAATTTAAAATTTAATAACGTAGATAGTAACGATAAAAGAAGCTCATCGCAACATCTATACCACCTGCCGCCAACCCTGTCTTTATGGCTTAATTTTAGATTTTCAGCGCTTGAAGTTTAAGTGAAAGTACTCTGATGTGTGAAGGTAAAAATAAACACATGAACATAGATAGTGAACGATGGTTCTACATATGTGTCCAGACACCTCAAATTAGAACGGTATCTTCCGACGGACAAGCTCTAGCGGCTAGCAGTACGTGGCCCAGCAGAAGTACTAGCCCATATGTGTGCAGGTATGGCGTGAATACGTGAATTATTTTCCGCTTGGAAGTAGTTACTCAAACTTGGGTCTCTTTGAAAAGCCCCATAAGAGAAAATGCGGCTGCTGAAGAGCTCCCATGTTTTTCATTTCCGCTTTGTGATTTTTTTATTCGTAATTTTGCGCTAAATAAATTCAGTGCAACAAAAAACTATATGCTAATTCACGGTATACTTCTTCTGCATGCACATGACGAAAGTATCGCGTTACCTGTGCTGATGCCGGGCGGCTATGCAGCGTGTACCATGTTTAATTTTTTTTTATTTTATTATTCTTGTAAGACAACAGATATACTAATTAAGTTAAAGCGTGACCCAATTTTTTTGTAAGGTGTTTGCAGAAGAATGCGTAGCTTCGTTAAGATCGGAATTACTAACAGCTCGGTATTTTCTGTTGAGGTTATGGCCATTTAAACTTTACCTTAAAAAATTCCACGTGCATATATGAGCGCTTGTTGCGTTTGGAACAGTACTTTAAAATTATATTTTGAAGGTTTATGTTTATTTTTATAATACGTTAATGCGTTGATGGTTTTCGTAATAATTCCTTTTACTGTCGTACCCGTTTTAAGAAAAAAATCGATTAAATGCGGGTGGAACTAGCGCGTTGAAGGTTCCGTAAAACTAATAAATGCAAATAAAATCACGCAATGCGCTGAATCAAATTTAATTTGTTCTTTCAAAAGCTTTTGAGTGGGTATTTTTAAAACTTTCAGGCCTCTAATTTCAGAAATAAGGTGAAGGAACTCAAAAGTGGACTTAAAGTGAATATTTCTGCTAACATTTTAAAAATTATACAATATAAAATAAACAAAAATTCTTTTACGGAGCCTGTCACCATTTCGTTCGACACTTTATTTAATTATATAAACAAGGAAGTTTCTTTTCAGACGTTTCAGATAAAAAATTGTGAATATTTATTTTATTATTTTTATTATATTTTAGTCTCACGGTCGTTGTCACGGGGAATTTCTCTCATAATATTTTATACATCTATTCGTTCAAAATTTGAAAGCTTTATATACACAATTTTTAAAACTCTGGAAAAATGGAAAAGATTCAGTTCATATGTTATTAGAAAATGTTGGAAGGAAAAAAAGGAAATTAAAGATCGATTTTGTGCCTGAATTCCAAGTAAAAACAAATTTCAGTTTAAACATTTTGTTCGTAATTTGAGACTTATGTAAAATCCCTTAGCTAGACAAACTTTTTCAAGTTCCAGTTAGCGTAGCAACAGCCAATTCCCAATTTTGTCTCGTAATACATTTTTAAGATGCCCTTTTAAAACAAGGTCCAAAATAATTTCATAAATAATAAATAGTAGCAAAAGTTCAAAATACCTCTATAATAATAAATAGTATTAATTTCTTGTTACTGTGTACTGAGTTAGTCTCCAGAGTAGAACCATTTTTTATTTAGGAAAAGTAAAGGAGTATAAATTTCGAAACACACTAAAATGGCATAAGAATCGAAATTGTATTCGATTCTGTCGTCTTTAATAAATTTTTAATTTGGTACTCACTCAAGTGGTGTTCTGGTTAAATTAGAGTGCCTCAAGGCAATCCGAGAGAGATATTTTCCAAACATTTCCTCTGGTTCCCGCTTTGTCCCCACGCAAGGCCTTCTAATAAAACAAATGGACCTATATACGAATTGGGGTGAAGGATCAGGCAAGAGGTGTACAGAAACTTCAGCAGACATTAAATTTATATTTTGATGTCAACAAGTTACTCGAGGATATTTTCGCCTACAAGAATCGTGAATGGAACTTTTCATAGCCTTACATTCTTCAAGGGCTTAATGAGAAAATTCATGAAGTGGAAATATTCTGGAGGACAAAGGCATCTTTAATTCATTAGATGAATAGATGAAACGAACTTGAATGCAATTAAACGGGCTTAACAATAGGGAGTGAATGCCGTGTAATAAACTCATTTCCATCTGTAAAATTTGGCATTATGGAAAATGTAATTACTACTTTAGATGGGTGCAGATATTTGTTTCGAAACTCGATCAATTTGTGGTCGATTCAGGGGAAATTCCTGGAAATAAATAATTATAACAGAAAAAAAAATTTTTATGTAATCATTTAAAGTTAATTGTTACGTTTAATTATTCAGATCTTTATAACATCGAGTAAAGATTTTTAGATTAGATATGGTTTCTTTTTAATTTGACTAAGATTTGCTCAATTTTGATAGGAATATCTAATCTCTCTGAACAGACAAGATTTCAAACAAGCGCACTAATGTAAAGGTTTTGGATTATTCATTACTTTAGAATGTTCTCCAATTTGTAAACATCTCCTGTGAAAAATTAGCTTTCCAAAGTGTTCAAAGACACTGATCGGAAAATATGCCCTTGGAGTTATTTACTCCTGAATTACCGTGGTTTACTTTAAAGTATAAATTATGTCCTTCATTTGACATGCAAACGAAGAAGTTATCTTAAACTACATCTCAACATTTTAAGAGTTTAAAGAACTTGTAATTATTTTTAACTTCTAGTACAATGACTTGACATTGAAATTAGGCATGTAGGGAAAAAATTACTCTGGAAATGATTTGAAAACGCAGTATGCATTTAGAGGAAAGATTTAATTTTTAAATGTTTTTCACTAACAAATGGCATTGTAAATGTTATTTCTTTATTGATTTCATATTTTTGTGCACTTCATAGGTTTAGATAAAAATTTAATACGCACAAAAACAATAATAAAAGTAGGAACATGTTTTTCGAAAGATATAAAAAAAAGTTTGGAGCGCATCGTGTATTTTGGGCCTTTTAAAATATTTTGTATCTACTATAATTTTCGAAATTTCTTTAAAAAAGCTTTAAAGTCCTATTTTATGCAAAAATTGTATTATGATAACATTACACAGAAACATATAATTGGGGTCATCGTTCTACATATCGAAAGACTTCTAATTATAATTTAGTTCAACTAAAATAGTATATTTTAAGTTTTATTTAAATCGGTTTGTTCTGGTTCCTTTTCCGTGCTTTGTCACTTTTTTAAGACATCACATGCAGCTGTCTGACCTGCGCAAATTAACTCGTTAGATGCTTCTCCTAATTAATGTCAAGCAGGATGCTGAGGAGCTATCATAAAACAGCACATGTTGTCCTAAAGTGTGGATAAGAATAGGGCATGACACTTACAAAACAACCGCCAGAAACACGTCTGCTTAGTCACCAGTTGATGCGATAATTGTCTTAACGCTGACCTGGTCGCCTTGCGTACTACCACAACGTCTATAAAATTGCAATAGAACTTAAAATGAATTTCATGAACGGCAAATGTGATTCAAGCGAGTTTCGTACATAAGAAATTTTTGCCTAATTATTAAAATAAGTTCTTATTATCAAGTCTTGTATGAATTGCAATTTCTTCTGATTGTGAAAAATTATGGACTTCTCGTATATTAAATTTATTTCCCACATAATTGTTGATTTCTAAAACTCTAGATAGAAAGATGCAAAAAATGTTACATAGCAGATTTTAAGGGAGGAATGGAACACTTCTAAATGTTATCAAATGTCCAAAAGTAGACAAGTCGATGCATCGTTTCTATCATTTTCTGTCTATTCACCGATATTAAATATTTTCTATGGAAAAACCGAAAACGACTGATTAAGGGTTGGATGAAATATGAAAGCATATATTACATCAACTTAAAATATACACGCGTATTTTCAATTTTGAAAAGTCAATTATAAAAGTTTTATTATTACCAGACCACGTGCTGAACGTGTTACGTTCTGAACTTGAAACATACAGTAGTACGTTCTTAAAAGGGAAAAGAAGGTTTCTGGATTTGTTTATACAAGACGATAGCTTTTAAGGATTCCTCATAGATTTTTCTAAATTAATACATTAACATTTTATGCTTACATAACAATAAATTTTAATCTTTTCACTAATCAGTGATAAGCAAGTATAGAGTCACCTATTTCTACAATTTTTTACACTTTTTTAGCTTTTTAAAACCTGCAACGATATTCAAAGTTATAGTATAGAATATTTTATTACATACATAATTAATTATTATTATTATTAGTAAGCAGAATCTTCGGATTTGTAATTTGTATTCAATAAATTGAAGTTGTACGACTGGGAATTAATGAACAAGGATATTCTAGCCACCGTGCCAGGACAACCTGTAGTATTGAAAAAGTCGATTTATCAAGTGTACGCCGCACACTAAAGCGGCTGCAAATCATCTAAGACGCCCGGAATTGGTTTCACGCTTGGTCCTTAAGCCCTGCAGAGATACGCAAATGCAAATCAAGATTAATGAGAATACCAGATTCATACACGGATGAATTATTTATGTAAAATTCAAAGCAGCATGGGGAAGCAGCAGGGTCTTTCGAGTGTTGTATAAACAAAGCGGGACTGGTATTTATCTATTCATACAGCCAAATCTCTCCGCTGCCGGGATAATGGTTGTAGAGATCTGGTCTTGTTGTTGTCACTTTGCAAACAATCCAAGAACTTATGTACACACTCCCGACTTTATCTATAACAATATGCAGATGTGCTGTATTATTGTGCCACGGGCGGCGCAGGAAAGGTGGCCCGGGACTGGGGGATGCAGGATAGGGTAGGATTGCTAGAACGCCGGCCGCTTCGGCTCAGCTCGACTACCGTCACAAATTCCCTTCGTCCTGGAGGATCGGTGCTCGACGAAAAGCGTAAAAACAGGGGCGTTAATTAATCATCCGGAGGACCAAAGGGCAGACATTAAGAAACACGTCCTGGCTGGCGAGCTGGCCAGGACTCCTTGGTCCGGACCCGGACGCTATCGCTGCAGCTAACCCATATATATGGGACGGTAAAAAGCGGCAGCCCTTTAATGGCACTAAGGGCATAATACTCTTGTCACTCGACAAAAAGCACTTGAAAGTTTGAAACTAAAACAAAGCACTCTAGGAGTCTGCTATTGTCAAAACATAATGCGATAACAGCCAGGGGTAAACCGAAGTCCTGGAAGGACTGGAGGACCTCCGCGCTGGGCTACGCCTTTCAGCCCAGCATTGTCCAAGACGGAACAGTGCAACTTTTTCTTCCGACAACGACGTCCTTTGTGGACCGACATGTCTGTTGGAATCTGCAGCGCTGCTGTGTCTGTCCCTGCCCGGTCCGGCCGGTTCGGGTCCAGACTATCCAGACTATATTGTCTTCTCTCATAAATGAATTACAAACTGAGAATGGGAAAGTTATCCGTTTCCATTTGACGTCACTTTTTTGCCGCATCCCCTGGTCACTCGCTCAACTTCTGGCCATGAACGGCTTTTTTTTAAAGTTCCACCACCGCAGCTCAGCTACTTTTACTTTTGGCCATGTTGTTATTGTCAGAATTCTGTTAGCCGTTCGTGTTGGCAAAACTTTGAAATACTCTCGCAACTTGGAAATTCTCCTTGTCTCTGCCTTTGTTCAGGAACAACTCCAGCGCCTGGAGGAAGGCCCCCGAAGCAAAAGTTTTCTTTTAGTTTTCTTCCCGCCAACAAAAGACTGAAAATGTGAATTCGCTTTGGGAACAGATGAAAAAATTTTAAAGTGGAGCAAAATAAAAAGAAAAGATATAAGAAAAAATGCGCTCCACTTCTCCCCCCCTGCGGAGTTCCTAGAAGACGAATTAAAACAATACATCAAATTGCATCCGTATTTGCAAAGTGCATTAGCTTCACCATTAATCGTTTATTTATGGCGCTTTCCCGGTGATTGGCAGGAGGTGGTCATGAATTCCTTGAAACGCGTCCAGAAGAGCGTCTTGTAAGCGCAAACCTACAAATTGTAAGACGTTCTTACCATGAATTGCGAAATGGCGTTATTTTCCTTTTAAATTCCAAACATAGAGCATCTTATAGTATCGTTGGCTGGTCTGTTTACAGTAGTTGAGGAGGCGAAATTTGGGACGAAATTTGGCTAAAATTTGATACTCTGCGTATAGAATTTTAAAATCAAGAAATTCGTTCTCTACTCAACTCGAATGTTTTGTAATTCACAGAAATATGGTGTAATTTGGGAGATTTTAGAATTCGAATAGGACTTTATGTGTAGTACATAAATGCATACTATAACTTCCTAGGTTTCTGTTTTATTATAAGCAAGCTTTAATTTACGACTTTGTGTATGAATAAAACTCCGAATGTCTTGATTAGAAAACTTATAATACAATATAAGGAAATTTTTGCCCCTTTTATATTTTTCCTACGCATTTCTAAAATACTTTCTTGAATAGAACCAATGAAAAAATAGGAGCCCAGAAATACGTCTATGCCTTTAAGCTACTTAGAAATTTATAATTCAGTGTTTTTTAATGAATTTAAAAAAAAATAAATTAGATTTTTACATATTGTTTTACAAGATTTAAAAAGGTTTGTGCAAATTCATTTCTTAAATCTAGACACAGCATGTTGTCTGTTAGTTGCCAATTTTTGTTATCTAATCTTTACTGTTCAGATTTAAATTAGATTCATACTTTTGTTTTAGCTTCTAGAAAAGCGCTGTTTGGAAGTATTTAGTTCACCAATATGAAAATATAATTGTTTAAGCATTTCTTTTGAACAAAGTTATAAATACTTAAGAATAAATAGTATGGTCTGAATTTATCATAAAAGAACCATATGAGGCGATATGAACAACACATAATCCCAAATTGTTTACGAAGGTCTACTTGATCTCCACTTTACTTTGAAATGTTGGGAACGTGTTGAGTCGAAGTTTGCAAGTGTATAATATCAGCAATTTGTCTGCACGTGTTTTTCTCCTATTCCCATCAGACAATAGTCGAGAAAGTCGCGGCGGAGCGGAAAGATCTTCTATTTGTGATATGATTGATAGCCGAAATGTATCAATTGTCTCCTTCATAATTTTTTCGACATCATTCTCTCTTAAGTGTATTAGGGAGGTTATCAAGTTCGACCAAGAAGTTAATCCGGAGATTATGTTGGAAGTTTCCCACAACATATTTATCCTGGACCATCTTAACGTTCCTGGAAACCCTGCGGTACGGTGCGATGGGAAATTTCGGATGCTAACATGTGTGAACACAATTTCTGGGGCTTGGGTTTTTATAGCAGTTTTGGTAGGGCAAAACGTTAATACTTGTTAAACCAATATATGGGTGTGCACGACGAGGATACAAAGTAGCAACAATAAACAAGCACCAAAACTTTCCAGAATGTGCACACTTAGCAATTTTCCGGCCTTCATCCCTGAAGCGATATCTATTAGGGATTTATTGACTGGTTCTGTCACCTACATTACTCCTATTTCTTACTACACGAATGAGCGAATATCCTGGGAAAGTTGCAAGACAGTTTACTAACTGTGGTAATTCCGGCGAAGGCGATTAAAGTTCCGACTTCAGTCCGTCCATTTATCGCGTCTGAGGCAGGTACGCAAAATATTGAAAGTATGACTGGCTGGAAATAGGATTGGACGGATCGTACCGGCAACTTCCGAGACCTGTAATGTAGCGAACGAGGGCTTATTGATTTTACAGAGCTAGAATTCAGTACAGATTTACTAGACGCCTGAGACGCACTTAGAAAAAAGTTGTATGTGGAAAAAATACTATTTAAATATCAAAAAATTTAAGATATAAATCCTATTCTTAAGAATTTAATATGTTTTTTTTAATAATAACAGAACACACTACAATTTTTAAGTTGGTTCAAACGATTGGGATATACGATTAATAAACATTTGGATTTTTTTATGATCCAGAACACTCAGTATCTTTTCTATGAGAATGTAGAACTAAAACAACATTATTATGATTGGAAAAAATCTTAATTATAGTTTAAATAAAACCACAAGAATATATTTGACAAAGGTTTAAATCAAAAAGAAGTAATTCCAGTGGCATTACTGCTCATATAAGAATACTTCCTTAAAATGAAAAGGTAAAAATTAGCAACGAAATTAAAGTTGATAAAAACGATATTGCAAATGTTTAAAGACTAAAACATATATCTAAAAATGTTATTTTTATATACATGTACGTTGAAGGCTTTTTCAGTGTAATATAACAAAATATTAAAGAGCTTGCACTTACACTATAGTCTCAACTATTACGATTGTGGTTTGAATAATTTTACCTAATGCCTTTAAACCTGTATGTTAAATTTATTTTAAATTGAAAGCGAAATATAATTCTTTTAATTAATACAAGTTGCAATTATTTGTGGCATGTTCAAGTAAACATCTTCAGTAGTCTGCAAATTGAAAATTATTCAAAATCGCCAACATTGAAACTAGTGTCCATATTTGTAGATATATTTCATGTTTGTTGCGTGCCCGTTTCCTTCGAGCAGTGTGTCTACATTTTAGGGCTAAAAACTGATCTCTAAAGTAATGCTTTTTAAAATTTTCTAATAAACATATTAATTTTCATTTTATACAAAAAACTCTTATTTTAGGACATGATTTTGTTTAGGAAAAGTTGAGGAAAGAAATTCTTTTAAAGATAATCGTACTGGGTATCAAATGAAAGGTACAGAGCACTGCACAACTGTCTTTTTATGGTAATTTAAAGCGCAATTTCTTTCTAAAATGGGTACATTTTAGATTTAGTTACATATTACGAATAAGGAGTTTAACCAATTATTTGTTTTGAACTATCTGTAGAACACGACACTTATCACGTCACAGATTACAGGACGTGTTCTCGGATATAATCCATCGAAGCTTCCAAGTGAGTGGGGAAAAACAAAAATCGCATGCTTTCAAGGAGATAAAACGTCTATTAAACTTTCCTCAGATAAAAATCTAGCAATTTACCCTCTTCAAAGGGAGTCCTCACTTGTTGCGATGGCGCGGATGGTGTCCCGGTGGAGCAGGGATAGGGGGCAGAGAAAGTCAAACATAACACAAGAATAAATTTCTGAAGTTTCTGAAGGTCGCTGTCAAGATGGGCCAGCCAAGTCCTCGCTAGAAGGGTGGATGTATTGCCCTTCCGAAGGACCCAGACACGTTATTGATTTCTGCACTGTTCGTGCTCGATAAGCTAAGGAGGCAAGTGGTCACGATGAATAAAAGACACCTGATGTTCGCTTCGCCAGCTATTTGACCGCGGCCGAAGTGGCTTCTTCAAGATAACTTCATTATTGTGGCAATACAAGTAGCTGGGTGCGGTGGACGGTGCGGTGGAAATAGCACTGCCAATAGATCGCCTCCTTCGGTGGGTGAAAGCACGTGTGGCACAAATGTTCGCAAGGGCTCTGTTTAAGGGATTTAGATCCAATTAATTTTCGAACGTTAAGAAACAAGCTCTGTTCGAACTTGCCGTCAGATTAATTGAAATGTGCGTACAAAATTCATATAATATTCTTACAAGGCCTTGAAGGATAGAGAACGAGTCTCTCCTTTAAATTTTGAGCCAGAAATACAAACTTAACATCATAGTCCGGATATCCTGCCACGAATAAAATTTTGTAGTATATTTTACACTAGATCGTAAACATTTTAAGAATAATTACCGGTAACAAACATTCAACTCATAAGTTATATAGATTTGTAAGAACATAGCTCCAAAACGAATATTACGAAAGATTTATTGAAGAAACTAACCAAGTATGAGTGCAAGTCGTTTGCTTAGAGTTTCATAAAACTAGCGAATCAATTAAGACAAGATTAAGCTTATAGTTGTTTATTATTTGCTCCAAGATATATTTGTGGTCCTTGACTCGATAAAGGGCAAATAATTTGTGAGATTTGACTTTTGAACTAGAGGAAAATTATGTCCATCGCATTGACTGACCAGATTCAGCATGTACTATGAAAATATTTTGTTCGTGTATGTAACAATCTTGAGCAATTGTTGAACAATCAGAATACCAGTCTAACTCGTTCTTAACGAACGAAATCGATTTTTCTTTATAATAGGAACTAACCTGTTGTTCGCATTATACGGGTTTTTAATAGCACACTTTTGAAGATGACCTGTTTACTCAAAAAGCTAGTTTCGAGTCGATAGCTCTTATCAGCGCTGTCTGATTTTGAAGCGCGTTGCATGCTTTCCATGGCAGTTTCGTTTTCGCTACTTGCTTACTTTCGGAAAGCAACAGCCATTTAGCTAAGGGCGATCTCTAATTTCCGAAGTAATTCAGTAAGCGAACAAAGTTTATTTGCAAAAAAAAAAGGAAAAACAGAGCGCATCGCCAGTTCGTCGTCCATGTCTAGAGACCTTGTGCAAGTTCAGCGGCTGAAGAATTTTCTTTGAAAAGTTGATATGTTCGGAAATTTTGCCAGGGAAATTGCCTTCACCAGCATGTTCCCGTACCCATTGATATGAAAGACGTCCCTGGTAAAATGATCATCCGTCCCGTTAAAAGTATGCAAAATATGAATAAAGCAGGAACTTGTGGCCCTCGGGCGCCCGGGAACAAGTTTATCAAGTCAGAACTTCGAAAAAGTTTTACTGCTCCAGCTCCGGCAACAAAGTAGTCGCCCGTTTTATCCAAGTAGCACAATTTGCGTCTTCGAGTTGCCTGACTTTCTGACAAGTGCTTCGCTTGATGCCATGAAAAAGAACGAAGTTCGGTCCCTTTGATAGTTACACAATATCCGGCGGGTCAACGCTTTTTGTCGCGAGAGGTGCGGGGGGGTTGAATGCTGTTCTGCCTAGGACCAAGGACCTCGGCTCGAGGGGAAGGATCGGACCTCTGAATCGTACAAGCACTCGGAGGCTAACTGCAAGGAAAAGGGAAAATCACATCATGTGCTAATTGTGAATAATTAAAACGCAGATATGGTACATTCCTGCACGATTTTCTAGATTTTCTTTTAAAGAAGGAAATAAACAACATGCAGCGGTCGCCGGCTCCCGTTCCCTGACACAGGGACGGTACTCGCGGCCGCAATAATCTTGTTTCAAAGTTCGTGCTGCAGCCTAATTAATCTTCTGTGCCCTGTGGCACGTATACGGACCCGCTGGAGGTTGTCATGCAAATTCGCGTTTTTAACCTGTTCGCGGCATACTTTCCGACGCGATCACATACATACGTGTATATGGGTTGGGAGCGGTGGCGTGATACTAAGTCAAAACTGATTAACTTTGGTAATTAACGTAAAACTAGGGAAATTATACGCATATTAAAGTAAACAAGCTAAGTAACCTGGCAAGTGAATGCTTAACGGCGGCGAGCCTTGCACGATCCAACTTCAATGCCAGTACTCCGGTTGGCCGTCGACCAAATTCTAAAATTACACAAAATTAAAGACATATAGGTAAAGGTGAACAAAAGTAACACATGCGACAATTTCTGTAACACGGGCTTTAGCAAAGATGCAGGTTTTTTAGGATCACTTACTGTGACTTATTTAAACAACGAATTCACGGAATATTTACTCAAGTCAAAGCGTACTTAACTACTTCAATCATGTAATACACATACTAGAAATATCTGGAGCACATGCTAACTGCAAAATATGCACGCTTTGGCTATTCCGAGAACCTATTTCTTCATTCAATTAATATTCAGATTTTTCAAACTAAAACATTATTTTATTTTCTTAAAAAATGTTAATTTGTTTTTGTTTAGGAAACGAAATTACCTAGAAGGTAGTTAGAGTTGAAGTTATAAGTTTTAAGTTTAAAGTTATGTAAATTAGAACAATGTCATCATGATATAAAACTATACTAGTTCATGTAAGCAAATTGAAAATGCTCAAAGTGCGGTAAGGAACTAACATTGAAAATAACATCGGCATGAGAAAAAGTTTTCTAATAAAAGAAATTAATTAAGCTATTAATTTTAGTGAGTTGTGATTTCAAATGTAAATATTATTCTTAAAGAAGAACACAATTTATTAAGGCTTAAACGAGGGATGTATTAAATGAACGTTTAACATTTTATGAAAATTTAAATCTATTATGAAGATGGTCACTATTCTTAGGATTTATTAACTGCTAGACAAATCAAGTTTTCTATTGATAAGGGTAGGACTTTTAAAAGTTTTTATGTTAAAAACGCAAATAACAGAGAACACGCATATTTCATTTTATTTCTTGTTTTGTCTATTTTACGAGAAAACACTAAAAATAAGCACATAAAAGATAATGCTACTTGTGAAGACTCTCTTAAAATCGTGTTTTGAAGAAATTTCTTTAATGGTTCAGTTCCTCTTGTTTTTGCTAGAATGAAAATTAAGATCTCACTTAAATCTAATAGTTATTTTTTTGTAAAAAGAGAAATTAAGTTGATATAATAGGTGTGTTAACCGTGGGAGTAATGTTTCGAGAATAATTTACTTGGTCTGATTTAAAATACAGCTCTTTAATTCTAAATACATATCTTTTTATTTCATAATAAAAATTTTTCACTAATTCTTAATATTTCATTGATTTTAAAAAAAATTTTTTTTTTAATGAATGGAAAAAGTGTTTGATTGTAAATCTGTGAATCTTTTTTGTATGCTATTTATTTGGATATAATAAAATTAATTTTATAGCCATGTAACATTCTTCTAATTGCTGACTAATCTTTGTGTAAGAACGAATGATATTTTTCCATTAAAAATAAAACAAACTGTTGAATTGTTTATGAGCATTTATTTATTTAATATTTTTATTTACTCAAATACAATTTTAAACTTTTCCAGTACACTAATATTTCTCGGTGAGAATTTAACTAAATTTAAAATCAATCTGATCTTTATCAATAAAAGCCATAAAAATATTATCTGAGTTTTTTAAATAGAACTTAAAAGCATCTTTCGCATAGGAAACCGCGGTAAATAAAATAAATAATATTGAGTTGCTAAAGAAAATGAAATATGTATTAATTTTATATCGAAAAAGTTTTTTGTATGTGTTTTTCAAGGTTTCCTTTAAATTACATAGAAAATTTATATCACGATGTATTTATTTCCTCCTTTAAGGATTAAAAGTTAGCGAAAATTGGCATATTCTACTTTCTATACTTAATTTTTTCAAATATCTGAGCTAATTATTGTATAATAATTATCTTTATATATTCGATAATTACGGAAAACATCGATTCACAGTTTTGGCTACTTGGTAGGATACAAATCCAGTGAGTGTTTTTTCTGCGTTGTGTTAAACTAATGAACAAAGGAATAAAACTAAATAAACAAGTGCACGTATATTAACACAATATTAAAAAATTGTTTTAGAATTCAATTTCAAGCTTTAACCTTCCAAAATATAAAGTTAAAAATGAAGTCAGAAGTTTTGTTAAATGTTGTTTTTTTTTATTTAATGAATTTCATTTAAGGCATTCCATACTTGAGGTGTCTGATTTATGATAAAACGCATAGACTGTAGTATCACTGATTCTCCTGATCAATGCAACAAATATTTTGAAAATCGGAGCAATGGTTTGATATAAAGAACTCAAATTTTGTGTTCAGAAACGAGTAGTGTTAATGAGTAGTAGACATTTTAATGATTAGGGAGGAAGTGCCAAATTTAGTAGACTATAATTTATTACTGTTATTTGCTTAAAAAATAACTATATAATTAATTTAAAATAGGGCATTATTCATTTCCAATTTGGATCAAAACTGTTCATGAATTGGAATATTGTTCCCGCAGTGAATGATACAAATGTAATCGAACAGTGCAAGTGACACTAAATTGGCACCGGACAAAAGCACCACTGCCATTTTCATACACCGGAGTAAATGCGCTCTATAAATATCGGCGTCGAAATGCATAAACCAAAAATTTAAATCGAATTAATTACGCATAAAACGAAAAGAGGCTTTAGACCACCGTGCACTTGTCCGCCATTAAATTTTAAAAAAATTGTAAATGCTTTGCAAATTGTACTGAACGATTTCCAGGCAATTCGTCCGGACGACCTTGCCCTGCCCGCCTTTTTTGCAGCTGAAATAATTATTCCGAAAGGTTTAATGACCAAAACTTGAATTATTGGGGAAGAACATGTTTTGTTGACAGGTCTTTTACGTCACCGCGGTAGGCGTACTAAATTAATGCCGAAAAATCGGCGCCACTAAATTAATGTGTTTAAAATTCAATGGGACCGAGTGCACTAGGGTCAAAGGCCGCCGCAGCAAAAACGCTTCAAATGAAACAGCGGCGGAAGATAATCAGTCGGATCTCTATGATGCTGGATCCGAACGTGCGGCCAAAAAACATAAAGCGCTCGTCAGGAGCGTGTGAGGACCGTGCGAGGACACGGCTGGCGCACCAGACACGAAAAAATCCAGGCGAAATCATCGGAAATGATGCGGACTGCGTTGGGAACGCGCGGTCTCCTCCCGAATGCAGCGATTTACATTGTAATTACATCCGCTCGAATGACTAATTCCATCCGAACAGGGAATTTATTTAATTTTTTTGCTGCAGCGTCCACCACATCAGCAGGATAAATGCTCTGCATTCCCGAATCCGCAAAGAGAATTTGTGGAATAGTCCCACCGTACCCGGGAACTGGCATTAAGCAAAGAAAAGGCTTTCGGTACGGTTGGCGATTTAAAACGGCTGCTGCCCTTGGATTGGACTTTCCCGGGGCTTTCGAATGATTGCATTTTAATTAGAAGAAATTTGTTTTGCAACGAGTGCCCGCTTAAAGGGGATGAGCCTCTGGGAAATGCGAAAGAGCTGGGACACCTTAAATGCAGATACTACCACTCGCTTCAGGGATTTCATGGAATGCGCATTACCTTTACACAATTTTATTTTTGTATGTCTTATTTACTATCCTTAAAAATATAACGGAGAGGATAATCTTAATATACATAAATAATATAACACTGTTCAGGGAACGACACGTGATTCCAATCGAAGTTTTCTTGCAGATTATGAATCTGAAAAGCATAATGCTGCTCTACATCGCACTGACAGTAAAAACAACTAAAAGGATAAACAAAGCAAATATTACATACCAACTAAGTGCCATTAGTGAAAATTGAACATTTCGAAGTTCAAAAAGGGTTTTTGGCCTAATATGGACTCGAACCAAGGTCCTCCCATGATTTGTCTTGTAATTTTCTACTAGATCTCATTTCCTCGCCCTTATCAATCGATGTAACTCGCTCTTATCAATCGATTAAATACTTGCTGTTGTTTAAAAAGATTAAAACGTTATT
This sequence comes from Proctacanthus coquilletti, assembly GCA_001932985.1. Taxonomy (NCBI): domain Eukaryota; kingdom Metazoa; phylum Arthropoda; class Insecta; order Diptera; family Asilidae; genus Proctacanthus; species Proctacanthus coquilletti. The sequence continues at coordinate 798,382 of MNCL01000037.1, read as the reverse complement.
AAGTTCTGCTATTTTGTTTTAATTCAACTCCTACTATAAAATTGGCTTAATTTAATCAATGACTTTCTTATGTATTTTACTTAATTACCCACAAGCAAGTACTAAAATTGTCACACTTAAAATTAGCATATTAATCTGGGTGGATCGATTTTTCTTCTGACACTAGAGGAGGAGGGTTTGGCAAAGGCATATCAAGCAGGGGTGAATTAGGTCGGTGAGTGGATATTATTTGAAAAGACCTTATATACCAGTGTTAACGGATAAAAGACTCAAAAATTCATGTCACTCCCGACATTAAAGTTAAAGTTCTTCTAGCCCAGGTACTTCTAGGTAACAGTCATGTGTTACCTAAAGCTGTATGGAAATCGGGCGTGCATTTTCTTTTTTCTTTACAAATTATTTGTAGCAGCTTTTACCACTTCCATTGCGTTCATCTCCATTCTAACCATAGAAAGCGATGAATTAAGTGCAGGATGGGAAAGAGGAATGGCTTCGGATGGTTGCATAAAATCAGACAATTATTCAAATGCACATACACCGCCCATCTTGCCCCCAGTTTTTCTTGGTAGCCTCAATGCAAGCGAAGATCCATTAGAAGGTGTTGAAGAAGTCATCGTCCTCGGCGGTTTGCACCCTCTTATTAATCAAGGACTATCCTGAGGCGTATGTGCAATGTATGCGGAGATAAATGCGCCCTGCCCGGCAGCTCTTTTCCCTTCCTTGCACAGACGAACTGTACACTTCAATCAATTCAGCACTTACTTCTTTTTATTTATCGAACCGAGCTAACGCTGAGTTCCCGGGGACGGGTTCCTGTGGTTTACAGCACGGCCACCCCGGGCATCCCTGCTCCGGCTGTCCCTATCATTCACCTGGAATATTTCATATTCCGCAAAAATTGTTGGGTTGGCTGGGGTGTTCCCGTAATCAAGGAAGCAGTGAAATGCATAACAGTTATTAACTGGGAGCCCGGTGCCCGGACCAGGTAAGCGTGCATATGCCTTCACACAAGATCAAATAGGAACAGCTATTCCGGGAGCAATTCCGTACATTGTGGCCTGAAAATAAATTTCAATTTGCAGAACGAACAAAGGGCCAAGGGAGCAGAAAATTCCATCGTACACGGTAAACTGGCTGGCTCTGTAGTGCTCGAAGGGGGGCGGGCGGATCCCAGTCCCCGCCCGTCCGTAATGTACCTGGTGCACCCAAGGCTTAAACATTAATTTTGTTACGTATGTTAATTTACTTGATGCAATTTCATACATGGAATTCTCAACTGCAAAGATATCGCCGGGGGCCCTCGAAAGCTAAGGCACTAAATTGATAATTGCAATAATTACAGTCGCTGCATTTACTTGCCCGAATGGCTTACAATACTGCGGACACGACTTTCCTCTTAGCTTCGAAAATACGGGTGGGAAATTCCTCTCGCTTTCCTAGCATTTTCCGGCATCAGGAGCTACTCTGCGGGCAATTGAAAAGCTGCCGCTCGCCGCGAATGTTCGTAGCTCATCCTCACTCCATTGCATCACTTGACTGGTTTAAACATTTTCAAGTCGTTGCAAAGAAACCCCCTTTCCCCTGGGTGCTCTCTTTGTGTGGGTGTGGGTACTTATGCTCTTAAGTTTGGGCATTTTGTATAAAGTTATAGTTGTTTTTATTGCAATTTCTTTTAACGAATTGCAATTCGAGACGGAGAAATATCTTTAGTAGTTTCAAGGTTCTATTCCCATCGTCGGTGCAACTCGTTCATACAAAATTCTATTGTTAAAAAAATTTATGGTTGGGAGTACCAACAGAGTCATTTTGGACCAGTCCTTTTTAACTGCTTTCAATTAAGACCGATTCGGTTTTCTGCACCACAAGAAGGGCATTGAAAATTAAACAAATACTAACTAAACGTTGCTTTTGAACACATTAAATCGTTTATTGTAAATTATATGTTCACTAATTTGCTAATTGCGCAAATTTAGGTCATTTGCGTCTGGAAAATCTCTGTCTGTTCTTCACCTACGACAGATCAATCGCGGCAGAGAAGTTTTCGCCCTCTTTAGAAAAGTAGTTGTTGTAGTAGGAATACTAAGGTAAAAATTTTGTGACTCTACTTCGGTTTGTGTTCAAATACGACAGTGGAAACTTTTAAAGTGGATACAAATGGTAAGAAAAGTTTTTTGTTGCCATCCTGGAACTCATTTAAGCTTATGTAACTATCTAAACAGAAATAAATTTAGATCGCTATAGTATGAAAGCATAAACAGATGTTCTGCCTTGGTATAGACTAGGATCGTGAGTCATATAAGAGCCGATCGTAACTGTTTCATACTTTGGACTAAATCACTATAAAAAAATAATATTGACATCTAAAACCTTCATGTATTTTGAAGCAATTTTAATTTCTTCACTTTCTGAGTTTTGGGGTTAAATGATTTGCAAAAGACCGGCTCGTATGTTACTTTTATTCGTAATCGAGAGTAGATCCTTGAGACAAATCTAGCCCTGGTCTATCTGAAATCAGAAACTTCATCATCAAAGTGTTGGTATCGTTGATTGTAGCCGCATTTTTATTTTCGCGGTTTTGAATTAATTAATTAAATACTTCATAGAGTAATAGGTGATTTGTTTGCACAGAGTAGAGAGCTGATGAGATAATAAGAACTTATAGCATTAAGCTAGAATTAAAAGCATTTTGTCTTTGATCGGACGAGATACTTCAGGTTTTCACAAAGGAGAGACAGCGCAATGCTCCTACGATCCAGATAAAAATCAACTATTTTTTTATTTGTTCTGGAAGATATATTTATATTTGTTTTAGGCTCGAAGAAAAGACATCGGGTTTTTTATAAAAACACCCATTGAAAGTAATTATCTAGTTTTAAGTAAAAATCATCTCATTGTATTTAGTGCAAGGGAACTCAAACTAAGCTGAACAAAGCACGTTATGTAATATTAGAGATTCCGGAAAGTTCTAAAAAGTCTTAATTTTATGTAAAAAGTTTCATATTTTGTAAGAAGGAGCAGGCGTCATGGAAAACACAACAAGGACGTTGAATTCTAAAGGAAGAACTCGAATTTAAGTTATTCCGAAAAACGAAGGAAGTGAGCCCTGCTAGTCGCCGCCGGAGTTCACTATCTAAATCGGTTAATTTCGGCTTCGTGATTTCACATTAATTTATGACTGGCAAAGTCTTAAATTTCCTCTTTCCTGCAATGCATGCAGAAACAGAGCCATTTTAAACTTTTTTAAAGTCGGAGAAAAACCGCATAATTACGGGTTGGGGAGGGAGAGCCACCACCGCAAATCCCAACACCAAGAGTCTCACCTTAATGTCCTAACAAGATGGGTTTTTTTTTTACTGCACCAACGAAGCCAGGTGAGCAGTAAAGGGTGGAACAAAGCAGTCTAATTAAAAATTCCTGGCAAAAGGGAGAAAAAAATATCGAAGGTGAAGAAAAAGTTGTAATTAACATTTATTAGCACTTGGAATGCAAATACCTTGAGCTGCCGACGAAGTCGTTGGCATTGTGCGCCTCCGGAGCTTTGTATTATACTGAGGATAAAGTTTTCTTGGGCCGTTTCCACCTGAACGCTTTCTTTAAAGAAAAAACAGACATTTGTTTCATTTAATTAGGGAAAGAGGGCGAAAGTTTGCTGCTAATATTCATTTTCCCATTTCAGCGGCTGTGCCAATTGTGCGGAAATTCAGTTCCAACTTTATCAAACCATGATCTTGCTTTCGAAGTTTGCTTGTGTTGTTTTTATTTTATTTTTTCTTATTTCTACTATGTTTACCTTTAGAAATCGTAATCTTTTTAAATATAAATAAAATGCTAAAATCTGCTCCACGGTAACAATAGCCTGAAAAATTATGAAAAGTGAAATCACTGGCGTCGCGAACAACAGATTCATTCTTTAGATTATTTTGAGTAAGGCTAGGCGTGACAGTGCTAGGACTTAAATTTTTTATGACCCACATTTGAAATATGAAAGAAGTAGCCTTAAAGTAACTTTTGACGGTGTTTTGTATGCCAGTTCCATAACACCAGTTTAGTTCACCGCATCGTACATGAGTGCAATTCGCGCCTTTACGACGGGTCGTTTCTAGCGTCTAGTCGTCTTAAGCCCCAATAGCAGAATTTTTTCACATGCGATAGGAATTTAACTAAAGTATTAAATGTCCTCTAGATCTTCATTTATTTCTCTGTTCCCAGATCTCGAATCGAGACGTTACCTACTCCAGTTTATTCCTAGGTGCATTGTAGTAATAGTATTTTGCGCAGGAAACCAGACACAAACTTTTGACTTGGCATCTACTAATAAACTACCTATAAATAGCCAATATTAATATAACTTCCGAGAGCATATTCGCTATATCCGTTGATGTGTCTCTCTATGACTCCAAATTGATGAAACTAATTTTTTTAGTGCCGTTAAAGGTACCTACAAAAGATTTTGATAGAACCCCAGTCGTCGTACTGTCCGAGTACATCGAGGACGAAGTGGTATACTGCATTCAGGTTTTGAAAGAAGAATTGTAATTCTATTTGACTTTAATTGAACGAAGTAACCACTAGAAAGTTGTAGCCACATAGTAGAAAGATTTTCAACTCAATGTTGGCATAGGACAACCGAAGAAAGCCGAGTGAGATTCAGTGATATCCTAGCAACTTAAAAAATTAATTTCATTCGCCTTCGGCGTACCCATTCCCCAAATAAACAAATGGCATAATGCCTCGTGAAAGGCTGAATACGACCGAGAGAGGCTCCTGTAGTTGTAAGGCTCGCTAAATATAGCGTCGGGGCCATAAGGTTTTTCTCGCCGCTAGCTTCTTCGTGTCTACATAGATACACCAGTTCATGAAGTAAAGAATAAAAGTCGCTGCCTTAACAGGAGGAACCATGAAGCCAAGATAGGGCTATAAATTCAGCAGCACTCTAGGTTTATTTATTTTCTATTATACTCAGGAAAATATAATAGCATGGGTTTTCTTCACTTCCCTCTGGCGTATATGTAGGCGGCGTGCAGATAGGAATGGAATTGCTGGGTGGTGGAGGAAAATGGAAATTGTCAGAAATTTATTTATGAGGAAAATTTTCTTTTTCCTAGGTTTCCCTTCCAGCTCTAATACTGATTACTTCCCGGAGCTTTAGCTTAATTGATTTTCTCAATTAAAAATGAACCCAAATTGAGTTCATTGCAAATGTTGCAATTCTAGACAGTTGACCTTCGAAAGTTTGTTCGGATCCTACTAGATGTGCTGTCTGTAAAAAATCTGCAACAAACCAAGGATAAAATACGGCAACATCCTCAAAGAAAACATGCAGTTGTTTTCAAAACGCTACTTTGAGCGTTTCACATTAATACTTTAACCCTTTCACCTTTTGCGCACATATCACAGTCCTAAAAAAAAATTACAAATCCTCTCAAGCAAGAAAATATTTTTCTCAACATAACGTAAAATCTCGTAGCGTTGATAAAAATTTAAAAAATTTTCATCGGAAAAAGCTGGGAATTATATGAACTGGAAAGATGGTAAATAATTCCCGCAGACATCTGGCTTATTACGATAAGCAAGGAAATCCTACCGTCTATAAAGTGATTTATATTCATTGCCGGATTCGGGGTTAAAACGCGCAGAGAATCTTTCCCGAAGGTATTGGAGGTTTTATGTTCTTGACAGCCAGAAAGGAGAGGATGAATTGATTTTTTCATCAGAAATTCAGAAAAGTTAAAAGATAAATTTAAGTTTTACGTTCATTTTGTTGAAATTAATCGAATTCATGTATCTGCATATGCAGTTGAGGCTTTTGATTTGAATAAAGGATACTATGGCATGCACATCACGTATGCTATGCAGAATTTTTGCGGACATTTTTAATACGGTTAGATTCTAATTGAGGCCTTAATTTTAATGTGTTAACAAAAACGAAGACGTGGAAAATACGTTGCTATAATTTGTAAACCTTAAATGGTATTTAATGGGTTTGTTAATTCACTTAACTCATTTCATGGGCTCAAAATAGATCCCGGGTGATATAAAAGCAGACTGTAATTATGATGAGACTGATTTTGAATTAGTGAAAATCAGCATATGTCTTTATTTATATAAAGCATTAGAATATGCCTACTCTTTAGAATTCTGTAAGAAATAACACTTACAATGCTGGGGTCATGTTTGACCCCACGAACTGGATAATGGTTGTTGAAATGACGAAATGAGTTGAGGGTAGATTGTAGATTGTAGATTGTGAGAGGTGGGTAAAACATACCCCGCACTTAGACCATACCCACTGTAGGGACTGTACAATAATTCGAGTTTCTCATTTTTAATTTTAATTAATTACATTAATATAACAGATCACTTCGGAAATTCTACGGAATGTATGGATAGGATTTGCCTCGAGGTAAACATTTTTATTCTAGTTATGTTTGAATTTAAACTTTTGTTTTTACCAAACTTCTTCTTTATGTTAACTTAAAAATACTTATACTTATTTTATTGTAAGCTTATATAAGCTAGCTGTTCAAATTAGCAAATATTTGTTTGAAAAGTACTGGAGCAAATGTGTTCAAAATACGCTTCATTTAGCACTTTACATGGCGACAGAGTTTCCAATTTCTTTATACAGATTCAAGAAAATTCCTCCAAAATGTGTTCTAAATTCTGAAGGTTTCAAGGACAAAAATAAATGAAAGTAAATGGAAAAAATCGATCATCCCTCAAAGAAGGATTAAAAAATTGGAATGTGCACTTCAATATCTTTTTTTTTTAAATCTCTTTACATTTCTTTAAGTAGAAATATGTACTCTTTTCATGGGGGTGTTAAACAACGAAATAGCTACTTTCTCACCGGATCCTCCTTCCGTTTAGCACAGTTGATGGATTAAATATTTTAATTGCGCTCAGAAGTAAATCAACATTGTCTGGCGGATTATCTATGGACAGGACATAATCAAACCAGATTAGCATCCTGCGATGGGTTACATTTTCAGTGGCGCGAGAACCGTGTAAATCTATTCCAGTCTGTCGCTTTATCTTGGCGCGGTGCTTATCTGAATTAAAGTTTTATGCATCTCCCGGTGTCGTGTTTTGTATTTCGAATGCGAAGTAATCCCAAAACTACAAAAGTTTCCTTAATGCCAGACATAGTTAGGATCTAAACGCGGGCACAACAAGTGACGGGGTGGAAGAGTGGCGAAATGAAATTTTAATTAAGTACCTGCTCTCATTTGGATTCCCTGACGTGTCACCCTGCCGTGAAATTTATTTCTCTGAATATTATTCAGATGGTGTGCAAAATAAGACACACGTCAGTGTAATCCATAAGAATATTAATTACGCTGAAGTTCTTAATCTTGGCTCAGGACTGTCTCCCGCACGTTTGCTTTTCAAGTGTCTGATATAAACGAGCGATTAATTTTCACCCGAGAATGCCTGCTCTCGTCTAGATCTGGAGCCGGGATTGGGAATATGCAGGGAGTAAATAATTCCCCTGCAAGGTTGCCCCGTAAAAGGAGGATTGTTTAGTCTCAGCAAATCTTGTTTTGTTCTGGATTCTGGATTTATAGTTGTTAGAAGAGGGATTTTGTGTACATCCTTTTGAGGGGGGACTATCATTATGCACGTGTTTCCCCGGCTTCGTCGTCGCCGTCAAGGTGGAGCGCACCCAGGGAAGCCCCAAAAGAAAAACATTACACTCCTCTAGCGAGCTGAGGCGAACTAGATAGAAAGGTGGTACACGAGCGATTATGCGGCGAATCTTCATCCGTGTGCTCGTCCTTGTAATTAAAGTGCATCAATGCGGGATAGAAGCACCGCTGTTAATTAAAAATCGTATTGGGCGCGGTCAGGCGCTTCACTCACGTGTTCTGATACTTCCAAATTGCTCAGACTCCACGGAAGCGTGAATATGCACATGCACATGCCGAAATGCCCACCCACTCCAAGTTGTAGCAAATTATTTTTTAAAATTTAACAACCAACAAAATTAAACCCCAACTCGATTTAACTTTTGATTGCGGCTGTGTGTAAGCCCGCACCTCCGACCTCGCCTTACAGAGCACACAAACATTTGCTCATTCTCGATCCGCAGAGCTCGCATTCACCCAACTTAGTCATGTCCATTTCATCAAAAGTTCAGATGTTGGTCCGGCATTGCTCGGAAATGCTGTGTTTAGTTTTGTTAATTACATTACCAGCAATTTCTGTTCTTGATTTAAAATATTAAAAACGGACAAGTGCAGAGGCCCGAGCCCTTCGCCATGGCTGATTGGACTGCAAATTTGCTCTCGAAATTAATCCTTCTGATGTCGGTCAGTTTTGAATGCCAGTAGTCCGGCCAGTTCCGCGTGTTTACGCCACATTTTATACCCACTTGTTCTGCAGCGGTGGAATATTACTTGCTGGACAGCACACATGATTGAAAGGTTTCTGATTATGCATCGCGCTCATATTAAATGCACTTTCTACGGACAGTTTACACAGGGATTATCTGCATTCGCAAAATATTGCCTCTATTAGTAAAATTTACGTTTAATTTATACTTAATTTTTACACATATAAGGTTCAAGGGTTGGAGTATCTATCCGTGTATCCAGAGACTTTCTATACATTTTGAAAAACTTATAAAAAGTTTTAAACTTTCTCATATTGAACATGTATACGAAAAAATATTGATTAACAATAAGAATTATCATACTTCATATCTTTAATGTCTTGATTTTTTCAAAAGCTTTCTAAACGATGATAATAAAAAAATTTAAATTATATTTCATCACAATTGTGCTCCATATCTACGATTATGTAAAAAGCAAAATATAAATCTCATTTCTTTTAAGTTTTAAGTAGAAGCAAACGATGTTGTTATATTTAAACTCTTTGTGATTTTTATAGTTGTTTAGTCAGGTATTAAATAATTACTGGTAAAATAAAAATGTTTTATACCAAGAATGATTTTAATTGAACATCAAACTTTTCAACGATTACAATTGCCTTGGGTTTTATCAAAAAACAATAACTTTTGTCTGATAAATTGAAAATTCAGCAAGTAATATTACAATAATTCATAACTTTTGAACGGTTAATTATCACAATTCCATTATATAAGGTGTGATCAAAAACTAATCGGACTGCCGTCGCAAGCGTTCTCTGGGAAACGTTCGGCACGAAAAATACACATCGGCTAAAAGTAAAAAGGCTCCTCTATCAAATCCCGCTTACCGCAACTCAACAGTTGAAAGAAGGCTATACGAAGTGCTGCATATGCTGGTGGTTTTAGGAGCTAGAGAAAACGTTTCGAGCGGTGCATTTTGGCGGATAAGAATTACTTTGAAGGGCACAAGTCCGGTTAATCTTCGATCACGCTTGGTAGTTTTGAATGGAAATGTTTTAATAAGATTAGGCTTTCTTTTGATGTAATGTGTATTTAAATTTAAATACCTACGCCAAATGAAAGACTGATTTTCTGAAATTTTTTTATTATGGCTTATATTTCAATATCCAGAACAGCGTTTAACAAAATCCGATGAAAGATTTCAGATGTTTGTACATACGCTTCAAAATCGCACTATAGATATTCTGATATATTTCAAAAAATTTCCCGAGGAGATAGTAGGACCCGAAAATGTTGTTGTAGCAATTAAATCGGACATGAGATAAAAGCCCTGTCCCCTGTTCAGGAAAACTTTGTACAATTTAATTTGACCCCGCCATGCCGCCTTTCGGTGAACGACTTAATTTTCCTTGTCATCAAATCGATTGTTATGTGTAGGACGCGCGACTCAAGTCGCAGAGCGATCCTCCCCCAAAGGTCAACTTTGTTTTAAATCGTTGTCCCGCGTTGGGTCCCGAGAGAGGACACGACGACGTGCCCGACTCTGGGGTAGCGTACTCGAGGACGGCAAAGGAAAACTTAACAAACTGCTGATTGATAAATATTTAAGGAATATCAACAAAGCGAAATAATTGAAAGAAGTGAAGCGTTCGTTTCATGAAATGTTTGGATTGTTCCCAGATGGTTGCTGTAATCAGCGACGCGTATCTTTCCCCAAAAAGTGTTCTATTCTCGACTGAGTTCGGTTCCATTCAACCCGGACTGAGCCCAACCCGGGAATACGAGTCCCGACCGAAGAATACCGTCTTACAATCTCCACTGCCACCACTTTGTTATCCTCGGAGCGAAATTAGCTTTCATTGTGCCAGAGAATGGGGGTGAGGATTTTAACGACGACAAATATTTAATGAAAATCAACAATTTAGAGGATATTAAAGCAGTGATGTTTCACTTTGCCCATCAGTCGCAAGTCGCGAATCGCGGCTTCAACTTTTCCTCTCGACTTGATTTGAATAATGTCGGGCCTCACATCGAGTGATCCTCACTTTACGGCCACTCGCGGTGTAATTTTAATTTTATTACGAGTCCCAGAACTGAAGAAAAGATGAATTGGAAGATAGGTGAGTAAATTCTGCCCTGTTTTATGATTAAGTGCTGACAAGGATCTCTATTCCCGCGGAAATTAAAGCAAAATATCTGGAAAATTTTATGTCCAAGATTGTTAATGATTCCTTTCTTTTGCCCGTTAATGGTGTTCCATGGACGGTGCGGAGACGCACAGGTCGTGCGCATTTAAGATTCTGATTAGGCACGCATTGCAGCTGTAATAAAATTATGAGCACATCCCAGGAGCCATCGTGCTATAATGCTCGGTTAGGTAACCACAGTGAATAGGTAGGCAGTAGATAAGCACAGTCTACACAGAGGTGAATTACACAAGGGAGCCCCTTTTCCATTTGCCTGATAATGAATGTTAGAAAAATGGCTTAAATAGAAATTAGTGGCTAAATGGATACAGCTATCGTTTTATTTAAATAAACACATTCTGTGGTGATTAGCCCAATTCACATTCAGGCGAGTAGATATTATTACTAATTGGAAATATTCCCATGATTATATTTATCCTTTCTAATCCCTAATCTGCAGGTACTGTGGATCATATGTTTTTTAAACTTAAAACTACATATATGCATTAAAAGTGTGATATGTGTGTATGGTTTTACCTCACGCACCTTTCGGATGTATGGTGCAAAATGTTTGTATTAAATGAATTCAAATAAACGTAAAAAATTCTACTCTTATTATTTTTAATTATTTTATCCCTAGGAAATCCTTAAATTATTGCTACTAAAAGCACATATTAAGAATTTAAATGATTTAATATAAAAAACTAACTACGTGCATTTAATTGATTAAATATTTATCAAAACCAAAAACTTTTTCTACATTTTTATAAACTACACAGTAAAGCAAAAAGGTTCTTTAGAGTCCGTCAATTTAACGAAGCTATAGAATATTTTAAAAAGTGTGTTAAAATGCGCTCTTCGAGATACGAATAAACAAAATAATAAATAATTAGAATTATTTGGTTTAAATCACCTGGAGAGGCGTGATGTTGGACATCGTTTGGTTTGTTCATTTTTACAAGGGCGCGTTTCGAGAAATGAATAATCGAAAAGTTTTCAAACATAAATAGTTCATTTATAAATAAGTAAATAAATAAAGAAAAATGAAAAAAACACGAAAATATTGTTTATATTATTATTGTAAAAATTTCGCAAAAGAGAAAAAAAGCAGCCCTAGTTTCAGGCAAATATTTCTATTCTACACGTTTCGATTCAAAAAGATACTATTACGAAAAGTTCTAATATAGTTAATATTTGCACAGGTACGTAATCCTTTAGACATAATTGCACTTTTAATTTAATTTTTCTATATTCTAAATATATTTTTTATTTTTAATAATTATGCAGAACTTCACTTTTAGTGTTTTTAGAAAACCGTTGAATATCGAGTCCCTACTTGTTTTGAAAACTCAACAAAATGTTAACAATGTCCAATTGTTGTCTGTTTCTTTCACCAACAGTGAAGTCCGTATTCCAAATTTTATAATAAGCCTTCGATTGATCAACACATTTTATTTTCCCATCGCAATAAATATTAATACCAAACGGCAGAGTCTAAACAATCAATCAATCTCTGCTTATTTAAAAGTAAACGAATACCTACATAACACCTTTTAAATTGGAAACATTTCAACGATATCACTCCTTGTATATTCTCGAAATAAATCTCAGGCATTTTTTATTTTCTTCGGGTGCGGCCTATAAAAACTTTTTCTCAGAAATTTACATGTTTTTTATTCAATCCGGCAGGAGTGCTTCAAATCAATATCCATCTATTTTAGCCAAAACAGATTTGTGTGTATTTTGAACAGTCATCGGGCCGTAATTTGATTTTGGCTTATATTTGTATCCGCCACCTTAACAACCTTTGGGGCACTCGTTTTAAATCATTTTCCTTTTGAATTTGTCCTGTTTTATATTTTATTGAATGATGTGCTTATTGACGCAAGGTTGAAACGTTACGAAGATTAAAAGTTCTGTCTTTGTGCTGAATTGCATTATGCTTTAAATAAATTACGCTTAAAGTAAAAACAGTGTACTGATATTTTTCCTTTTATTACTTTAATATTTACGTTAGAAGCCTTCAAATCTTAGGATTAAGAAATTGTTTAGAGTATTTTTCAAACGAATGTTTGAAATTCCATTGGAGTTAACTTCAAAGATGTTTTATATTTTATGAAGAGAACTTAGTTCACTTTTGGGCTTTGTATGTTTTTGGAACGGATACTACTGAATGTATGGACGCGTGCAATTATCAGGGTATAAGCCATATAAGTTTTAAATGATACATACCTGAAATAAAATCATTTTTATGTTGAAAACATGGCTGGGACATATCCTTGAGTATATCTCCACTGTGCTGTTTTTAAAAAGTACTTTATCCTGAAACGCTCGTATGCTTTTATGAATATGCAAATATTGATACTGATGCATGTTCGCATCATCCCATTTTGAGGGAAAAAGCTGCAAGAGATGGATGTGAAATAAAGTACTAAAGCTATAAGTAAGAAGACCTTTATACAATAATTTAAACGAACATAACTATGTATTTAAATTCCTTTTCTGGAGTGATATTAAAGCACGTAAATATTCTGGCCCATTTATGGCAATATTTATAAAGCTAGTTTCTAATTTTCAAAATAAATTTTGTGAAATATTAAGATAAAGTGTATTTCTTTAGAGTGGAGGTATTAATTGTAATGTATTACGGATTATAAGATAATTAAGATGTACTTTTTGTGCTTTTGCTTTTTAATTTGTCTATCGAATACTCCTTTAAAACTAATGCAGAATGTGAAAAAATACCAAATTCTGCCAAGTATTCTATTAGTACTGTGAGTGATCAGTGTACTGATAATAAAATAATAATATAACTTCGGAATGTAACATTCGCCAAGAAGAATTGGCAATACTACACCTAGGTTTTCATTTCACTATTAACTTTAGATAGTCATCACTTGAATTTTATTTCCTTTTGAAATTTTGAAAAAGTATACGTCAATGGTCTCTTATCAAAGTGTGAGGCAACAACACATAAAACTAACATACAATTCTACGATATCTTCATTGCCTGGAATCAATACAAAATTTTAGAGTAAAATAAAAATAATTTTCCTTTTCTTATTATGTGGGCCTAATTTGGATAAAAGGCAATAATAAAACAAAAGTTACGACTTCGATAGATAAGTCGAAATTCTTAAGTAGCTTTGGTTGCCACTGACGTCATTTTCCGAGAACTATCAAGCCAGATTTTAATTTTGTTATATTAAATTGCGGTCACTAGCTGTTCTAGTTGAATTTTCCGGTTAGTTCTTATAATTGGTGTCTTGTGTTATTATATTACTATTTTTGCAGAAAGAATTTAAGCTTGTAGATATTTTAGTCCCTATGCAAACTTGGAAAGAACCCATGAAAGTTGTAGGTGTAAGGTAAATACGAAGGTAACTTTAATAAAAACTTTTTCAAATTAAGATTGTTAACTTAACAATAGGTATATATTTTTAACTAATTAACTAACTAGCCGAATTTATAATAGGTACTAAAATTTCGGTGTTTCATGAGTTTAATTAAGCTCGGGGAAATGAGACGGTGAGAAGAGTTGTAAGTTACGGCCTTTAGGAGGTCACTTCTTAAAACGCCCCAAAACTTTGTTTTACTTCCCAAAAACTCCATCGGTTAATGAAAGCACAAGAAGTACTTCTGTTGCATAATGCAGGAAAATTAAAGCGGCCCGCCCCGGGGACTTCCGCCGGTACCTTCGCCCTCATTAAGGCTGATTTATTGCTTTAGTTAAATTCCAACTATTCGGAACGGCTGAGTTCGATTGTGTGTGAATAAAATATGGAAAGGATGTTTTTGAGTTGAATAGCAGCTTCACTGGCCTTATAAATTTTTAAGGCGATCTCCTTTTCTAAACACACACCCGCACAGCAACATAACACTCCCGAAAACATTACTTTAGCTGATTATTACCTCAGGAGCGGACGTGACCAGACTGGGAACGGTTCCTTATTCGCATAACTCTGCCGTCGTTTTAGGGTCTCGTTATGTTTTCCCGATTCACCGCGTCGAAATAACTTAATCCAGTTTATGCGGTTCGAGGAAGATGTTGTTCTTCAAAAATTTATTGAATAATACAAAATTTATAGTCGCGGTTTGTAATAACACGTGCGCCTTATTCTTTTTTATATCCGCAATTCATAAAAGTTATTTCGCTTTTATTGTTATTCGCAAACATTGCCAACATCGCGAACATCGCAAAAATTCTGCTGTTCGATTGCTGGCCACTGAAATTTTCTTTAAAACTGCTTTCAGTTTTTGTACCGGTGTGCAACTCTAGCAATTGAGAAGTTTCCAATTGTTTTTGAGGCTCAAGTCGAGAATATCAAGCGGGGAGGTCTCCCGGCACTTGTTGTGCGCATTTTTATCCCTTATCATCGATAAATGTTCCAATATACTGACTTTACAACGATGATAGCATCCACCACGTACGCTGCCGGCGTACAGAATACCATGAACTAGTGCAGCGCTATAAGTAGAATAATTGACGATTTATTGGGCTATACTCCTCCTTCCTAAAAATTCGAATCTGAATTTCTCAGCTTTAGACTGCTACTTTTAGGAATTATTAAAAAGATGTGCCATAAATCCTATTACAAAACATACTTTTTAAGATTATCAAAACATGAATATTCTTAAAACATGCATTTGAATGCAGTATCAGTGAAATGATCTTAAATAATTATAATTGCTGAATGTAAGATTTTCTTCATATAAATATAAAAATGTTTCCTTTAATATATAAACCAAATTATGTGTGTAATATACGAACTATTTACATATTTTCTTTTTAAACACGCAACCTCTAGAAAATGTCTCAAACCATTGTGGTCACCGATGGTCCAAAAGATCCGATCCCATCAGTTTTTTCAAGAGAAATTTCTTTAAAATCTTCTTCTTCAAGGGAAA
Organism: Proctacanthus coquilletti; assembly: GCA_001932985.1. Lineage (NCBI taxonomy): Eukaryota > Metazoa > Arthropoda > Insecta > Diptera > Asilidae > Proctacanthus > Proctacanthus coquilletti. Next base: position 782,956 of record MNCL01000037.1, on the reverse strand, counting down.
CGTTAATTTTAGTAAACAATTGGATCTTGTAAAGAAGACCTTTTTGTATGTCCATAAATTTTTATGAAGTGAAATCGCAAGTAATTGATAAACAGTAAAAGATTTCGATAAATTAAAAATTAGGAATTATAATAATACAGAGTACGCTTAAGATAATACAATGTTATATTAATTATGGTTTGAGAAACCAATTTAAATAAGTATACATGCAGGTTTCAATAGTTTAGATGTGTAAAAATGTCGTACTGCAATTTACTCATTGAATTCAAAATGTTTCGTTAACTATAGCAACTGGAAAAATGTTTCGCGAACTAAGAGCTTTTATTGATATATGGGACTTTTAATGAATTCAGAAAACAAATAACCGTGAATATTAGATTTAAATTTTCGTAAAATTACGGATGATATTCTCATTCTTAATATCTCGATGTTTTTTTTTTGAATTTTTGGTAAAATGTTCTGGGAAGAAATCACTAATTGAGGGTACTTAAAATACTCGTACAACTTTCTAGTTCTAAGATTTGATGTGATTAATTTCCCTATCAGTGTATAACATTTTAAAAGTATGTTAACAGATTACTAACGATACGCAATAAAAATTATTTGACTTTAATAAAATAACAAAACAAAAAAATACGTGTATGATTTTCCCGTTGAGGAAAATGTTTAGGAAATTTTAAATTATATCTTAATTAACTATTTATTTTAATCAAAACGAAATGCCGAAAAAAAACACGATGTGTGTAAAAATGAATGTGTGCATAATGTTATTTTGATTTTGAAAGTAAATCGCTTAAAATTATATTAAATTTTTTTTATCACGTTAAAAACGACTAAAAGGTTAAAGTAGCACTAGTATATACCAATTTATACACATATGATTTGTTGTTAAGGTTAATGAAGAGAAGAAGTATAATTTTGCATAGTATTATGATGATTTTTAGAGAAAGAATCATTCGGTGAAGTACGTTGTGATTTTCTAGCTTTATAGATCTGTGGAAAATAGCTAAAGACTAATAAGATATAATAAAGATTTAAGGCTTTCTGAATAAACTCATGTTTTCTCCTTCGAAGCGTTAAAGTATTTTCAATGTCAATACGTCAATTTAGGAGTTTCACGACTGCATATTTAAGTTCAGATATTTACACGAAGTAAATTAGCAAGAGTTCCAAATAAAGTCTCCTTGATGTCCGATCGGAAAAGTTACATTTCTTAATAGGCTTCAAATGGGGCAGGTCGTCTCGTATTTTCCAAATGGGCATAGTCGTGTCGTTTTTGCTGCCATCTTGGACAGTGTAAAGAGACTTCGAAGTTCACTTAACACTAAGTAATAGTCGACTTGCGGTCAACCACGTGCCAAACAGGGTAACAAGTCATTTCATGCACCATTAGCAGGCACAGATTTACAGAGCCATACAAATTTCTACTGAGGTAAAAGCATTTGCACGCTAAGTGGAAACAATTTATGGATATACGATAGTATGTAGACGGATAAATTGGAGCTGTGCACTAAGTCCAGACCAATCGATTGAAAGTTTGGTCAAGCTTGAGTGTTTTTGGTTAATAACAACCAATTGCATTATGCTGTTAGGTTAACTCCAAAAGGAGGATTGGCCAGCCCGACCGCAAACATCAACTGGATCGAGATAGTGGGATAGTAGCAAATAGCAATAGACCAACAACAACAACATTATGCAGGCTCCCCAGTACCCGGGCACACATGCACGGTTCGTTCACATAAATTTCCATGCAATTTGCCATTTACATGCAGAAAAAGAAGTGGATTCCTACTTGCCCAAAGTGAGCAGAAGCTCTATTTGATTAAAAATTCTGAACGTAAAATCCCAAGTTATGCAGTGTACAGTGCACTCCGGTGGTCCGAACACAAATGGCCGGCAATGTCCTACTCTCCGGGGCACTCCAACCTGGCGCGCTTTTTTATCAATGCTCTGCATTTTTCCATGTGTTCTTAATAAAAAATTATTCAATTTTCGCAGACGGTCCAAGTGGAACTTAATTAAGATTAAACAAGTTAAGGCCACTACCGGACAGAGACCAAATGGGACGCGGATGAGGTTTATTACGGCCGTGCCATGCCGAATGAGTTTTCACATTGAAGGAATGACCAGCAGCAAGGAGATTTCATTTTCAGAAGGTATTAAAAGTGACCAAAAGTAAATTTTGATTCAGTCAGGAGAGCATATCATAAAGCTTTCATTGCTTTAGTAATGGAATCTTTTAAGATCCCATATGTGGAGTAGAATATTTTATTCTTTTACATATTTTAAAATTAAAAACACAAAGAGAAATCCGCATATTACTTTAGCAGAATTTCGGGCTAATTGAATTAAAAGAAAATGTACAAAGTACAACAGAAATGTTGAAGAGATGTAGAAAACTTCCATTTACACTGTCTCAGTTCGACACAGTCATGGAATTGCGGGGATAATTCAATGGATTTTCCAACTCGTTTTATATCAAGATTTATTAAAATTGACTGATCTTTTTCGTAAAACTTGGGCTTGAATTTCGCGGTTTTGTAAAATTGTACAATCTATTGTAAAATTAATGTGCAACCGAGGTTTAGGTAAATTTATACAATTAAAGCACAAAAAACAAAAATTTTGAAATAAGTCAGTTGTAATTATCAATTTGTGCCAAAATGAATGATTATCAATGTTTGATCAGAAAGGTTTTTGCATAAAAGCACTTCTTATTTTATAAATTATTAATTTTAAGTTACTTGGGACCAACGATTTTATGTAGTTTGTAGGAATTATGGTTTGATCGAAGCAAGTAAATCGAGACACTAGGGATCGAGTAGAGCCAGACAGAACCATTTTCGCGCCAGTTTAAGAGAATTGAAAATAGTGTCATGCCAATTTAGAAAAATATGGTGAGTGGAAATATTTTACTTTATTAATTATCTTTACAACCATTAAAAATAATACGAGCTGTGTTTGAATATGACGTAGTCCATGATTGATTACCTATGTGACATCATATACAATTACTGCTTTTGTACAAATCTCGATTATAATTTCCAAGTCTATTGGGAATTGATTTTTCTTTAAAATACTTGAAAAAGAAATGATCATATTCGAGTTTCTTATTAAAATCGCTATATTTGCGTACTAGAAAACGAAATCCTTCAAATTTCAAACGCTGTTTGCCTAAAGAACATGATAATTTACTATCACAATATTTTTACAAATACTGAGAAGACCTTTAAGGCATGAATTACCAAAGCTGCTGTGTCCCTGATTATGCAATTGCATGGGGAATAATTTAATAATTGAATCAAAGGATAATTTAATCACCTGCGTCAATTATTGGCATTTAACTGCAGTCTAATTAGTATCAGCTTGTATCACGCAGTCGTTTATCTAATTGCTCTGTGTGCTGTCAAAGAAAGCCTGATATCTACAACATCTGAAATGCAATACCATCAAACACTCGGTTAAGTGCTGTATTTATAACTTAATTTCCATAATTAGTCTATCACTGATTCAGTTTTATTTTTCACTAAAAATCGATACCTTTCCTCGTTGAAAGGAAGTACTTTGAAAACGTTGGAAGATTGTAGGTTCAAGCGACTTGTTCTTCAGGTAGGCACGTACCATGAAAAAAAGTTTACATTCTTATTTTTAGTTTATATAATTATTATTCTGTTGGTTGTTCAAACATCTTTTTGAATTCTAGGTATTTATTTTAAATTATCCGTACCTACGACTACACGCGTGGACTTTAGATTTAATAAAAAAAATTAATTAAAATAGCCTAGGACATGTTTCAAATAGGGTTGTTACCGAAATTAATTACTGCGTCCACTTTCATTTCGCATCGGAGACATGTTAAATTTCAAAAAAAAATTCGATAAAATCTCAAGGGGTTAATTTTAATAATTTTTTGGGGTAGAAATTTTAATTTTATGGATTTTTGTGGTCGAAATTTCGATGCAAATAGGGTATCAAATTAAAGAGTGCCTTCTGCAGATCTTAGAAAGCAACAACAATCGCGAACTAGATCGGAAATATTCAAGTTAGAGCCAAAAAACATATAACGACTCCCATTTAGAAAAACAAAACACCTACGGATTCTGTTTTTCACTTTGGTTTATTGGCCGTTTTAAATGGATTAATAAATTAAATAAAAATGTCCAAACGCTAAAATGTGTAAAGGAATAAATTTCACTTTATTTTCATCAAAATGATGGTCAATTCTTTTGGTAATCCTAGTACACCCCTAAAATTGGGATTCTGTAACAGAAACTATACTTGAATTATGTTATATTACCTTACTTTAAAATTAGTTGACTCTAAAGAGGGCAATTGTAGTAGAAACTATTTTTTATCTACGATAGATTTGCCTAGTTTATGGACCTGTGTATTCCTAATTTGTTTACTTCACTCACCTGCAGTACATCGTAGAGTTCGATAGGTTCAAGAAATAGAAGTTGATTTTAACAAGCTCCGGACGTTTCGATGAATTTCCGTACCTTCACTCAATTTATTATTCCGCAAATCGATAAAGAATCTTTGGATAAACTTTGAAAATATCTACAAATCAATCTGAGCAGGTTTGGGATTTGTTTCAAAGAGGTGCTAGTGTGGCGTTAGGAATTCTAAGCGCATCGCAAAGCTTCCCTCTACACAAAATGATCCAATAGGTGTGGAGTAGAAAGCACTCAATTATCGGTTCAGATTACTATTTGAATCGAACATTTCGAGTGAATTAATCCACCATTGACAGAAGTAGCGCTTTGTTCAATTTACCAATTAAGCACGCTCTCAACGAAATCCAATTCAGCCGAAGAGCACTTAATCCAAAGGTGAAAGAATTCCTTTCATGGCGATTGGGGAAAAGGATTGTATGACAAGTTTTAAGAGTGAGTTGCCTGTTCAATTGCATTTTTGGAATTCAGTTTGAAAAAAGGACAATAGACGGATTACATTGCCGAATAGGTGTTTACAGACAACGATAAACTATAAAATTTCATTCCATGGGGAAGATCAAAGTAGAATAACCAGACACCTCCTATTCATTTAGAAATTTATTTTAAAAATTTCGAGTTGAAATCGTTGCACGGATTTGCGAAAGATTGTTCTATCAGAAATTATTTTGCAAAAAACAATTTAATATTGTGCGATTGAATCGACGGGTTTTGTTTTAGGTTCGAGAAATAACACAATGAAGTAGATGATTTAAATGTCGAAGGTTTTGCATTTGATTTTGTACATTTTGAAATTTAAAATAAATTAAAGCATTTGATAGCACATGTTTTAAAAATGCTTTTTTGATAAGGTAAATAAATACTTTCAAAAACTTCATGTGCTGATCTATTTTAGGATTGAGTTTAAAATCAAAAGGAATGGGTTTGAGGTCAAAAGTCTTCACAATTTGCAGAAAAAAGCAATAGTTAGTTTCAACAGTCTATTTTTATCATCTTTTGGAGAACTAAGCCTCTATAAATTTAATTTACTTATAGAATTGCTTTCGACATATATGATTTTTATAAATAAATCTTATTAAGTTTTAAGAATGACTTTATGAAAAAATCTCAATGTTTGGTAAACTTGATAAAACGAATTTTATTTTATACGATTCCATGAAGTAGTAATTGAAATATTTTTCTATAAAAAAAAGAAACTCTATGACTGTATGAGAAAAATCTTTATTAAAGGGATTAAATACACTTTCGATGGTTGCCTTTTTTGGCTTTTTAAATTAAAAGATAATAAATAATTTTTTCATGGAGGTTTTTGCTAGCCAACCAAAAATTTTTATACCTTTTCAGTTCAAGGTTTCAGGGTTTCCAAATGTTGTTCAAAAACATTATTATAACCATTTTTAAATTATACCCGGGCAATAGATTCAAGAAATGAAGTGAAAAGGGTCTAAAAACTACCCTGTTCTATTTTTCTTTCCAGACCTTCTGATTAATTTATTTATTCCATAGGAAATGTTATTTTTGCAGACTAAAATCGGAAACTTCTTTATTATTTTTAAGTTTCTTTCTCCGAAGCACCCTTTTAATTCTTGGGAATAACAAATAATCCCAGACGTCCAAATCTATACTCTAGGGTAAGTTATTCAATTTCTGCAAGCTCTACTTGTGGAGGACAATCTGGCGGAATTTTCGTCTGACTGGCTTGTTTAATCAGCTCTGTTTTATTAGAATTCCTGTATCCTTCGAAGTTTTTGATCCACTCTCAAATATTTTACCATATTTTCATTCTAGTTGAGTTTCGAATAATAAAAATTTGTAAAAAGTAAAATGTTTAGCACTAATTTTTCTCGAAAGTGTGATACGGGATATTTAATCATAATTTATTAATTATAAATCAAAATACATGAAAAAAACACTGATATTTGAAGTTTTTGGAACGCTCTGAAAAATAACAAAATGTACAAATAAGGGAAATAATATTCAAAAGAAAGTTTGTGTCTTAAGCTCTACTATATGCAGAAACATAATAAATTATATTTAAAGAAAAGCCCAGTAAAAAAAAAATAAAATCATTTGCATATTAACAATAATTTTTTGATAGGTTTTATCTCCCCACTCGCAACAAATCATAGCAAATTGTAGTAAAGAAACTTATTTGATATGCGTATGTGAAAAAAGCAGGACTTCCAGTTTTTAAAAGACGGCCTAGTTTTAAAAACACAAGAATATAAAAAAATAATACGATGTTGAAAAATTACTCCCTTCTGCTCTTATTACCTGCAAAGGTAGGTCTAAGTTTTCGCGCGTATCTATGCATGCATATTGGATTCTTCATGCCCTCGTAGCATTGCAACAGCTGGATTTTAATAAATGAGGTGTCATTGCGCCGTATTACGCCCTAGAATTACACTGGATGAAGTGTCAAGAAATAAAATATGACGGTTCAGATCTTAACGACAATTGCTTCCCGAGAAATCCATGCATGCTGCATACAAGGCAGCCAAATCTCGGTAGAAATTGAAAAAATTGTCGTAAGACGTCCTGAGATGGCACTTCGAACCACCCAATGGCACATTTTTGCGCAGTAGGGTTTTTTAATGTACTTAATTTTTATACTTGTTTTACGATTTTATCAATGCAGTAAAATAATGAGTATGATAAAATTAGAACATTTATCATCATATGGAACTTGTATATACTGCAGTGATTTACGACGTTAACATGTTTCGTCACCCTTGAATATTTTATTTTTTCATCAATTTGGAATTTCCATGGATGGCATCGCGACGCGGTATTGCTCTGATTGCGAGGCGCTTATTGCGGGCCAGGCCCTAATGTCGCCGTCACATCTGGTTAAGTCATCCATATAACAACTGAATCAGGCGCCTTCCAATCCGCAGCCACTTTAGATTCGATACAAAATTAGAGTGAAACTGTTAATGAACCGCGTGTTGCGTCTCCGCAGTTGATCCCCAGGGGTGCGCCACATGTGTCGAATATGACGTGATTAACAACATAAGACCGCTTTGGAACTTGACTTATCGTCAGCATCTCATCATCCTGCGGCAATTTCCAACACATTTATCACCGTCATATCTTCATAGCGGTGTCGGCGCGCACCCATCCGGCCCCATCCAGAACCTCATCCCCGCCGGGATGGTGTTTACATAAAAAAGCGATCACCCCATTTGCTTACAATGCGACAATGAAAAATCTAATTTCCTCCATCCGACCCGCAGCTGCTGTTTGTCGTCGCCGGATCGCACCCGCGCGAAAATGGGATAAAAGTAAAAGGCCGCGGAATGCCAGGAAATTCAGGGAAAGCTCACAGAAGTACTCGCCATGGATTTTCGCCTTTCCATCTGCTCCGTGTCTGGTTTTTAATATGGGGACGTTTTCCTATTTACCATCCTCCGACACCCCCAGGCGTCTTTTTCTCACCCGCACGCTATTCCCCGTGTCAGCTTATTATTGGAGGTGGTGCGATGAGGTTGTTATGTTTGTACAGACGTGTTACATAAATGTGCAGCTACGTGGCTTTGGCTTCTTAGTGACGCACCTGGAAATGTTGCAGACGTCCCGAGGTTTATAAGATTTTCCCTTTTTCGAGGAGACAAGCTTTAAGCACAGTCGACTGCTGAGATTTGTACGACTCAACATCTCGTCCATGCCCTCTAACGCCGGAAGGTGTGTGGTATGGAAGTTTTATTACGTTGCCTCACATGCACCGGGCGCCGGGGATTTAATAAGTGACTACTTTCTTGCCCCAATTTACTGTCCTAGATGTTTTGCACCTTTCACAACGTGAATACGGTGCTTCCTAATATTTACATCACTAAGCACCGGCTGGGAGGTGTCACATTTTCGCTATTCCTTCCCGTATGCCCGGGACAGCCCAAGTAGATCAGATGCATTTATTGATGCAAAAGCTGGGAAAGCACTTTCTCGTGTACATTCGATAATTAAGTAAAGACCGTACAGTACAGGACTCCTCAAGTAACGACAGGAGCCCCTGGAATATTTCATGCTGGCTTCGCTCAGTTTCGTCGGGTATGAAGTGGATGAAGGAATTGCAGTTGTAAGGGGTTGATCCCCTTAGCGAACGTTCAGTGAACTCTGCACCACTCAAAATTATTTGAAATTATGAAGCAGACATAAATATAATAGGACATGGAAAGAGGACGATACTGTCATTTTATGATTCCATGAACATCTTTAAGCTGGATTTATTTTAGAGGCATTTTTTCTTCCATTTTCTGAATGATTTCAGGTTTGAAAGTGTCAAGAGTATTCGCTTTTTTACTAAAAATTGGTTTGATAATTTTCAATTTCAGTCTTTAGATGTTTTACTGTAGTACATTTACCTCGAGACTAGCTGCTTACTGAAATTGTAACTTCTCCAGTTTTGAGAATTTTGAAAATATGTTATAATTATGAAAATATGGTTTAAGTGTGGTCTCATCGAACCGAATAATTCTTTTTTATTTACCTGTATTATACAATTATTAGAATTATAAGTGTTTTTTCAAGAGTGATGAGGCGTTTGAAAATGGCTCGGATTTAGTTTCGGTCTTGATCTTGTAGATTAAGTTTTAGTGTAATCTTAGTTTTTTTCTCGCTTTATTCGAATGAATATTTCTTTTCTACTATTATTATATTATATTAGCTAAACGTCCGTATTTGCACTAATTTTAAATTAAGATAATTTTTCCCTTCCATTTATCCGATATGTTCTTATAAAAAAACTCAGGACGAAATTTTCGTTATAAAAGTTTTTAAAAATCAAATGATAAAAATTCTTTAGAATATAAATTAGAAAACCTTTAGAATTTATTGCAAGCATGAAACTTTGTATCCTTAATAGTACCAATATTTTTTTTAGCAGTAGTTTACTTTTGCTTTAATATTCGAGAGTAGTAAAAATGAAATTGATTGCATTGCACAGATTGCATTCAAAACTCAAATGTGTTTTTACGATATCAATTTTATAAAAAAAAATTTAAAAAGGTAAAAGTATGCATAAAAATGCATGACTGAATTGCATTAAATATAAAATAATAAAAGGGTGATATCTTCTAAAATGTTCGTGTATCATTGTCTTCTAAAATTGGGACTTAATCTAATTATTTCTGTTTATTTTGTAACAGCAAAATAAATAATTTCATTAGTGTGCATTTAATACAGAATAATTCTTGTTCGTTTCAAGCAGATAGAAAAGATAAAGTATTTAATTTTTAATTTCCGTGCGATTTTCTTATATTACACATTTCGAACTTTTTTTAAAATCGAATTTGTATTAATAATTCTAAACGAAGGCTAAGACTGTCCAAACTGTTGTTAAAAATGGTTACCATCACCTAAAATATGAAAATTACAGAAAATAGCGAATGTTATGTGTAGCTAAGCAGAATAAAAGAAGTAGATTAGAATCCATGATAAGCTTTGATTATAGCAGAGTAAAGGCACTAAATAGGGAAACTATTTTTCTGCTCGAACGAGAATGAAATGAAATTAAGATAACAACCGCACGATACGTGAAACACAATTGTATGACATGTCACGATAGAATTAGAAGAATTCCGCCTATTTGAGAAGTTTTAATAGTGTTCCTCTTAAGGGCTATCCATTGGTATAAAGTTGCTTGATATGTGTCCAAAAGTGAAATTTTATGTAGTGGTCAAGCATTTTAATTAAACGAAGGAGGCAGGAAGAAATAGCCAAGAATTCCTCATAAAATGACCAGACGAGATAGATGGCTGTCAACATCAATTAGGCGGAAGATTGCGGAATTCGCAGTCGGGCCTATGATTTCAGTGGAAACCAAATCATATTTCTTCCATTTTGGTGTATGGGCAGAGACTAAGGATAAATTTTATGGGGTCACATAAAAGTTTATTGTACATGGTAGGACCGGAGCAGACAGTACGATCTCGAGAGATATTTGGTTTTAATTAAACGTAGTCGGCCCGTGTATCCAGGCAGTCGCTAGCGCCAGATCATATGATGCTAAAGAAGTGTAGGGTCTCGAAGGGTTACTTTGCAAGACCAATATTCGGGGGAATTATTCTCGTAAACTTTTATTATGGCCATTGGGCTAAGTTTGCTTTAAAGTAAGCATAACTTTTATGATAGCTTCTAATGAAATTTTAATGCTATGTGAAGCAGGACGGTGCACGAGCGTACTTGCACAATTTGAAACCACCAAATTGTGGTAAATGGAATAAATTTACTTTTAAGTCAGCTAGTAAAGATGCCGCGATATTGCTTTTACTGCATAAGGGCTGCACTTGTATGCAGACACTGCGGAGAAGGAGGTCGATACCTGCTCTGGAAAAATCAGTCGTTGCACATTTTGCTATTGTTTGTGCTGAATTAATGCCTCTCACGGGAAACTGCTTTGATTCGGGCAAATGTTTACCAAGAGACGCGTTCTAAGCGAGATGTTCGCGGATCCCTGGAGTGGCAACCTTCAGTCACGACGACGTTGACAACGTTGACTTTTACCGGCATGCCTCAGACATAACTCACTTAGGTTCGAAGGAGAATAAAGTGCAACCATCAAAATATGTCCTTAGCCTCCTTGTTACCATAAAACAACACTTTGTATTCAAAGCATATAAATTTCATGTCTGTAATATCCATTTACTTGGAAGTACCATAATGGATTTTTTTATTCGAGCTCCTCTTGCTTAAGGACCACTTCTTTCTCGTCCATAAAATTAAACTTCTTTCCTTAAAGCTATTGGGGAAAGAGAATGAAAGCCAGACGGTACGCTGGATGACGACGAAAGGAGTGCTCCAGGATAATGTAAAGAGCAATGCTTTCAATAAGAAGGCGTCTCAAAGGAAGTTTATATCCCAATGCTCCTACCTAACGGAACTCTAGGTCGTTTACTTAACAAGTGAGGACATTTTCCAGGAAGTTAAGTCGTCAGATCCTTTATCTTTATCGAAGTTTAATCGATGTTTTATCTGTTTCAAACACCCGCGCTACTCCGGCCAGCCTGTTGTCGCTTTTTCCCTTCCTGGCCCAGTTCCTTTTGGCCGGCTACAGGTGTACATCCCGATGTATAAACGTATATATCGATTGGAGTTTATTTTTTGCCCCAAGACAAACGACCAACACGTTTCCCCGATGTACACAGCCGAGCGCCCAACTAAATCAATTAGCAAAACAGACGACTTTTTATTTTCCTGGAGAATATCCATCCGAGGCGCCATGAATTATTTATGAGACCCGGCTTTAATTTACATCAATTTTTCTTTGCATGGTAATCTCTTTCTCCGCATTAAAAATTTGTTTCAAATCAGTGATTTTTGCGGTTCCCGATAATCCCTCCTTATAAATGGAACTCTTAATGTATGCGACGGCGCTGCGTCCAACTTGTCCAAATTTATAGTTCTTCCGGGGTTCCAGGACACCCTGTTCCAGTGCTGTCTCCGGACGTCGACGAGAGATTATCGATGTAATGAATTTATTACGTTCTTATGCATTTTTATTAGCGCACAATGAATCCCGTAAAAATTTTCGAAATTCTTAAAACCATGCTAAAAGTAGTCGCATTTTGCATACTTAAAAATCAAATTAACGCATGGGAAACTTGTTCAAATAAAGATCAATGTACAATTAAAAAACTTGTCTAGAACGTACTTACTTACACTAATTTTATTGCTAAATTTGCTGGAACAGACTTTATTAAGATTAAATTATTAAATTAGTCGTTAGAGGAAACTTACTATGGGGTCTTTTAAGGTCTTACAGAGGCAGTGTAGAAGGAATGGAAACACATTGACTGAATTCAATTTAAAGTGAATTAACAAAATAATTGTTAAATATATAAATCAATAATTTGCATGATTTATTTCATCACTGCTGATATATTGATTAGCAAACTAAAAAACCATGAATTAGTCTTATGTACCACTAAAACATTTGTTGGTATTAGAAATATTAAATATGTTATTAGAAATAAAAAAAATCAAATTAAATTTTTCATAAGCTTGCTTTTTATTTCAATTATTTTTTTCTGCATTTTCATAATTTTAGTGATCATATTTTCTCTTATATTTGCCACAAGATTCGAAAAGTAAACCGACATATTTAAACATTATTTGTTTCGAATCAATTGAGCCTGTGATAACAAACTGTCAATAATATTTCTATCAAAGTAAAAAATATTATTATTATTATTACTATATTCGAAGAAACTCTTTTTAGTTCATTACTTTTATCCATCTTCTTGGTTTTTAGCTCGTATTATCAGTGATCTAGTGATGCAAATAAGACACTAGTTAAAATTAAATAAATGATTTGGTTTTCTACTCTGTTTAATTATATTATTAAAATTTGTATTAGCAGGTCAAATAAAAATTTTTTTCCTGAACCAATCAATCACTGTCTAAAAGGAAAAAAGTTGAAATACAAATTCATTCAAAATTTCATTCATGTTTCTGGTTATTGAAGGTACTTTCTAAATTCTATTTTCCCATTTAGTAGAATTGTTCGCGAATCTTTAAATCTGTGAACATTTATTGTATTAATATACTGTCGAATAGCAGTTAATTAAAGTAATACATCATCCGTGATGTTTCGACAAGACTGATTAAAAGCTTTATTTTCATGTACTCCTCCTAACAAATCGAACAAATATAACAAAGTATAAATATATTACTTTTAAAGTATATTTCTTGATGGAATCAAATCATATCGGTTTTTTAATTAAAGCTTTGTGTACCTTTTTATCCATATTTTCTTAAATTTTAGTAGAATCGGTCCAATGGCATATTTCAACAAATTGTTTAAAAATTCTTTCGTTCTTATAAAGTTGTACAAAATTTTAATTAAATTTGTAACAAATTTTGTGATGAAGAAGAAAAACATTCAAATTTTCAAACTAATATTTTAAATAGAAGTTTTGTTTTTGTCTTATGATCACTCAAAGTAAAGCGAAGTGCACTTGGTACAATGTTGGAAACGTGAAAGCTACAATTGTGATCTCGAAAACATTATAAAAAATTTTCGACCATCTCAATGAAGTTTCCCGCACAATTCCGAAGTAGCAACAGTGGAATTATTATCAATACACGTTCACTCAAGTTGGCGAAAAATATTTTCGTGCTCCCTGAAGATAGCGACTGAATGAACAAACGAAAAATAGCTTTGTCGGGAGGTCGTCGCAATCGAAATCCTATGTAGGAGCCGGGAGTATCCCACATGTGTGCATAGCATTTGGGAAAATGCAAACGATCAACTTTTCGCATTTTGAATAAATCATCGTCCGAATTTGATTCGCAGCTCAATTCCGCCAATTGCTACGAAATTGTCGTTTGATTTTCTCAATATCTTGCATACTTGGGCCTTCAGCACGGATCCCCGATGGAGTACCTATTTGTAATGCGACATCGTTCAGATTCGGCTAATATGCATATGTGGGAGTGCATATAAAAATACTTCAGTATTTCTATTGTCTGTGCAGAGTCGGACCGGCGGGCTCGCTCAGTGTGAATTTTCACACTCGGGATCCAGTGGCTGCTGTTGCTGTTGCCATCATCCACTGGAGAAGTTAATGGCTCCGAGTGTGTGCTGGTAGTGCACAAGAAAATTGCACAACTTTGGACATGATTCAGATTCTAGTGGAATCGATTCTAATTTCTGATATCTCCGGACGAACATTGTAGTCCGGGGAGACCGGTTCGCCCTAGTTCGATATGCATTCCATGCTCGCCGAACGCCTTTTCCAACTTATTGTTTATACATTAGCCGACTAGATCTGGACCAGTCCCTTCGAATTTTAATTGCATTTAGAACTGTGTTGAAAAAGTTGTTGGCACAAACCCAATAAAACTTTATTCGTTTTGAACGTCGAGTGTGGATAATTAACAGCAATTCTTGGGATAGTTCATTTATCACCTTCAGATTTATTTAAGATTATCTAATGGACAAATTTTTATCTTTGGCTGTTATCTTAATTTGATTCTAATTATGTATAAAACCATATAAAAAATCTGTGCATAGCGGATATTATCTCTTTGAATTTAATACACCAAACAAAAATTTATTGAAGTGAATTTTTATTAAACAACGAATTATTATAAGATATTAGCACTTGAGGTATTTTACTATTATTGTATAACGGTAATAAAAGGAGCGACATTTGCTATTCCCTCCTTATAATTCAATCTTGCCTAAATTTTGTTTAGTAATAGTTAATTTTAAATTAAAAAAATTTTTTTTTTGCTCTATAGCTTTGTCGTAAACATGAAATTACTCTTCATAGGCCTATTTTACAATCAAAAATATAAATTCAAATATAAGGAGTTTGCCCTTCTGATTTGTCACCTACAGAAATGGTAAAGCATCATTAATTTAAAACTGAATTAACTACGTTTATTACTTAGTTCTATTTCTTATTTTGAAAGGTACTTTCTTTTTAAATAGTTTTATAAATATTTAAATATCGGACAAAAATTAGATTTCTAAGAAAAAGTCAGTGTGATCCCAAGTATCATTTATTTTTAGGAGAGAATTGTTTTAGACTCCTAAAGAGTTAGAATTTTTTTATTAATTCCTTAAATAGTAATAGAAATGCAAATCTTTTCAAATTGATATCTTCAATCTCTATCATACCCGATTTTTAAAATTTCTATTAAGAAAAAGTATACCATTAAATTTCAACACGGAAATTATGAAAGAAAGCCTGTTGTTCAGCAATTCATTAAAAGAAAATTGCGGATCTTAACAAATTCATAAGAGATGCGTATTATATAAAAAGTAATAGCGCATCTTAAAGGTTTTGGTGCAGTGTATTTGCCTTATAACTGGTTGATTATTGAATTTCGAAATAAAATGTTGGTAGAACCTAGATCAAAGGTTGTACAATCGATTACTTTTACAAAATCGATTTTTTGTTTCACTTAAGTATATTTGTGTTTTAAATTGTATTTTATAACTTTTACAACTTTAGAAATATATGCTTGAACAATTTCATTACGATTTTATAGGCTAAAAAAGATCTAATTTGTCACCCTGTTAAGTATACATAGATTGCCCTTTTAAATCTCATTGGAATCGCAGTTGGATGCATTCTAAGAACACTGCGACTGTGCTATTCTAACGTAGAAAAAATTTTTGGAGAAATTCTATAAACTCAGAATTTAAGAAATAAAAACCACATTCGGACTGTTTTGAGGAGCTAATTCATATATCAAAGAATTATTGCTACTACTTCGACTTACAATTTTAAATAAAATTTCTGATTGCAACAACTCTCCTCAATGTAGTTCTTTATCAGAAATAAGAATTTTAAAAATCCAATTTCTATACTATAGAATTTTTTTCTCTATAATATAGAATTTGCTTATCTCTTTATTTCGGAATTCTTCCACCCCGAGCTTTGATAGTCAACAAGATTCCAGAAAAGTGCGAGTGTGAGTGTGAATTCTCACTAAGATTGTCAGCTTAGTTTAATTCTGTAAGAAATTTATCCAAAGATTATAACGCCTTGAATATAGAAACATTTAGCGAGTAAATATAAAACTGATGGGAGCGTGCGATTGCATGATTTCAGCGGTTATGTACTTGGACAACTGGCTTTTCCACGCTATAAATTATTGAGCTGTCACTCAAAATCCTTGGCCTATTGAAAAATTAATCCACATCTAATACCGTCGGAATATCGATTCATTTTGAATACTGTGTACAACAACTGGCGAAATCAAATTACGACCGAAAACGGCCCGCAAATTAATTAATGTTTACATTTAATCTCCATTAAAATTCAATCAATCTTTCAAAACTCATTTGTGCTATAAAGGCGTATACACCAACTACAAATGAAAGTGTGATGACGTTGCGGATTTTTCCGCGAAGCTTTAGAAAATCAATTAATAATCAGTTCAACAGGATTCGATACCCAATCCCGACCGTCGCTAATCGAACATTCTCCAAGTTTGTACCAGGCTGCTCCCGACGCTCCCGCGACTTAGAACACCCGTCTAAATCAAATTAGCGGCTTTTGGTCTGTAAGCACGCCGGGACCTGGTTGGGATAATTCCAGGGTTTCCACGCTTTGCCCGTCGACCCAATGCACACTCGAAAAGATGTAAGTATTCAGAATCTATAAAATTGTTGCCAAATATCGGCGTTGACGGGCTCCACTTATGGGATTATTCAACGCAGTATCGGCTTCGACTGGGCTTTGATTTCGCGTCCCATCAGCAGACGCCAGACGCGTACATGAGGAAGTCAGAAATGCTATACCTTTGATCACAGCTTACTCATTGCAATGCATTGTAAATGAACACTTTGGTGGGGTTTCCCCGCGAGGTACAGGTTTCAGCTGGGGGTTATTACAAATGTTATAAAATGAGACTATAGGTCCCAAAGAGCACTCATTTTTTAATACATATGTTTTGACATACTGAACTACTTTCAGTATAAAAGATACTTAATTTATTAATTTTAATTGTATACCTTAATATGAATGCTTAAGTTGAAAGACAAAAGTAAAAAATCTCAAGAATATTAAGTTTTGAAAAAAAAATAGCGCGTAATACCAGGGTAAATTTTCATTTAAAAAATGTGTACAATTAACCAAAATTAGTACATTTTTTTAAAGACTTTAGCTTGTTTACTTCTTTAAGAGAAATAGTTCTCAATGTTTAGAGTTGATTTTACCTGTATAAAATATTTTTTTATTTTACCTGTATAGCTCCTTTTTTTTGGGAAAACAAAACATAGGGCGATTAAATTTTCAGAAATTATTTTAATAAATATTACCTTTTAAATGTTTACGCTGAATTAAGACTCTAAAATATCGTTAATTTGTAAAATTTAAATTTCACTTTTTTTTTGGCATGCAATTCATTCTTGGAAAAATTGAAGCTAAATATGAATTCATATTTTTGTTGAATCACAATTTAATTTGAGAAAACTTGTTTGGTAAAAATAGCCCTGAAAGCTAGTAAGGTATGTTATCTGATAATAACTAACAAGTAAGTAATTGGCCGTGGAGAATGAAACTCCAGAGCTTGATGTAGAAAGGGGTGGTCCAATAACCACATTATTACCAACATTTATGACTTACTACTTTGCGTAGAAAATGGTGAGCCCGCGGAAGTTTGAAATAATTCGGGACACGGGGGTGACGAGTGCCTGTTAAGGGACAATTACATTATTATTATTTTCCATATGCCACCAATTTCCCGATTGCTGTCCGCCCTAATGAGCATTCCGCAGGACGAGCGGGCCAGTCCAATTCTGGATGAATTTATTCAAATGAGGAGCCGGGAACATCGGTAGAATAACTTGCGTCATCAATCATAAATTTTTAGGTATGTTAAATCCACACACGCTCCGTAAATATCCATCTTCGTTTATCAGCGCGAGCCGGAAAGAAATCAATTAGTGGGAGGACGTATTGTGTAGAAAATTTCCGAACGAAATTCGTAATGAATAATTTATGACTTTTTGTCTGCGGGGGAGGGAGGCCTTGTCCTCTTCGGCTCGGCCAGGAGGAATCGCCCGGTGGGGCGCGGGGGGATTTCGATTACTTTGTTTCGTGAAACAAGGGGTTTTGTATTTGATTCCCGAGACTGGTTCGTTTCCTGGTGAAGGAATTTTCACTTTATTCGGTCCAATTCTGTCTTCAGGTGCATTAAAATTTATAAAAATTTCCGAGTTATTATTTTTGAATTAGCAACGACTGAAAGGAGCAGCGATCCGGACTGCCTTTTGTCATCCAGACCGCCTAGAGCCGTTAAGGCCAAGTAAATGAAAAGTAAATAAAATCGTGAGCTATTCCAACTCGTATCGCGGGTACCTTTAGAGCCGCGCATTGAATTCCATCATCCAATTTTTCATACGTAACAGCGGCGGCTTCCCGGATCCGGGATCCAGGATGCCGGGCTAGAGGACTCTGGCTGCTAATTAAAAAAATTCCTTGCCCGCGGCTAGAATGAGAGCTCTGAAAAAGTTTTTGTGGCAATCGTTCGTTTTTCCGCAATTTCAATTTGTGGCAACGGGAAATTACGAAAGATTGAACTTTTGAAGGAGCAGTGGAACCAGAAGCACTTTAGAGAAGGAAATTTGCAGAAAATTTCTATTTGAGGCAAATGTAACGAAAACTTTTCGTAAGCGAGCTGCTGACCCTCGCCGTCTCGGAATTTACAAGGAAAAGGAATGTTAAAAAACTTTACAAGTTCGGGTCCCCGTAGGAGGGGCTCCGTTTGCATAATGCGATTGGAATGAGTCCTTGCAGAAGAAGTTGCTCATCGAGCCATTTTCCAAGCTCATCGAAAATCCATGTCCGGAAGAAGGGTTTTTCTGCGGAATGATGACTCCAATGTAAAGTAAGTAATCCCGGGCTAACCCTACGCCTTATTTCGAAACAAGGTAGAATTTATTGCAACAGGGAGTTCGTTACACAATTTTGTTAAATTACACTACAAAGCGAAACCATGCAAATAAATAAACCCTGACTTTCTAAGCTTGAAAAACAATTTCAGGAAATATTACTTCAGAAAGTAGAGGAATATAAACATTTAAGCTTAATATTATTACGGCCAATTCTCATTTTATAGTACAAACACATTTTTTTAAATTCCAAAAAAAAATCGAAGAATGCCAAAATATCGAAATATACCTAAAAATTCAACGAGTATTTTTATTTTTATTTACTTGTAAATCTAGTTCTATAGTAAAAGTAAAATATTGATTTTAATTGAGCTTGAAATTTACTCAGTCCTTTCATTTCATTTTATTTTTCCGGAGCAACTATGAAACCCTATTCAAACCCATATTTGCTATTCTGTTGGTAGATTTTTCAGAAGCTACTGCTGGAGAAAATATTTAATTTGCCTGTGTTAATATTTTAAAGGAAGAAGTTTTGTTCCCGGAGATGTTCAAGGTAAATTCATACTATGCTATAAATAACCAATCGAATTGGTCAGTAGGTCAATTTGTTAATTGCTAAGCGGGTCGATGGGTCAGTAGGTCAGGTGGTAAGCAGCAGATCAGGCTTCCAGCGAGTCAGCCGGTAAGCTGCTCAGTTTACTGCGGTCAGTGAGCATCATCTGGCAGCTTTCCAAGCTTTTTTATTGTTGTGAGGGCCGGCGAGTCGGCCGGTCAGATGATAACGATCAGTAGCTCAATCAGTTAGCTCGTTGGATGGTCAGATGGTCAGCCTGGTCGTCAGGTCGCAAGAAACTTTTAAAATCAACTACACCTTAAACACATTTTTCAATTTCTTATTTCCCACTTAGTTGCATTTGTTGCTTTCAGAACAATATTACTATATTTTATTTTAGTAAACAATCTCAATAATCCCTTTTTGATTGAAATCTTCAAATTCTTTAGTGTAAATAAATACATTTTTAGAATTTGTGGTCTAGTATTTTGCTTCCAAAAATTTGGTATTGTTATTTTATTACCTTCCTTTTTCCGTAATACACCACTAAGGGGAAATAGGATTGAATGGCTTCACAGGAGACTAATACATTACTTTACATTTGCGTCACCCCATGAATCATATTGATCAGAATCAAACCTATTCTATGCAGTAGTAGGTTGAATCTATGTTTGGCAATTGAGATGATACTGAATAGGTAAAGTTAATAACATTTTTTGTTGTGCTCCGCAACATAAAAATATTACATAATTATTTTTACATTAAACTTAGGCTCCGAATGGCTAAGAGCAAGCTTTTAAAAACCTTAAATTGTTTCATGAAATTTGTTGTTTGTACTTGATGTTAGCACATGTGGAATTTTATAAGAAGAATTTCTAGCTGAAATATTAAGAAATTACCATTTTCTAATTTTAAGAAAACCTCAATCAATGACTGCCCTTTTTTTTATACCTTATTTTTATTTTTCAACAGAATCAGATACAGAAATCGTATTTTTATAAACAACACCAATTTTTATCCTTTTGGTCACTAAGAAGAAATAGTCGAAAGTCGAATATAAATGCATAAAGAAATCAATTTTCTTTCGTAAAGTTCCCCAGTTATTGAAATTCACAAATGTGTGCACAACTTTTTAATGAAACTTAATTTTCATATTGTTTGTAGCATATTTTAAACTAGACGTTAAAACTTTAAATGTTTTAAAATTAATTTTTCGAAATACTTGAATCCAAGTGCTTAACCATTGTGTGAATTTTTTGGAAATCATTGTGCAAAATTTAATTATATTTATCCGTGCATATATATCAAGTGCCCTGTAAATCATGCAACTATCCAAGTTTCTGGGATTCCAGCAATATAAGCCACCACAGCATTGGTATATCAGATTTAAGCAACAAATTAGATCTTCATAAATGCTCTGGATGCCCAAAAGGGGCACTTCCCAAACAAGTCACGTAACTCGTGAGTAATAATCACTGAAGTTTCTCCGGTTTCACATAAAATGTTAACTGGGTTGAATTTTACTTATGCAGACACACGTACGGGCATTCCATACCAACACAGATTTCGAAATAGATTGCTACCTGCAACGTTATAGTATCACGGATCCGGTGCTGTGTGCTTTATCTTTGTTTTTCCTTTGTTAGAACAGAAAAAATGCGATGTATAAAAGGGGAATATTTGGTTAAATAAATGCTATCGTTAATGCAGCCCCGGCAGCCGACACTGGGCTCGTTTTCTGGGACGCATTTTAGGGAAGATTTAATAATAAATTTGTTTACTTATTGGAATCTACGGCACGCAGATAGCGCTGAATTGTGATTCTATCAAAATATTATTCTCGCGACTTTTTAATCAATTTCTGAATTTCCATAAAATTTAGTGTTCCATAGAAAAGTGAAATGTATAAATTCCGAGGATAACTTAATCTTTTCACTTTCATATTCTTAAGGAGTATAACGCTAACATTGTTAGTTTTATTTCCGAATAAAGTCATAGTATTCGTTATTTCTCATTTATTTATTTATTTTTTTCTATACACGCAAAGTACGTCTAAACGTATCAAATATTTACAATGGCTTGGTAACGCAATTTATTTCCTTTTTTCTACAAACAATAAAACAATTGAAAAGGCAAGGAGAGCTTCAGATGCGTGTACCTTTGGCTAGTGAATAGTTAACAATTTATTATTGAAATTAAAGTTTTTTATATGGATATCAATTTTTTGCAAGCAGTCTTTCCATTCGCTCTAATTGTTTTGGATAAATTAACTATTCCAAAGATACTTTTTTGCAATTATTTTATAAATTCAAACTTGTTATCGTTACATTTATAAAATTTGAAGCATTATAATCGTGTTAAAATTTTTGAAAAAAAAACTTTATGCATAAAAAAACGCTCTTTGAAAAAGAAAAACTGATTTTCGAGAACAAGAAATATTATTAATAAAAAGCATATTTTCCTCAAATATTTCGTTGAGGAAAAATACCTATGAAAAATAAATTTTATAAGAGAATAGTGAAAGGAACCAAATCTAAAGAGGAGCACAGTCATCGAAGTTCTTAATAATTTAATATTATATAAAACAATATTTTGACTCAGCATTTATAGTGAATTTAAAAAAGAACAAATTAAAGGTTTGCTTCAACAAAAAAAAAGAAAACAATCTTCAAAACACTTTGATTTTAGTCAAACTCAAATTTAAGCAACATTATTTTTAATAATGTGCTTTTTTAAACCTGCTTTTGATAGGTGAAAAGTTTGAATTTTGAATAATTATATACAATAATAAAAGACTGTAATTTTATGTTGGAATTACGATGAGCTTATTTCCCGTGTGTAATATTTTGCAATCTTCTAAAATGTCCTGGGATTTTGTAAGGAATGGATGTAATTAAAAAAAAAATACGTGTCTAGATTTTATATGTCCACTTACAGATCTTCTAAATAATCATAAATAAAAAGTAAATTAGTTTACAATTTTCTTTAAAATTAGTTCTTAAAGTAAATCCACACCGACCAGAACTCCACTCTTGCCCTTGTCGTCGGTAGTGTTGGTGCGATAAAAAATATTAAAGATTCCTGTCTTAAAACAGCGAAATCCCCAGCTCCGTCACAGTGGCAGAATGAGCTTCTTTTCACAGGAATTTACAAAATATTAGCTAACGGATTATGTAGAAGAAAGCTTGCGGCTAGCCCAAAGAAATGTTTACCTTCTGGGGCTTATGTCAGAAAGTTGGTGAGTTTAATTAAAGTCCCCTAAAGTTTATTGTTTGTCCAAGCTTATCCCAAGTACCATGACTTCGTTTTTCTTCATAATAAAGAACTCGACTAAAACTTACAAAGGTTTGGATGTTGTTTCTTTTCCGTAATTTGTGAAGAAAGATTAGAGTCAGGCGGTTTATGGTTTCACGGAGACGTTTTAAGGTCGGACAGTGATTTACCATCAATGTAAATGTTGGAAATGGATAAGATGAGTGCTTTTGGTCGAATTATTTCAACAAAGTTTAATTATTGCCAACTACTAATTTACAGATAGGATTTCTTGTTAAATAAGCTGATTATTAACATCGGTTTTGCTTTTGAAGTCTTCGAAACTCTTGAACTTTAACATTACGCGAATTTCAAACGGCTAAAGGCTGGACCACTTTGCTCAAGTTAATCTAAATAAAAGAAAAAAAGTTACGAGAGAGAAAATTTATTAAATTTTAAAATCGGATTACTTTAAAAGGATCAACAATTAGTGTTTGTAAATTAAAAAAAATTATTATGGTGTCTCTTATTCAAATTCAATTTTATAATAATCATTTTATTCACGCATTTCCACATTAAATAGAAATTAGAACTTATCACTAACACAATTCTTATACTCGTATCACAATGTAATGACTATCATCTAACATCTTTACAGAAAGGGCGTAATGAAAATTTAAATGGAAACGATTACTTTTTATATTCAATTTTAACTTTAAAACATAAAGTAAACAAAATTTTACTCTTAAAGCATTTACAAAGTTTTATAAAAGCCTTTCCGTTATGTCTGAGAGGATTCAGATTTACCCTTAATTGAAAACATCAACAAGATTTTCAAGCCTTTAAAGCATATCATCCTAAAGATGGGAACCAACAACAAATCAGTCTAAAAAGTTTTCCTTTTGATCAAAATCTTTCTCATTCATATGAAATCTGGGTAAAGGACATCACCTTTGACCGCATAATGTAGACAAGAATTTCACGAGTCCACATTCCATTTTATACAGGAGGATACTTTCTCCCTGCCAGACCTATAAAATAATTCAGTAACATTCACTAGACTGAGCGTACAGTATAAAAACCCATCGAAGGCCTATAAAGAACATCCCAAAGACGACTCCTCGCCCGTCTGCATGTGCCATCTGGTAAAACCAAATATTTGCCAAGACTATTTCTCAATACCCAAACCAATATTTACATACTCTCTACATCAAACAACATATCCAATTTACATATCCTATCTGAATGCGAAAAGGTGTATGCCTTATTCATAATCCTTTTTCCATACGTAAGAGTTTGTGCGGCCGTGACGGTGGCGGCGGCGGCGTGGGTTCGTGCTATCAGCCTGTAATATACAAACGGGATATGTTTCTGTGCCGGGAATTGTTTATGGGACTGTCAGAGATTAGGTTATCCCCGGTGTTAGATTCTTCTTTTTCGTCATCCTGGTGGTGTGCCCGCAAAGGGTTTTGATTATGGTCGAACCAGGGATAGAGCTAATAATTGGTTTGTTAACTCCGGCGAAAAGATTTCTGGGATTAATGGAATATTTTAGCAGGCATTTCCATAAGCCTGGCGAAATGGACGTGTTCCTTGGTCCTGATTTAGTGCAAGTAGCATGAAATACGATGGATACACCATGGGGGATTATTATGTTCTGCTTTCTTCATTTTCGGTTCAAGGGATTTCTTCAGCTTCCGAAACTCGCTCCGTCGTAATTCAATACTGTCCATTTAAAACCCTTCGATAGGTAAGTAATTTATATGCTGTTGATTGCTGTTGTTGGATTATTTCAATTGTAGTCCAATTTGGGAATTGATTTTTGGGTCTTTTGTCATATGGACTTTTACTAGTGATGACGAACTTGGTTTATGATAACTTATTTTCTGCATTACACAAAAACATTAAAAATAAAGATAACCACCTATGACAGCATAAATAAAACGAAAAAAGACAAACGGATTTTTTAAATTTTGTTTCCTAATTTAATTTTCACAAAGGAAAACATTGCTCTATAATAATAAAAATATTAACTCTATACCGTAACATAGAGAATGGCTATAAAAATCATGATTAAGCTGGAACATTTTTTTGCAATGAAGTAAAAAAGTCTATTGATTAAAAAAATAGTATTTACTTACAACTTTTAAAGCAATAAAAATCCAATTCATAAGTCTTAGTTTAAAATACCATAAGTCTTGGATACTTTTCCAAAAATAAAAGGTTTTCTGATTTTTTGAAACTTAAAGGAAAAGAAACCAGAAACATTCGTAACCTCTAATTAGACGGGTATATGTTGTCGTTCATGTGTATATGGAATATAATATTTATTTTGCACTAAGGTAATCACAGTGAGTTGATTCTTTTGTATAAGATCAGTCCAGTCTTAGTTTTTTGTATTATGTAAAGGAAAAATTCATATTAATTTGGTTTTGCTTTATTATGGTTATGATACGTATAAAAAGAAACACAATAAAACTACTTGAATATTTAGGCAAATTCATTTCAAATGTGTTGTCGTAACATCTGATTTAGGTTAAATTAATTTAGAGTATATTTTCATCGACTTCTTTCTGTCACATTAGTTTTAAATTATTCACCATAATCAGACTATAGCGTCTCAAGTATCGTTCTTCCATTGAAAAGATGTAAGTACGTTTCTAGAAGTCTTTAAGCAGCAACAAAGGCTGTTATCCCCTTTGTTAGAGCGGACATGAAGCTAATGATTAGGCAGTTAATTAATTTTTCACACAACACCATCCGCACTTTCGCCAGGAGCAAATGAAAATCAGAGCTAATCTTCTGGCCGCCATAAAAATGTTTGATTCCTTTCATTCCGCTTTCTTATCGAAATCATGAAATATTCACATTAACAAATGCCCGGACCGTGCCTACGGCTGCTCCGGCTGTGGGTCCCCGGACCCAGCCAGGATAAGCCGGTTCACTTTGATAAATTAAATCCCATTTGGTGGTCGGCTAGAAACAAGTCTTGCCGGCTGCGGGAAGAGGCAGCAACCTGTGTCCCCGATTCATAAGCTTTCTTAGAATTCACATTTTAATTAACCATTTCCAATTCAGCAGCTATTTAGGCGAGTTAATTATTCACCTTGGCCCATTTGTCTGGCAACAAATCATGTGCCCAGGGGATTAGTCCTGTGTGCTTCTCAAGAACCATGAATACCAACTTAGCCCTCACGTTATGCGCCCTGGCAGGGCTTTCAGTGTGCAGAGGATCTTGCCGCATACCTCAACTACCCCGTCGACCCCACCTCTGGCGCAGGCGAAAAACTACCCTAGTATTTATCCACTAAATTTATATCCGGTTGTAACTGGCATCTACAGCAACAACTCCCACAGGACTCGAGGACGAGCCTGTGAATTGTAGAAATTTGGCCAACCGCACTCCACCTGCGGTCAACGTGATAGAGTGAGTGAATGTGCCTGGTGATTCGATAAATTTCCTCAACAATTTCCTTCTCCGGTTCCATATGAGATATTTTATGTTTTATCGGTTGACACTATCCGTCCATTAATGGGTTGTCGTGTGGAAACTTACGTCGGTAATTGATGACCCGATAGAGGCCGATCCACCAAATTGTTGGTTGTACCTAGTTAGACTCGGAGCATTCCAGATCTGATTTAAATTGCATGAGTCAGTCGTGGGGCCACCTTCAATTTATTAACAAATATGAGTCGCAAATTGTTTCGGGGACCGCGGGCGTGCTTATTTGCGTTTATTTTCGGCAAATATTCAAATCGGTCCGGCCGTGGTAGTCGGACGAGGCATTTGCAGAACTGCAAAATTACTTTAAAATTGCTGCAGATGGACTGCGCACCCGGCACCCGGCCAGGCCTCCTCTCTCTCAGCTGGGCGGACGGAAAATTATCCTCTTTCAGGCGAGGACGAGCTCCCTGCGAATTGTTTGATTCTGAGGGTTTTGTTGTGCAACTATTTACTACATGCGAACTTGCACTGGCAAATGGACGCCCTTTTGCATTCGCGTCATTTTTGTGACGAGCGAATTTATCGCCGGACTTTTGTTCGAGTTTCAAAATGCCATTATTACTGGCTTTTAGTTTTTGCACAGAATTTTGAGTGATTGCATTTGAGTTAACTAGCACTCCTTGGCACTTAAAATGTTCCGGCTATTTGCTCGTAAAATGTTGTAGTTATAAAAAAAGAAAAAAGAATTTAAGGAGTTAAACAATTGTTTTCCAATTCATTGTGAATATCTTTTTAGTTAAAACTTGAACACTTTGCTGTAGTCCTTTCGATAATTTTTGGTCGTAAAAAGTAAACTTCATTGACTTAGTCCTGAAAGTTTGAACGAAAAAATTAAAGAGGCAAATTATGAGCTTTCCGGGTGATAATGCCAAGTTTTGTTAACTTTATTTCTATTGATTATAGCTATAATATTTAATATCATTGTAGAGGTGCAATATAAAAAAAATTAAAAATAATGTTACCATATTTCTTTTTATGTTTTTGTTCTTGGCGAATAATTAGCCATTCTCAAAATTCTAATGGATTTTTGCAAAAACGCAATGACATTACGGAAGGAATCTCAGTGGGCAAAACAACCGACCAAATTTGTATAGTATTATTTTAAAATTAATTTGTAAATTATTTAAAATGTTTACCTTTACAACATATTCCCGAGTTGTTTTCTTATGGCTTTTTCATTGTTTTTACCGAAGAGAGGCTTTTTAATTTTTCCGATATACCAGTTTTTTACAGCATATATAAATATTATATAAATGATTTCTAGAATGGTGCGTTTATAATTTTATACGATTTTGAATATTTTACGCTACATAGAAAAAATTTTCTAAGTAGAAATTTTTCAAATTTGTAATCAGTTTTATTCTAAAATAATTTTTCAAAGATTTGTTTTCTATTTTGTTAAATATTAACTTATAACATCTACTTTTAAGTACCTGGCAGATAAGATAAGATAATTGAAACTTTACAAGCAAACGATATTTAAATTTAATTGTGTGTGAAACTGAAAACTTTTTTAAACATTGAATGATAAAACAAATTCATTATTTAAGAACTTTTTTAAAACAGTGGTAAGAGCTTCAGGTATTAAATAATGGTGTTAAATTCTAAATTTAAAAAAAAAGACTAATTTCTACGTTATCCAAAAATGTCGAGTAAAAAGTACTTTTAAATATTTTAAACACGAAATACTTTGATCAAAATTTCGGTTTTGATTTTGACTTTGAACTTTTGGTGAAGGTTATTTGTCTTTGATTAATCGTCGAATATAACTCAATTAAATGTATCAATGATTTTGTAAATAGGTCCATGCATTCCGATTAAATAATCGGATATTAAAAAGTTAAATAACTGAAAATTAAAGTGTACCTGATCCGGCTGCAACGGCCGTCGGTATCAATTATTTCCCTTATGTGATTAAACTATGCTCTGTAAGGTTTAACATTCCCTTACGTAAATGAAATATATATTATTGCGTTTGAGTGGAATTGGCTTCCTCCGTTCTCCTGGCAGAATGGCGGCAGTCTGACATTTCATAATGGAGGGTCCCTGGTCCTGGGCCCCGGGGTGAATTGTTAAGGGAGTTTTTTTTGTTTTTTTGCTTTTATCTGCCCTCTTAGCACGTAAAAGTGTATTAAACCTAAATAATATATGAAATTACACAAACAGCCAAAATTACGAGTTAACTCCGTCAACACCTGAAATGAAAGAAAAACACTGCCGTCTGCACTTGACTGTGCCCCTGCCTTCCTCCTTTCCAGTTTGTTAGTTTTTAATTAACTTTTGGTTGTAGGATACTCATAGACCCTGGCTACGGCATTATTTCCGTGCGGCTGGCGAACTAATACAGTGGCCACTCTAAGAGTAAATATGTGCCGGGTCCCGGGAATAATGTGCCCCAGGTAGGGCTGCATGAAAAAAGATAATCTAATTTACAGCTGGTTTGATAAAGTTAAATGATCCGTGAAATGATTTCAATTTATCAATTGAAATGAACCGCTTCCTTAGGCCTTAGGGCGTTCCGGCTCTGTCTGCCCCGAGGAAGGGGTAGGCTGTGTCTATTAAGGCCGGGCCGCCCCGCTCTGGCCATTCAATTAAGAGCAAGAATGTTTCAAGTTGCCGAAGTAAAATTCCTGCAACAACAATAAAATTTCGTTAACTGCGTACCAAAGTTTACGGGCACACTGGTAGCTTTTCACAGGCACTTTTCAGCCAAAGTTTTGGCAATTTCAGATGAATATTTCAGGAGATGTGTTTGAGCGCGCTAACAGAAAAACTTTTCGCCTGTTTATCAAAGTTTCCTCAAAGCGAAGGGATTCTTATTTCGCAGATACAAATTGTAAACGGCAATGGCAGTAATGTGGCCAAAGAGGACGGGGCTCTTACCGAAATTTCAAATCTAGGAGTACAGTGGGAATTCGGCGCAGCACTCGAGTGCTAAAACAGAATGAATACTGAATAAGAAGTAGACTTCCTTGGCTGGCTGAGACCGAAAAGTTCGGCTAACTTGCTTCCTCCCCTCTCATCATCCTGGAGGAGGCAGCCTAGTTTCACGCTTTGGTGCTCCGTCAAATTCTTGACTTAATTCTCTTTGCAATTGTGCTAATTTTAATATATGTTGAAAGCCCAAGATGACTTCGTATGCAAAGCGGAGTCTTAAGCGCCGGATTATTACCTTTTGTCTTATGACGAGGTATTTTCATTTGATTAATGAAAAATTGTTCCTTACTTTGAAAAGAAAAACAGAATCCAAGGAAAGAAACTTTTACTTAGTCTTATTAAGATTTTTAACTACGAAACATGCAGGGAGCCGCATGGAGAATTGCTGAAACTAAATGCTCTTCTTTCCCGTATGCGAATTTTTTATTACATACCCAATTCTGTTTTTACACGGTAGATACGTTCCAGGAAAAATTATGTAAAAGACCGTGCAAAAAGACATCCTCTATATAGAAAAAATGGGGATTAGTTCCATATCCTTAAAGCATGTAAAAAATAGCTAAAATAAAAGAATTCATACAAAACATTTTATTAAGAGTTTTTATAAAAAGCTAAATTTGATTTGTATGTGCATTCGTGCACAGTTTATTTCATAAAAACAAAAGGTAATTCAATTCTTAAAGTGATACATTTCTTGATTAAATATTTCGCAAAAAAACTAAGAGCAAACTTTTTAGATTGACACTCTAGAGCATTGCACGTACATACCCGTTGGTACTGCCTTAGTTATATCTAGACAATCACGGTTAATGGAAACATTTTTCTTTAAATTGAATCAAAGTGTTACTTTTAATCGTGTCAAATCAAATGAAATCATGTAAAAAGGAAATTGAATTTATTTTCCTAGACCTTGTTAAATGAGAACCGTGTAAAGAAATACTGTGTAAAAATAGAATCGGGTGTATATATCTTCATACTTGAAAGTCGTTTATGTAAGGTCTTGATATTTTCCATAATTATAGCAAGAATGAATCAGTCTAAATAAATACTAAGAAGACAATTCTAGAAAATTGTTTATTTCTATTATGCACAAAATTTAGTAGGTTTAAGTTTTTATGCCTAAGTGGAATTTGGAAGGAATCGATTTCCTTTTCTTTTCAATTTCATGATGTCGAACATTTCGAGAACTTCGCAAAATTTTGAGTTAGTCGGATAGAAATTGGTGCAGCTGTAGTCCATCGCAACATACACAAAATAATTCAAGCTCCCCTTGAAATTTTAATCATATGTTTTTTTTTTCAAAACCACATTTTTGAAATGTACAGTTCTTCAAGAGCAATGAATGTTCTTATGGATCAAAAGATTTAAGCTTAAGAAGCTTAAGAAAACATGAGTGATGTTTCCATTGAAAGTCAAAGTATTGTTACAAATTTCACTTTTAAAAACATACTGTAGGAAAATATAGTTTAAACTACGTATTATAAAATAAATTAATAATTTTTCAAATATGCCTCATAGTAAATAAAAATAAAACTCTTTCCAGCTAGAAATAATCCCTTAAAACATTTAAATCATATTTTAATTTAAAAAATATAATGCAGGTAAATAAAGGATTTATATTATGTCTAATTTGAAAGCTAGACTAAATACTAAAATACAATAGGTCACTGCATCGTACACTAACTTTGATTTATTTAAAATCTTTTTGTCAGGAGGAAACAATTAGAAATTGTGAAAATGTAACCAAATATTGGACATGTATTGGACGCCTTTGTGGTCTGGCTGATTCTGTCGACACGTCTGATTTAAAGGTGTTTTATGTGTCGTTGTATCGTGTCATGAAAGTGGAATGTTGCGTGCCATTCTGCAATCTCTGTGTCTAAATTTCTAATCAAAAAGGGCATTCCAATCATTTCACAGCCTTCACTTGTTTGATTTCGGTTCACGTGACTTCCTACTTTTCCAACTAAAGGTAATGTTTAAGCATTGCTAGTAAGGCGTTCTTATTCTTAAATAGTACTCGCTCGCGGGTATACTTGCTGTCCTGATTATATAATAAATTTTACAACATTTACAGTACTTGTATAATGTTTTATTTAGCAACAATTTATTTAGACATCGCACCAATTTTATATAGACCTACTCTAATTAACTTTTAAGTCACTAATCCTTATGGTGGCATAAAGCGATTGAAATCTGGTCTGGAATGAATAGGTAAATTTTGGACAAATTTTTGCTTTAGATTCAACCAATTAGAAATGGATGTAAATGGATCTGTTACAATTTTGTGAGACAATCATAAAAAAGAACGTGTAAGTATGCAAAATTATTGCCTTGGAAGTTCGGTATCTTATGGTTAAAGGTTAGATCTTCTCACTACAAGTCCGACTGGCATAATAAATTATGACGATCTATTTCAACTGTCAGCTCTTGCTAAATGATTTGTCTAGAATCATGAACATTTGCTTATAGTCTGACATACTAACGCTGATCGAGATTGTAACTTTTAGAGAAAGTAAGAATAGCAAAATGATAGGAACTAACTTTATTGAATTAAAAATTATCTTTTGCAATAAACAACTTTTCAAAGTCATAATATTATAAAAAATTTGTACTTGAAAATCAAATTCGAGCTTTAAGAAAACCGGGCCTTCGAAGAAAAGGGTTTGCTTAAATAAGCGGCTCGACGTGCACTAAATCGTGGACCAGCCAAAAGCAAACCTGAATATGCAAATCGTAAAAAAAAAAGGAAGGAAACGATGAAACTTCTGGAAATGGCGTCAATTGCTGGTGACTGCAGACGGGGCGAATATTTGAGGATTTATTAATATTTGGCTAAAAGCACCGCCCAGTTCGCTCTTATTGGCTTCCTTAGGAACACCTCTCGCAAAAGAAGAGCACGAACCCACGAGCCAAGTGTCTTTATATCATTTAATTTCATTGATCACGGGGAGCGAAATTTTGCTAGTGAAAGTGCTCTGCGAGTTTCTGCAATCTCTGCAAGTTCCATGAACTTTCTGTGCAGTGGTCAACAGTGAGCGTTCCTTGTGTTAGGATGTAAGGGTAGCTAGTCCAGGAAAGGTATGTAAGCATAATTTAGAGACCTTTTATAGGGCGCAATGGTTTTATATTTTCTTAATTTAACTTCATTTTCTTTTCTGCAAATTTTGGAAAAGTAGACTAGCTTTACTTCAATTTATAATTTTTATATTGTCTTCTTAACG
Source organism: Proctacanthus coquilletti (assembly GCA_001932985.1). Classification (NCBI taxonomy): domain Eukaryota; kingdom Metazoa; phylum Arthropoda; class Insecta; order Diptera; family Asilidae; genus Proctacanthus; species Proctacanthus coquilletti. The sequence goes on along the minus strand of MNCL01000037.1, from coordinate 750,681 downwards.
ACGGTTACCGATTAAGAAAACGAAATTGCCTGAAAGTTCGATTCAATAAAATTGGGAAAAGGAAAACTGCATAGATTTTCATATAGAGGTAAATATGAGAAGTTTCTATGTGCTGTGCATTGTCATAAATTAAAATATTGATGTTATTTTCTTGATATCAGTGGTCATATCGTTTTTTTTTTATGCTATTAAAGTGGCTTTTTACAAGTATAGAATTCAATTTCAATTTGGTCGCTTTTTACGACAATACTGTTTTACATTTTTAATTCTTTTCCTATGTTCATAGGAAAGTAATATATAAAATCAGTAGATTTGCAGTATGGAAACAAAAATGCTCCAGTGCTCTAATACTTCGTACAAAATAGATTTAATAAATTTAAAATGTCTACTTTATACTTACTTTAAACGAGTAGAAAATACGGCTTAAATAAAGCTTGAGTCCCAAACTATATCAATAATATACAACAAATGCAAACATTTTACATTTTTCAAAATGTTTTTTATGTTTTAGAAAATTCGTCAGTTAAATTCTTTCTGTTTTGCTTCTTTTTCGAGAAAGTCAAAACTGAAATTTCCATTTAAGCCAAAAGTTGAGATTTGTGATATTAAATTATTTATTTAAATATTTTTATAATATTTTTAAACAAATTTATCTACAAGAATTATATATTATTTTTCCCAGTTAAACTTCTTACAATATTACAAAAAAATATTTATTTTCATCTGAAAAAGTTATTCAACTTAAATTTCGACAAAAGTGAAATATGGTAAATAATGTTAGTGTAAACAATTATAAAAATACCTTTCACTGCTCGCTGTTTCTTGGGAGTTGTTTATTTATTAATATTCGGAATTAAGAACAATTAAATCAATCACAATACAATTTTAATTTTCAGGGAGATATAATTAAATTTCTTTTTTTTAAATTCCCCATATTTGAATAAAAAGACTGAAAAACGCTTATTTGACTTAAAGCTGAACTCGAAATAAGTGAGATTTTCATTTGCCCGCTTTTATCCAGCTCGAAGGACGACGTTCCCCAATTATCGCAAGCCAGAAAAATCACCCCCGTGTCGTCCACCGGCGATGTTTAAGAAAATACCCGAGAGCAGAAAGATACACCTGGGTCATTCCCCCCAATTCTTATCTCCCGGGTTTCCAGGATAATCGCGCTGCTGCAGAAGGGTCTTGGAGTTGTATGCGACCGGGACCAGTAGTGGTGCTACTGGGAAGCGCTATTTGCGTGGAACATCCCGTAAACGGGGCAAATATTTAAACTTCTGGTAGACTTCATTCAGCGCCGAGCACAACTGCAACCCGTTAAAGTAAAACTCCTGAAGACCTGAACGACAGGGCTGCCGAGGGATTTATTGTTCAAGGAGGAGGCATCCCGGTCCCGGTGAATTTGGCAGATAAAATCCAAAATAACAGACCCCTCCGCCACTCCGAGCGGAAGGTGTTGTGGGACTCCGCCGTTATGATAAACAGATAGCTCTAATTATCTCTAAAGTATAGCGCTTTTGATCCGCGGTATTAATAGGACCTGTTTACTTCGCCTCACCTTGCCGGAACTCGTTTGCATTGTGTCGAGAAGGACTCGAATGAGGAATGATCCTCGGGCTTGTAAATGGGTTTTGGGGAGCATTGCATTATCCGGACAGCCGCGAAGACATTCCCAGAAACGGTTTTCATGTGAAAAGCCATCCGTCTTCGCGGCTGAGAATAATCCCCCTTGCATGCCGAGAACTCATATTTTGCACCAGATAAAGCTGTTGTGTACTATTTAGCGCTTTCGTGACTGAAAAATGTAAGACACTCGAACGTGTTCTGTTTTTGCAATTAAAAGCGAGGACGTCGTTTGTTTCTTTTATTTTCTGTAATTTATTTGTCTGAATGAGATGCAAATTTTCTCGTAATATTCATTTTCGGGTAATTGAACTCCGGTTGTGCTTTTCACATTCGTCGGAAGCAAGAGATCATTACTACGGATCTTCTAGAAACCCCTTTCACTTTCTTAGGTCCAAATAATTTAAAAGAATGACAAAAAATCTTATGTTCTAACATATATTCAAATAAATTCAATTTCATTTAAAGTAGTGTATGTTCCCTGTATATTCTCCTAAACATATAAGTCAAAAGAACTGAAAACATTGGTCGGTCTTGTTGTTTTTTAGATCTAGCTCTTGCTTTTTGTTCACTTTTTCAGATAAGTGAAAAAACGTGATTGTCTATTCATTTCCAAAAATCTTTTATACATTTTACTTAATGTGTTTACTTGTGAGTATATCAATTCCGAAACAAAAAGTAGGCTTATAATATACTTCCATTAAATTTTTCTGCTTATTTAAAAATTTAACTTTTAAGAGAAAATAAAACCTAAATCGAAGCTGCTGATAAGAAAACGGACAGATAGAGTAGATTAAGTTTTATTGATAAGGTATGAAAACAGCAACCAAATAGAAATCGAACCTTAAGAAACTCAAAGTAAAGTTAACCCACTGCTCTTATTGCATTTTGACCTTGTTGCGGCTTGTTGTGGGTTTTTATTTTAACATAAATAACAAATTGATAATTCTCGCTCAATAAAAGTATTTATCAATGTTTGAAATATTAATTTTCGTGTTAGCTGCATTATCTAAAGCGAGAAATTTAATAGGGAACATATATGGGAATATAACGATTCTAATGCAGTCTATGATATGCACGAAACAACCATTTTTTCAATTTAAAACTTTGTTTATATATGCATAAGTTTTCTGCAGTGGCCGCCACAGAATCAGATCGTGACAAATGCTACTACATTAGAAAAATTTCTGAAATTATCTGAAACAGTCTAAGGAAGAATATTTTTAAATATGTCTATAGTTTCAGTTGTAGTTGTCACTGCACGTTTTACTTCCCAACTCTTAAATATTTAAATTTTTCGAAAATTATTTCAATAATATTTGTTTTGTCTTTTGTTCATCCATTTCCTCAAATCTTGCAATTAATTTAACAAAAATATTTAAAATTTGCCACTGTAAATATACGAAATTTTGCCCTGTTGGGAATCGTAAGTTGTGTTTGTTTCCTTCGACACTGTACGAACCTAAGGTTTGGCAGTTTTCTATTGTTCATCTATCAGAAAAATAAAATAATGAACAAATTGTTTAAATTATATTTAAGCGAATCCTTGAAAACAAGCTAAGCTATAAAATCGTCTACCAGAAGAAGTGTTTTTAAAAAAATTTTAAATTAAAATTATTCATTATATTTCTTCAGGGTTCTTGTTTTACTTTTTCTTAGTTCTAGCCGTTCGTGATAATGTGAAACTGGTGTTGGTGGATCTTATCGCCGTGGGGCTAAGTCCTGCTATAGTTAGCTTGACGAAATGAATCAATACGCTCTTTCGTTTAATATAGCCCTGTGGCTCCCTCAATTGAAACACTGGCAATGGTCCAGTGCAACAGGAACCGAGCAATAAACATTTTTCCATAAATAATGAGAAAATTGCCCGTGGGCCAGCGCAATTTCCACAGAATCCCCGAATCAAAAGGCAGGAGCACCAACGAAGGTCGACGCGGGTGCAGCTTCCCGTGCTGGTAAATAATTCTAGCGCATATCTGCACAAAGGCTGCAATCCACACTCCATTTCGCCGCAATCAAATTGAATTATAACTTTATTTTGATCGCTTTGAAAATTTAAAAAATAATTTCGAAAACCGCTGCGGGCCCAAGTGGCGTGCTTTGTTTTCCTTAGGTTGTAAACGCAATAAGGCCACCAGGCAGCCGCGCAAACGTTGCCCCGCCCGAGGCGTTAGCCCTGCTCGCTAGAGGCTCTCTATTAATTTACTTTTATTCTTCGTAAATTAAAAGAGAGCACTCGTCAGTTCTGCTCGCTTTCCTTTCATCTCCTGGAACGCTCGTCTGCCCGACCATCGCCGGGAAAAGTAATTCTCGGAAAATTGAAAATATATTTTTTTTTCTTTTGACTTCTCAGCTCACGGCGGAAAGGTGGAAAATATCTGTTCAATTGTTTTTGCATAACTACTTTTTGTCGGAAACTTTTTTACCTTGGTAAAACAAAATCAGGATTTGTTTTAATATCAATAGAAAAAGCGCAGTATCTTTAGTTTATTACTTCGATATGTAAATTGAAATAAATTGCAAAACTGTTTGGTTTCAGAGAAAGAAATTTCGACAGTAGTTATTGTTATTAATTATTAATACGAAACATCAACTATTTGGTTCCTTTCAGTATTAATTGTAAACAAATAATTCTTTTCCGTGTAGTCGTTTATTAAAACAATGATATTTTTTTAAAATGTTATTTAACTAACGTTCGTATTTATGAAAATGCGTAAAAATAATTTTATTAGTTGTTAAAGAACTTCACGGCGTTAAATAAAACTAGACTGAATTCTTGTTAGGACTTTTTAACTAAGTAAAGTGAACACTTCTGTTTAATGATCAAGGAGAAAATAAAACAAGTACATCGTGAAATTAAACAGTAAAGAATGTTTTTCCAGAAATTAAATGTTCTAAGCTGAATAATTTAATCATAATAAAATTATTTTTTTGTAAATTAGGCACTATTAATTAAAATAATTACTTTGATTTAATAAGAAGTACAATGCAAACATTACGATCACATTCTAAGTAATTAATAATTATGTATATGTAATTTGTTATTATGAGCGATTTTTATTTATGCCACTTGTTTATGTAGGGAAATATAAGATTTAATCGAAATTAAACAAAATCGCAAAATATAGAAATTATAGAAATTGGTCAAAAAATAGTTTTTCAGCGATAACCTGTGATTTGTGAAAGTACGAACTTATGATGCGTTTGGGAAAACAATTTTGCATAGTGTTCTGTATCGCAGTCGACCGCAAATAAAATGATAAGTATTCTCGGAAATAAGGGGTGATGCTCTATTTTTGCATATTTTTCAGAATATATTTTTAAATATGTTATGATGAAAAAGAAAATTTATATTCCTCGTCCTTTTAAATAGTACCCGACATGACATATAAAATATTTTGAATACTTAATTTGCCCCTTTTTAATATTTTAAAGTGTTAATTGGTGTAAAATATGTGGGTTAATAAGAACAGCACGTAAGTGATTTTATAAGTTATTTTCCTTTTGAAGTGCGTAACCCTAAAAACGGCTATAATTTTACATTAATTTTAACGATTTTCTTATAAATAATTAATAACAAACCATATTTATTTAAAAAGAGTATATGTTTTCTAAGGAACCTGGAAATTCGTGAAAAAAAAACGACTACTATAAACGATTTAAGTAAAGTGACGATATTCTCCCTGTTTTGCAATTAGAGTTTGAAATTATGAAATCTAAGCCATATTTTGATCCGTACAATCCTTCATTAGTTTAAAACAAATTTGCATACTTTGCTCGAAAGTCAAACATGAAACGCTCTTTAAGGTTTTGAAATGTGTGAAAGAAATTCTATGTCGTAAAAACAAAAAAACAAATTTAAAAGCCCTGACCTGAATTTGTTTATTTAACTTAACTTAGATTAAACAAATGCTTAATAGCGAAGGGACAGTAACTAATACGGGAATGAAGGGTTTCGGAAAAAATGAGCATTAAAACTGCTGCGTGCCTATGGTATTAATGATTTCTAGGTGGTATTTTTAAAACTATTAATTAACTAACTAGATTAGTGAATTTCTTAGATATTTGCAGTAGATCACGTTTATCAGTTAAAAATAGTTAGGATCAGCATGGTTTCCGCCATGAACAAAAATTGATCAGTTTAATTTTATAGCAAATTCTTATCACGATTTACCTCCAAATCTTCCATAAATTTAGGTTCCAGTTACTGCCCAAATCCTACAACAATTTCAAAAATCATTCATGGAGCTTTACATTTTTTCTAATTTCATTCGCTTTTATACTTTTTGCTAAATCGAGATTAGAATTTGGAAAAAAATCTAACTTGGAAGTGATGGTATTATTTTTTTTCAAATGTTTTTCTTCTTTAAAATCGTATACCGTAAAAATGAGTAGAAATCGATATTTAAATTGATTTTGTATTAATTTTCTGCAAGCTTTTCAAAATGTTTGATATGTGAGCAATTATAAATGAAATTACACAAATCACAGGTCATCATAGCTAGGTCTTGAAATGAATTATATATGAATGTTAACTCTTTGAAAGTGGCATTTTATTTTTGTATTTTTTTTCAATTTCTTATATCCAAAATATTCTTATTCAATCGTCGTTGGTATATTCAATATTAAAGTTGAGCCGATCTTTAAGACTCAATCTGTTTTAATAAGATGCCATCTTTAAAATGTACACTCGAAAGATTAGAACAAATTATGACCGAGTAAAGCTATTTTTTTAGAGACATTTTTCTAAGTCTTCAGATGTATCTACGCAAAAATACACTTAATGAAAACAAATTTTAATCTATTGTTGCGTTAGAAGGGAATTAAGTACTTTTCTCCCCAAACTTGTTGTAATTTTGAAATTTAGACATACCTGCACATGGAAGTGGTATCTAACTAAATCATATGTGAGTTGTAGCATGCCGCACAAAGAAGCTCTTAGGCGAGTAGGCTCTGCCAAAACCCTCGCTTTCATAAATCTGAAAAACAAAATTATTTTGCTTCCAAGCATTAAAAGAAACAGACTCTGCAAAGGAAAGTAATGTCTTGACCCTATTTCCGGGGAAAACTTCCATTAACAGCGATTTTTACCTTTCCGGTATTTTTCTATTTTCCACATTTAGCCGGCTGCTGGGATGACGGGAGTCTGTTTAAGAAAATCAGCTCCTTACGCTCGCTGTAAATTTTTATAGGAATACCCCCGCGTTGAAACGCACTCAGTAGTGGACCTGCTCCTTGGTGGACGGCGCGGGGAGAGATGGCGATGTAATCCATTTGTGCTGCACAATTTACTCTACTTATCGCGCGCATTATCCTCGTTTTACATTCATTTTATTGTAATTAAAAAGGGGCGAGCTGCGGGCTAAGACTTCTGCTACGCTCGGTCGGCTCGGTATCCACTTGCCATCGCAGGTATTAAACTATTGCACTATTGAGTCGAGCTCGGGTCGCGGGGCCGGGTTGCTTCGCTTTCGCATATTTTTCCATATCTTTAGGAGCTCCTATGTAGGTGAAGGCTAGTGGAGGAGTTGTGACACCGGCTTATGCATAGCATCTCAAAGGTCCGGAGTTTTTCCCCATATTAAATTCTTTAGCGCTTTTGAATGCTGTGAAATCATGTAGTGTATGAAAAACTGTCTCTCTGGAAATGTCTTCATTACGCTGCCTTGAAAGGAAGTTCCAAATGAACGGGGCCCAGGACTGCCGCCAGGGGATGAATTCTGCATCAGCGGCAGGTGAGAGAGGTGAGGCAGGTGAGGCTCAGAAGATGTATTTTTATGCGGGGTTGTAGGGCCCACCATCGTCGCGTTACACCCAAGGACCCAGATCTGTCCACTCAAGTGTAATATTTAGGTGTATTAAAAGTCATATTCCGTCTTCGTCCCGGCGGGCTCAGTCACGGCTCGGCTAGGAACAATCAACCTTTCCCAACGTGGTGGCTGGTTGAGACTATGAAAAGTGGAAAAGCGAAACAAAATGGGGGAGCCGGGAGTGGGTACCGGGAGCCTTCTGTATTGTGGTGAATAGCGATTCTAGAGTACCCTGGCCTCGGAGGGAAGCAGCCGGCTTCCCATACCCGGTCCCACCCACAGCTGACATATTACGAAACAAGTGTAAATAAATCCAGTGGTGTTGTGCCGTAAACAACCGGGCAGGGGCTTGTTTGTAAACACAAACAGGGTCCTTGATGCCGATTTTTCGATTTAAAATTAGTTGCGACCGAGGAAATTATTTAATTAATATTGACGCCATTTTAATTCGGGAGACTTTTTGAAATAAGACTAGAGAAAATCATGGTGCAAGAGAGAAAATCCAAAAAGGAAAGCTAGGAGCTGAAATGGTTGGCGCCTCCCAGTTTGCACATTTCAGCTCCGCCTCTGCAGTATATCCAACAGCCGATTCAGTTTTATCCCGGCACCAACACAAACTCGCCGCACAGTGGCACGATAAAGGAAAAGCACTTTTCCCATTTCTCAACAGGCTTGAGAGGGTTTTCCGACCCGGTGGGTTGGTATTTCTCTCATTGCCTTTCTGCTGCTCGGGTACTCGCTGTGTAAGTGAGTGCGCCGGGTTGTACCCGGTTGTCCCTCCCGAGTCCCGGTTCACCCGCCCTCCTATAGCTATGACGGAACATGGGTAGCCGCGTTTTATTTAGCCGAGAGGCGAATGTAGGTGCTTGCGTCCGTGTAGCAGAGCAACATCCACACGAATCCCCAGCCACCACGTCGACGTCTACGTCCACGTCGGGGCCGCTCCATTCTCTACGTTCTACATTTCATCAACAACGACTCGCAGCGGCCGTTAACAGCAATCATCGTTTCAGTGCAAAATCGGCGGCGGTGTATATGACATACGACATTTTTGAATACAGAGCGCCCTTCCGCGGACCCGCAGGTTTCCGGGTGATCTAAGCCCGACGTTTTGTAAGGCCACCACCAGGAGTAAATCGGCCCAGATTAGCCACACCGCACCGCGCGGTTTTTGTGGACCCAGTGAGCGCGCAGTCCGTCGTCCCGTCGCTGCCGGCCAGCAGGGAGTGAAGTAGTACGTGGAGCAAGGTGAAACGCATCTGTGTTGTTTTCCTTTTGCAATATTGGAAAGTGAATGAAAGCTCGGGTGCGCCCGGCCCCGTGCACCCGCCGATTGCGACATAGTGCGGTGAAATTTTCTATCTGCAGTACGCAGTAATAATTCAGTTCATTGTTCCCGTTCCGGGCCGTGTGAGTGCAACCTGATCCTGGATAAAGGCACGTGCGTGTCCCGGCCGCTTCACGCTGCACCAACCCGAATCCTGTAAGTGTCTGGGATTAGTCCGCCAATTCAAAATCGAAAGTCGTTACAGCCACTTGTGATTTCCTCTGCAACTTAACCTCAACGCTCGGCAAACGGAGCATGCTCCGCAAATGCCTGCGAATATCTGCACGACTGCGCTGTGGCGAATTCACGCGAGATTTGGCCAATTTGGCGCTCTTTTTCCCACTCCAAATAACGGCTAAATGGTGTTGGTTGGAGATTGTTGAAAGCTATTTCGTTCGTCCTTAGTGCTGCTATTCTACAATATATTCAAACACAATTCCTGGAACGCATCTAAATGGACTAGTTCATAGAATTGGTCTAGAGCACAATTAAATTTTCAAATTCGATTTTTTTTTACACTAGAAAATGTCCAGACTCTGAAGAAGACCTTCGTCAAATTAAGAAATTCTAGGCATGTATGGTTCTTAAACTTATAAAAGTGATCTGATCTCACGTATTCTTTGAACAAATGAAAAGCTCTGAACGCGTGTTTTTCAAAAATGTTTTTGATATCGGTTTCCAGCATAACTAAAAAATTTTGTATCCAACTCATTTCCAATTTTCACTAAAGCTCTGGAAATGACTTTTCCACTAAAATTCGGGAGTTTTCCGATGTACAAGAACATGGTTTTGTTATAACTATTTTTTCAAAACCTACCAAGCAGCATATTTTTTGAAAATGTGTACTGCTTTTAAGAAAATCACTTCTGCAGCAGTAGGTCGCAGGAAATTAAAGTGTTTGTTACTTTGTTTCTGGCTCAAATTTGAGCCACTCAATACCTCCGCCATTTTTTAAGGCTTGCGCAATTATAGTCCATATATTTAAAATTATTTAGGTCCAACCAAGCGGTTAAATTTTTTTGAATTTAAATGGAATACATTCAACAGTTTTACGATTTTTAATTATTTCTAGTTAAGCTGCTTTAGTAATTAATTTACAATTTGAAAATTCAGTAGAAGGAAAAGAAAAACAGTTTTCATCTGCCTTAGTTTTATAAACGGGGTCTTGGTTTTGCGACGATACCTTTGTTAATGTAAATTGTGGGTTAATTTTATTAATCCATCTCTCTAGACTTACATTGATGAACACAAATGTGTTTGCTAGACCCAGGTGTAAATTTCATTCCCACCTCTTTTTTGTTTTTTCACTGAGGTATTATAAATTAAATTATTTGAATTTCTCAATGACCATTTCGAAAGCCTACCTACGAATGTTTAAACAAAATATTTTTTTCGTATTTAAACTAGACGATGTAATTTCTAGTCGCTTTTATAATTTATTAGACTTTCTCTAGGCTGATTTCAAGTTAATTAAAGTCGAAAGAAGTAGCAGGTTCGTAACCGCTGATGTGAGTTCATGTCTTCTCTAATTCCGTTTTTGATGATTGCTGACGTGATTTTTATTTGAATTAATTTAATTTATCATTTTTGTTATGGATATTTTATTAAAAAATCACTTTGTTAAATTTTTAGGTCTTGATCCCTGTTTTTGTAACAAAAGTTAGCGGCACGAAATTCTATAACAACTCGTTTTAAAAAGATTTTTAGTACTAATGTTTAAATGAATTTTTCCGACGATTACGGTTGAATTTTCATTTATTTATTTAGAGTTATTAGTTTAAGTTTTCAATAATGCTTTTCATGAATTATGAGTAAAAATCCGAGAGTACTGAGAAAATATCCGCTTTGAACAGGGTGATGGAAAAGCTCTTTCTGCAGTTTAGAGTTGAGTTATTTTCTGCTTTGCAATTTGCCTTTGCCGTTTGCATAAATTTTACATAATCTGCCAGTTAGCACAGATCCTCAAATAGTTTAAGTTATATTACGTCTTTTATTTTTTCCTATCTTTTAAAAAAGAAATGTACCTAGCGAAGGAGAAAGTTTCTATCCAGGAGTAACCTAAACTTCGACGTTGTGCCATAATTTTATATGATTTATTATTGGGTCAGTTTTCTTTATAAATTTTAAATATTTTATTACTTTCATATTACATTATACTAAATTAGTGTAAATGAGGTTACACGTAGTTCCGTACGGATTTAATGAATTAAATAAACTGTTTTTTTTTCAATAGACAGTGAAATAATGCAGAAAAATAAACAAGTGTAAGGTTGTTACTTGGAAAATATGCCAAACTTTGATGAATTTTTAAAAAGAACGATCAAATCGGTTGTCAAAACTGAACTTTTCCATTTTTTTTATTTTATTTAATAGATTTTTAAATTTAAGCTTATGAAGTAAAGAAACCAAAAATATTTAATCCTTGCCAATAGTTGTAATTTTAATTAATAAAATGTAAATACGAACAGAATTTATTGTTACTCAACCTTTAAGTTTCGTAAAGAGGTTACACTTATTAATTTGTAGTTTTAATTAAATTAAGTATAAATCATCAAAATTTAATTGCCTGAGTGAGATTGGATTTAATATAAAAGTTGAGTTTTTGTTTTTACGTGAATTTGAAAGAAAAAAACGCTTAGGAATTCATTTGGATTTTTCTTCAATTAAAATTAATTTGACATCGAATTAGATAAAAACCATTATTTTTTTATTTAAAAAATGGTGGAATATGCTTTTGAATTTGCCTCATCAATTGCATGGCAGTTCCAAGGAGTAGAACAAAATGTTTATTGGCTCCAAAAATTGGTAGCAATAGCCGAGTGATAAAAAAAAAATGAAATTGTGGGCACTATTCGCATTTTGTTAGGAAATATTCAAATTATTTCCATTTTAGTAGGTTAAAACATTCTTGCTTATTCAAATAAAGATACAATCAAGACAAATTCTATTTTGTCAACTTAATTATATCAATATTTCGAAATTTTCTATGCTTATCAAAAAGTTGTTAGAAACGTTGAAATAGAAGCTCTTGGAATTCTTTCAAAACACTGGTATGGAAAACACTGTTTTTTTTAGTTCGTATATGAATGAGGGGTAGGTGGGAGTTAAAAATAGGATTAATGCAATTGAGTGTCCCCGTTCTAGTTTCAGTTCTAAATAATTCGTTCGGATAAGCCTCGTTCACTCAACATGGAACTCTGAATTTCATGCCCGGACATCCATTAAAAGGGGGCAAATAGCGAACCAAAAACGTCTGGTTAACAATGGATATGTGCTGGATTTTTCGACAAATATTCAACAAAGTCAGAATTTTCTGTAAGTTTGTTCTGGTGCTTTGCGTCGCGTTACACCGCGCCGCCGCCAGTACAATAACGCGCGAAAGTGATAGAGTCTAGTGGACAGGTCTTTTGTCTGGGGGCACCTACCAGCATTAGCGCAACTCTTTGAAGGTCTAATGAAATTGAATAATTTAAGAGCTCCTGTATACGGGCCGGGTCTTTGATAGAAATGTGCCGCCACCATCATATGCCAACCCATTTGAGCTCAAAGTTTATAATTAATTCAGGACTCCATTCGCTCTACGAATAAGCAGGAAGTATTTGATGAATAACATCCGACCTTTTCTACGCACGGATTTCTTCCTTTTCAGGGTGACCTGATACATAAATTTTCTTGCCTTTCAACTTAAAGACAAGCTGAGGACTAATTGGCCATAAAATTATTAAGGAACTCCCCCCAAGTCTTTCGAGGATAAAAGGTCAAAGGCGTTAACGAATCTCCCGCCTGGCATCTTTACGAATTAATTCTAGTTGAGTTTTAATTAAGTGGAGAGCTATTTCTTAATAAATTAAGCTCAGGACCAGGAAAGCATAGTAACTAGAAGTTTTTGGTATAAGTTCTAATGCAGCACAGAGCTACTATTCAGGGGAATTATATTCTTCTAATAAAATTGACACTACTTTGAAAAATTACTGTGATGGCAATAGCATGCTTCAATTTTTAAATTGCTAGATCTCACTTTTAATTATTTAAGGCTTTATCTTCTAACTGGTTTGTTTTTTTAAAAAACATTTCCAAAAATACTGGTGTTATTAAAATAATAAAATATTGCAATATGTAAAAATATACTAAATTCATACACTTTTGTTATTGAAATCTAAAGGAAACATGATGAATTGGGAATCACTTCGTCTTTATGTCAAAATTTTATGAACGATAATGAAATTTTGTTCACATTCCACATCAATAAATTTTTAATATGACTTTTGAAAAGGGAAGCTCGCAGTGAGCAGAAATGAATTGAAAAAATAATTTTTCGAAATATTTTTGAAAATATGAATAAAAGGAATTTTTGTATTTTATAGTAAAAACATTCTCGACTGGAAATATAATTAAATGATATATGTATCCATATTTGGCCTTTACGCGTATGTGGCTGAGGAGAGGATCAAATAAATTTTTTACAAATATGCTGGCCGAGCGTTGTAGAATGTATAGAATATATATTTAATAAAATTTTAAGTTAATTAACAATTATTCTCTTCTGTCTTTGCTTTTAAATTTTTTATGCTGAAATTCAATTTTCCCCTAGTCTAAGTCTAGTTTTTCAATAAGCATAACTTAAGTTTCATTAAAAGTTCCTTAAAAATTTGGGATTGTTGGCAAAGAGGCCTATAGTTAAACCGAAGGGAAAGGTTACAATACGCGTTAAATAAAAAGAATTAAAATCATTATTACTGTGTTGTAAATATTTTTTTATAATTTTATCAGTTGTAGATTATCTCTAGTATTTAAGTTTTTTATTATTTTTTATAGTTCGCTTTCATTATTTTCAAAAGTCTAAGACTTTAATTGAGCTATAAATATCTATCGAAGTGTATTTGTTTTTAATCTTTTAACACTTTTGGCAACACGATAAAATTTTGGATATTTTCATGTTCTATACATAATAAAAATACAATTGCTTTAATTGTTATTTACATAAATTGGGTATTAATTATATAAATTTAACCTTTTTAACTCATTACGTCGCTGGTTTAGAATGTGGTAAAAGTTTCAGCATATTCGGCTGCTTAAAATACGCCATTTCAAAAGATAAACACGTTTAAAGTTCAAATACGTTTTACTTAAACGAGGTGTTCCCATTGAACCATCGGAAAAATACGAGTATTTATATGAATTTAAGGATTATAAGTAATTGTTTTTATAAAAAGAACCTAGAATAAGAACAAGAATAAGCATATACTGAATATGTTTATTGCAATTATACAATTTTTATCAGAAATTTACTTTTCCAATTTTTGGAAAATTTTGGAAAAGTTTTTAATGAGGCTTGTTTGGTTCGGAAGGTGCTTTTTCTTTGTTTTAAAAATACAGCCTTAAGCGCAACGCCTTTGTATTTTTACCTCTAAGTAAGTTATGCTGCTTAAATGAGACCGTTGACTTATTTCAACCAAACCAACAATTTACTTGCTTACTAATTTATTTTTTAATTTATTTAATGAATTTGTCTTAACCTGTTCTTTAATGTTTCATTTTCATTTTGATTTAACTTTTATGGCTTTATAAAAAATGGAACAAATTATTTAATTATGGATTTGAAGAAAGTTTGTCTTAAATGCTATTGACACTGTTTCCAAAATCTAAAGGAACTCAGAAATGAAATTTCACGTGTTAAAACATGAAAATTGGCCATTTTTTAAATTGCTATATTCCCCATATATCAGAAATTTGACTATTTGGGAATTTTTAATTAAAAAGAGGTCATCTTGTGAATAGGACTTCTAAAAGATTTCGAGAGATAAGTAACAAGGAAGGGTTTTCTAAAAGGTTACGAACACCACTTGTTATGAGTTAGAAGATCTTGATTTTTAAAATTTGAATTTTCTTTATAATTTTTCAAACCACTGTCTTTCTTTCTAAAAGTTAAATAAAAATTTACTATATTTTTTCTTGCTTTGTTGTTCTCAACTTTGAGTATGAAATAATACAATAGACAACTTTCTATACTAAATTCAGCCAAGAAAATTGAATTAAAAATGAATTCAGTGTTGAAGTGCAAGTTTTTTTCACTATTCGCAATGATTTTTAATTTATTTTTTTTTATCATATGGTTTGTTGACCTGTAGGTTGTAGTAAAGGTTAAATTTATGATTTTTAATAATTGTTCGATACTCAAAAGAGCTTGCCTTAAAACTTCTGAAATTACCAAAATCGATAAACATGAACTTGAATTTGTTTACAGTTTCTGATTATTTCAAACTTTAGATGTTTTGTGTAAGTGTATTCCATTCACGTTAGCCAATTCCAATAAACCTCTGTCAACAATAGACTCTACCTTCGGTTCCATTGTCAACAAATTGCAAGCCTTACATATCGCTCGATGGAATTCAGATAAAGCCCGTGGCGAAAGGGTTTGCTGCTATTTGGTGTGGATTTGCAGGGAAAAAAGCGAAATTCGACCCGAAGTTCAAATGCCTTCTTTTCAGTGCATTTAAAAAGCGTTTTATTGTTTGTGCGCAAAGTAATCCCTACTTGTGTCCTTTCTTTCGCAGGAGCCCTGACCAGGCGCAGCCAGGTGATGGACAGAGTTCTACGGTCATATAACATTCCATGCAACATTAACTGGTTGCTCCTCTGACATAGCGAAGGGTTTCTCAGCCGGGATTTATTTCCGCACACAATTGCTAAACGGGGATATCAACTCACACACAATCAGGGAATAAAGGGCTTTCTCTACGGAAACCAGGATCATTGTTGGCCGTTGAAATAAAAAGCAAAACTGTGCCGCCGCTTGTGAACTTTGTGTCTATTTATGGAGGCCTGTAGTGGCGGGGCCTAAAGGAGACACGGCTTTAAATTAAAGTGCGCTGAGCTGAAAAATTGGTTTCCAGTGACTGCTATAAAATCGTGTACATAGTGCAGCTCTGGACCCCCTTATCCTCGCATGGTCGTACCCTCGGATCGTTGTATCGTCGTATCGCCATTTGCTTCATGTTCACGTCTGCAGCATCCCGTCGGAGTGCTGCTGAATAGTTCAGTTAGGCGAAACTAATTGGGCTCCATCCCAGCTAGCCTAACCCCGATATTTGTCTGCAGAATTTTGATCAAAGGATTTTTCTGAACTGTTCGACTGGTGTGTCGCGTCCGGGATTATTGCGGTGTTTATGAGATAAATCATAAAGAATTTAAGGGCTCCATTAAAGTACCTCGCGGAAAACAAAATAACCTCTCAGGCGGCACCCGAAGCGAGCCCTGTGGGGCTGCGCTTGATCGGGTTGGTACCTTGTTCAGTGAGGGCCCCGAAAGCGCCGAAGCCGTCGGTCTTCAACCAAGCGCGCGCCGCGGTCGCGCCCTATGTGATTCCCCAGCCGAACGTGACCAGCTCAGTGAATTGCCAGAAGTGTGAGCAGCGAAAACAGCAGCAGCAACAACAGTGCACGTTACACCTGTCTAGCACACCTTTCCGAAACCCATCAGCGAACCATCCGTCATCGGCCCTTGGGGCACAGCCGAAGATCTTGGTACCCACAACGACAACACCGAGTAATTCCATGTTGCTCGTTCCGTTCGCGGTGCCGGGATTTATTCCTGTGCAGGCTCCGGCGACCGGGATTATTTCCACCATCAACCCAAATCCGAAGGTAATAGATTTTTTACACTTTCCGATCTAAGATGTCCTAAGTGTGGAGATTTATAAGAAATTCGGGGGGTTGCCGGGGACCGATGAACATGACTTTTTGGTTTACGCCGGAGTTCCTCGAAGGCTAGAGCACCTCATAAATCCGAAGATTTAATGCTAAAGATCTCGGAGGAGCGGGACAGGGGGGAATTCAATTTAATGCAGTGCTCCCATCGAGACAAATGGAATGTTTTCCAATATGTGTGCACTGTGCAACGTTGCGAGGCAATCACAGTTGCGGCGCATCAGCGCTCGTTTTTCACGTCCACGGAATGTAGGTGCTCTGCAGAGGAGCTAATTTCGCTTTTATTGGACTTTAAACGGTTTTCTACTTGTCACTGGCGGGGGCGAAATTAAGTGACTGACTCGGAAACTTGTCCTGTACCGCTTAGCGATTTTTCAAGTGTGGCACTAATCGAACTACATACACTACAAATTAAGTGGATACGACGGATGTGGACATGAAATATTTTCTGTAAGTTAAATCCCGAGCGTTAGAATAAATGGCATTTCGAAGAGAACACAGATCTTGAGAATATATTCAATCCTATGTGATTATTACTACTACACTATCAGATACTCTATAAGGAGATCCTAAGCTCCACTTCGATGGAGGTCTACACAAATATTCCGAAATGACAACAATATTCAGACTATATTTTGTATGTACAGGTACTAATGAGAACGCAATGTTATTTTTTAAAAATAAAGGGGTAATTTTCTATAACTTTTGCGGGATTAAAAAATTAAATTAAAAGAAGCAATGATTTAATACAGGCCAACAGAGTTTCATTGCCAAAAGAGAGGTAGGTACATAGAAAATGTTGATAAAGTTCTTTATGTAATTATAAATTCATAAGGAAATGTTAAATGAATCAAAGTTTTAGATAAAATGTGAAAGTAAAAAAAGAACCATATTTTGATATGGTTAAGGAAAATTATAAAGCACCAGAGAAACTTAACACGTTTGAATGAAAGCTTGAATCGTCGATAGCTACTGATGTAAGATATCGAATATTTTATGGACAATTTGAATGTGTGAAAGGTGTGAATTTCGCAATTTTGTTTAAAAAAAAAATAAAATAAGCAAAACAGTTCTTTCGAAAGTATTACAACAAAATTGAAGAATGATATTTATAAATAGGCACAGGTAATATTTTGAAAGGAACAAATCATTTTATATTCAACTTTTATGCTTTTTTCCATCACACTGCGAAGACAGTCTTCATAAAATTTATGATGCTAACGCTAACTAAAATTAAAATTGGATGTTGTAGAAATCGATTAGCTCCAGTTGGATGACACTGACGTCATTATATGCATTTCTTCTAGCTCTGGTTTGAACTCAATTGATTCTCATACTTGAAGTGAGTCAAATTTTTATTTTCTCAGGGTTCTAGCTACAACTTTACTTTTATCTTCTATTGCATTGTCAATCAAATCATCTTAAAGAACTCCGTGTAAAATTTTACTATTCTTGTATTAAAGGGCTATAAAACTGTAAAAGCTAGGAAGTAGAAATTTCAAACATTTATTAGACGAAAATTACTATCTTCATTTTATGTATTTTATTTGTATATTAGTGCGTCTCGTGATAATTCTGTAAGTATTTGATCCAAAACTATCGACATCTATAGAAGAGTTGGGGCCTCGACTAAAACGTAGCGATGTGCAAGGAGTAAAATAGTGTACCTCATTAGTCTTAATTGGAAAAACTATGCCCCTTTTTAAATTGTAGATAATTGGATAAGACTTATGGCCGTTTCTTTTTATTGTCGCGCTCAAAATTGTCCAAAGTAATAATTAATATTTCGAAAACAAATAGAGACATTAAAAAATCCTTTGGCAAATAGTAACTACTACATCGCATAAACATAAATTTGAAATTTTAAGTTTATTTGTAATTAATTATAAACTGAAATATCGTGTTAATCGTTTTTCAAATCCGCTTTATGAGGAAAACACGTTTTAAGTTTTCATGGACACACACATATCTTATCAGTGCTCTGAATATTTGAATAAAACCTTTTTATTTAACTTTCGGTTTACTCATAAGTAATATAAAGTAATATAAGTGAAGGCTGTTAATTGTATTGTTAGTCAAATAAGTTTGAGACAATGCCATCAATGTGGTCTTAATTACGACTCAGACGTACACAGACAGGGATTCCTTTTATGTAGAACAGTCCTTACACTGGCTTAGTTCTCATTTCCGCACTAGCAGAAATAGTGACTCCTCCTGGCGCGGTGCCGGTTATTCTCTCCAGTGCGAAAGTGACGTGAAATTAGAAAATATGTGTAATTGCCGGATCACGTTTTGTGCATGCATGCTCGTATTATGTAAGCGAACGGCGATTAATCGCTCCCATGCCTGCCCCTGGCAGCAACCGGCTCGTCGGACCCTTTTACCCCTTTCATAAGCCTTTATGGAAGAAAATGTGAAACACTTCGAAGTGACAATGATAAATTACCCAATAATTGATTTCATTCCACTGCAGACAATTGTGCTGCAGAGGAGTCTAAAAATAGACAACAGTTCCTCCAGCTCCTCGATCTCCGGCACATTCTGGGAAAGTGTTCGAAGCTAGATCCATCTTCGTATCATGTTTAACCGAGGCGTATTAAACCGTCCCCCCACTTTCCGAAGCCCTGAATTAATCAAAACAAAATAATATCATTTTTGCGAGCGGCTCAAAGGAGGCTGCAGATGATAACCCGAAACACTACGTCATCGCCATCAATTATCCCCAAGGAGTTCGATGAAGACATCCATTTCTCGGCAATTTACGGCCTTCTTCGACGACGTGCATAAATCGCGTGCTCACCGAATCCAAAACAACAATGCCTACTTTAATTCGCTAATTTATCTGAGATTTCTGCAAATGCTTGAAAACTAGCGGCTCGTTCCACACTCGCAACCGTGGCGGATCTATTTTTAACTGCGTCTTGTTGACTCGAGCTTAGCGCCTGATTAAGCTTGAAGGAGCACCCGTTGGCGTGCTCCATCGCCTCGGCACCGAGCCCAAATACTTCGCGGCAGGCGATGCGAGTTGATCTAGAGGCTATTTTTGAGATGACTTCGATATCGCACTCGGGTCCTCCTCTCGTTTACTTTGTGGCACTTAACTGCCGATGACACGCTGCACACTGCGAAACAGAGACGCCATTGTTGCGCCACAATTACTTGTCGGCACATTCTGAGATGCTTTTTGTGCATTACTAAGGAAGGCAGGGAAGCTCTCGCAACAGCGGTACTTACTGTCCTCAGGTCCTTCTCGGATGGCGCACAAAAGGATCTCCTCGTTTTTGACGAAAACGAGCACTCGAGTGAAAAGCACTTTTGTCCTATACACACAATGCGACCCACTTGTCCTTCGAACGACTACAGAAATTTTTATCTTGTTAACTGCTTTTTATTTTTTGTAAACAGGAGCGAAGTCTCAGAATTAAGGAGACTTGTTCTGCTCCTTTGTACGACTCTGTTCCGTTTTCCCTGGAATTGGGTAATTGCTGGACAGAAACGGCTCAGAATCTTCCCGCCTTTTCAACAGAAAATAGTGACCTCTTCGAATTTTTAAGCACTTCTAAAAACGTCTCAAGAAATAACAATGGGTGCAGTGTTAAATGCTATTCACTATACAGCACATCATACAGAAAGGGTATTAAATAGTTGTTATATGGAATTATATTCACTATAGGCAATAGTGGACGATACTCAGGGTATACCAAAGAGATACCAAAGTTGAAGTCAATACTTGTGCTTTTTTAGTTCTATTCAGACCTTAGCGCGATCCATACTTAAAAAGTGGTTTGGGAAAATATCTGATTAAAAAGCTAATTCTTTTGTATGCTGACATTAAATTAGCGTTTTTTTAATAAACTATTCCAGGATAGTTTCCTTTTCGATTCCGGATCGGAAAAAATCACGCTTCAAAAAAGTAGCTCGTATAAGCAAAACCATCTGTAAAACATTAGACACAATTTAAAATCCACAATTTAAGCAAGGCTGGATAATTTAAATTTTTTAAAGGTAGATAGAAGGGCTTTTATTTGGTTAATTTTCTTTGCAAGGATATCTCCTTAGCTTCCAAAAGTTTGGGCTTTCCCGAGAAGAGTATAGGATTTTAAAAGATTTTAGTTTTTAGAAAAATTGTTATTACGAAATTGGGCTAATACCCACAACTGATTTTTTTCTTTATAAAAGAAAGTTCATTTATAAATTTTAATTTGTTATTTAAGTTAAAGAATTACGAAAGAATGTTGGCGTTAAAGTGCGCTTATAAATCCCCTTTAATAAATTCCAGTTGACCAATAATCTGTGCATTCGAACGTGTACTTCTATATATCTTTTTTTATGAAATTATTGGAAGATATAGTGCTATTTTTATTTGGCTTCTTTAAAGTTCCGCAATTCTAAAATCAAATTTAATCAAGTCTAATATCTTGCTTTTGTGTATTGGTTTGTCCAATCTAATCAAAGTGGTGACACATTGCTGATTTTGTGTTTTGGCCCCTTTAAATGATCCATAAACATCAATGTTCTTTCTGAAGGGGCTATAACATTTGAAAGAGGTTAGCAGTCCACCCTGTGACTCAAGAATCACGTCCGTTTCGTCCTTTTCGGTCCTTCTCATCTTTCATCGTGATATGTATCTGGCAGTAAGGTCCCTCCTGTTTACGATCAAAATGCTAACTCTCAAAACTGTCCTTAAGTATCCTGCGCTGGCTGTAAAATATATGCAACTTGTTGGGAAGTTCGCCCCTCTGCACGTGTATCCTGAACGACCCTCCATTAGGCGAACGTTTCCCAACTGAGTCAAATATTAGAAAAGTTATGGTTAGACACGTTTTGTTCATTATTGACCACACCTAATCTGAACCAAAATAAATTTGCTAGAAGTTAAGCTATTAAAGTGGAAAGGATCAAGTGCCTGGACATGTCCCGGCATGATGTAGGGGCGGCCGGGCCACGCACAGGAATGCCGGATTTAATGTCGGAATCAATGTGCGCTTGCAGTAACAGGCATCTTTACACTGCCGGCAATACCAAAATCAACAAAGGGGCTGGAAGTGCTGCTAATAAGCAATTTAAATTTCCAAAGTGTACTCGAATGGCACCTTACCTCCGGCGGCGTCCAACTAAAAACGATATCCCTTCTGAAGGAAGCCTTTTTTAAAAACACCCAGGGGGAGCAGTTCGGGGCCGGAGTGTAGTTAGACTGCCTTTTGCACTTTGCGCAGGTTGTGGGAGCCTCCTGACTTTGGGGATT
Organism: Proctacanthus coquilletti; assembly: GCA_001932985.1. NCBI lineage: Eukaryota > Metazoa > Arthropoda > Insecta > Diptera > Asilidae > Proctacanthus > Proctacanthus coquilletti. The sequence goes on along the minus strand of MNCL01000037.1, from coordinate 728,967 downwards.
TCGAAGTGATGTTTATATTTTTGTGTGTGAATTTGGCTAGACTGGCTTGCAAATTACCTCAGTAACCTGATTATGAATGCTTTCGTATGAATTTTTGGTTAGCTTGCGATACCCAGCTCGGGCCCTTGCTCTCCATAATCGGAGGACGTCCAGAACATTGCTGATTTTGTTTGTTTTTTTGAGCTCGTATTGACTGGGCTGCTCCCATGATATATGGCCCCAAGTGCACTTACCTTGGACCCAGATTAAATTTTACCTTTGCAGTGCACTTACCTTCAAGTAAAATAGTTAAAGCACTTAGGTTTGGAAGGTTTCCTTCTAGAACTGTCTCGAGAATTATTCTATTGACTATTGAATTGTTTTAAGGAATTTGTCAAAGGATTTCAATGACATCTTTGAGTACAATTTCTGTTTTCTTTAAGTGTACATGGCTTTGTAAATCTGCAAAATATATTTTTCAAATATTTGAAATTGTTTTTAATATCACAACCAAGTATGACTCCTCAAAGAGGAAACAAAAATCCTGCGAGAAGTATGGGCTGATTTGAAATGTTTGTACGAAAGATTTAAATTTCGTGTAGAGTTTTTTTCTAGGAAAATATTTTTATATGAGCAAAACATCTCTTCGTTTGTTGGATTTAGATCAGTGCGTTATAAAAATCTCAATTTGAACCTGGGAAGGAATTTAGGAGTAGTGACGAGGAATCGTTAAGAATATATTTAGAATGCAAATTCAAAAGGTTTTGTTCTACATTATTAACATGAGCAATATGGACACAATAGCATAAAGAACCTTATTCCAAAATATACGTATTCGTTTTCACTACTTTGGGAGTTTATATAACATACTGTCAGTTTTGAATGTATAGATTTACATAGTGCAAGTCATCTTCTTTTAGATCTGTACTTTAATTAGAAGCATAAAATAATATTAAAATTTTCTATAAAGAAAAACGAAAAGGCACTGTTTAATTTTGAACCAAAACGAAGAGATGTAATGTTTAAGAAAGGCAACGACTATTTTGCTAACACTAGATTTTCAATAAGACAAAATATAATATTTCTATGAATCTACTATTTCATTGCATACTTATTCTTAAATCGACATTTACCTATGGAATCCTTTATGATTCAGCTAAATTATCTATAAATTAAATAATATCAAAGTGGACACGTATCAAATTCCAATTCGATTTTGTTTTCGTTACACAAACGGACCTCTGGAATTTGTTGTACGTGGAGTGCTTATTTTAAGACGTTTTGTGCCGTGAAGTGGAGGATATTAAGAATTCGGTTAAACGAACCGAATTTCGCATCAGGAGCTGCAATGAAAGTGCCATAAAATCCACAAAAGCAAATGCAATCGCGTTCTGTTGTTTTCCGTCAGCGGTTAACATTTAGCAGCGCATTTATGTCTTCTCTGCATATCGCGGGAGCGGCGCGGGACCTTTTTCAAACATACACACAATTTAATGGTTTATGGTGGAAGAACTCTTAAGTAAGTGTCACATAAATTTAGTGATACACCCCACACGTTGAGGATCTACAGCCAGGGTGTTAGACGAAGGGGAGACCAGCCGCGCTAGCTCAAGGAAAAGTGAGTCCTCCGAAAAGCTTTTTAAGCATTCACCATCCATTATAAATTTTATTTCCTTTTTTCATTTTGCCACCTTGGAACCCATATGGTGTGAAGCATATGACGAGAGGGCTTGACTGTGCAGGCTCATATCGCATCGTCTCTTGGGGTCTCTGGGAATCAAAGGAGACCCGCCGAGCTTACTGCGTTCCATAGCGTCAGACTACAAGGGCTGAATATTGAATACTTTTCGAGCAGATACACAACATTCCGAGCAGAGTGGATAAAACCAAAAGGAGGGAATCCTACGGCAGAAAAGAAATATGGCAGATTTGCTTAACTTAATTTGCAGACGCTAAATGCGATTGTATAGCTGTGGCGGGTCGATATTTATTTCTTTTATGAAAGCCACTTCTGAACGGTGTGATTCGTACGACTCGCATCTCCTCAATGGCTCAAGTGGGGGTGGTTAGACCTTTCATGGATTTAAAGTGCTTAAGAGCAGGCACCGATTCCACGAGCATTTGATAGGGCAGAAATCTCAACCAGTCTTCGAGTGTTATATTTTTCCATCAAGGCGAATTGCTTGGCCTTTAAATATTGGATTTCTGCACGGTTTTATTCTAGTAAATCTGAACAACTAATATAAAATATAAAACATATATTTTTGGATTTGCTAATGCGTTAAAACCGTCTTTTAATTCTTGTCTATGTGCCACACAGCGCTCAAAAGCGCTCATTACTCATCTTTTAGTTTGAAAACAGGAGTATGCACTTGAAGACATTGATAAGTAAATTTGAAAAGGTAATTGAGTGCAGTTAAACATTTCGGGTGCAAGGCGGACCGATGGAAAAATAATAAAATGTGATACAAGAGGTAGGTACTAAAAAGTTTCCCGTCTATTACGCTTAGTACCTGGACGACCGAGCTTTGCTCAGAACTAGTGTGAACCCTTATTTCTGAACTGCTTTTCTAATATAAAGACACAATAAATCGACTTCTAGATCCAAAAAACCTCTAATCCGTGATTTTCATCGAAATCGTTAGCGCAGTTTTCGGGAAACCAATTACCCATAGGCATATAAGAATTGCTCATTTAATACTATAGGATAATTAGAAAAGCTAGCTACTCTAGTTGCGATTTACTGCATTGAAAAAAAAAAAATATAACATATTTTGTTATTTATATAACTTCAATCTTTTTAGTAGAATATGTCCCCAGTTTCGACAGACAGCCCAATACTTTTTCCGAGATGGTGTATCAAGATTTTAATCCCATTCTAAAATTTAATTTATTTATGGAAGGTCTGAACGAGATTTGAACTGAAAACCTAAGCAAGAAAATTAAGATACAGACGAAGAATAACGAGTCTCGTAAGATATTTAGACAAGATTCAAATGTAATATCTTAAAATTGAAATTCTTCCCGGTGAAATGTCCTATAGAAAGATCCTACTTTGAGAAAATAACTTGTTTACCCGGGACCTCGTGTAAAGCACTAGCAATTACAAGGTGTGTCCTGCTGTTTTGTCTATATCAGTCCGGGCAAAAACCCTTTTCAAAACCAGCAAGCAGCCCAATCCTTGAAGGATATTTGTTTCAAAAGATTCTAATCCGTCAAGTATTACCGTAATCGAGAAATTATCTCTGACATTCTATCTGAAGGAAGGTTAGTTATTTATCGCAAAGCAATTTGCAGACACAATTTCCCTCTAATGGAATTTCGTCCCCTTAAACAGCGTCAGCATATCAAAAGATTCTCCGAAGCCATTTATCACTTTGACTGTCATGGTTACTTGTACAAAGTGACGCCGGCTTCTACAAAGAGTACGCTCACATGGAGTGGTACACAAGAAATCAAAACATCCTTAGAAATAAGAACCCTTCTTGATCAAAGTGAAAAAGGAACCTCACTACCGGAAAGAAAATAATTTCGATAAAAGATGAACAAACGGAGCCGTCTTATCTCGGAAATTTTCTGCATGAGTCACTTTCAACAAAGTGATATCCTTACAGCCAAGAACCATTTCAAGCAAGATTTAACATTCAAATGGAATGGATGCGCAATCTTAAAGGAACCTCTTTATGACTGTCCCTCATATGTCTTTAGATACGTGGAACCCTGCTCCTTCGCATTTCTTCGAACATGTTTTGTTTGGAGCGGATCCCTGCCATCTCTGGCCTTCATCCCGGCCCGTGTGCATGCCTGCGGCCGGATCCGCCGGTCCACATAAGTTACGTTTACATGAGAAAGATATTTTTTAACGTTCAGCGCTGTGGAAATCGGATGAGGAGCTTAGCATTCGGCTAAACGAGGTTGCCCACAGCCCAGTGGAGTCTCCTTGGCCTGGTCTCTCAGCAGATTAAGTCCTCCCATCGGCCATTGGCGTGTTGCATAAAAATATTATAACAGCTAATAACACAGAAGTATGTCTGTGATTTGTGTCTGGGGCCCGGCCTGGAACCCGAGGGCAATTATCCTCTATACCTTTTCGGAAGTCCTTGCCAAGAAAACAAGAAATATGATATGAGGCTGCAGACATGGCGTATAAATATACCCTGGTATGATTGGTTTTTTCGAGAGGGAGGTCGAAATCCTCGGGATATTTATTCTGCTGCTTTTTGGAAACGCACCAAAGTGGTCAACGCAAAATAAATTTCCCCAGGATTCCACAACAATTCTTCAGCTTAACTTTAGGATTTTAAAGGGCAGTTTTTTAAGGAGCGCTCGGCATGCGAGCAACAGTATGGAGCTAGAGAAATTTACGACCAGAGCAACTTTGAACTTTTAGAAATGTACGTTCGTTGGGATGGCCAGAAACCGGGTCCCTCTTGTAATTAGATGACTTTTATTTAGTTCACATAACAGAGGAGACACTGCATTCTTAAGGCAAAACTTCTTTAGGGAGGAAAATTTTATACAACTATGCACTTGAGAAAAAAAACACTAAACAACGTTTTTGATTCAAATTAGTATTTTCATTGCTATAATAAGTTTCCCATGACGTAGGTACAGTTGTTCTGATTCTGGATTCTTCAGAATTTACTATAAAACTTCATAGAAAATGAACTTGTTTTATAATATTAAAGCTTATAGGAATTTAAGAGTTAGTTTTAAAACTTCTGGTACAGACTTTATAAAGATAGAGGCCAATCGAAAAAACTAGGTATATATTTGATAAAATTTTTTCCATAAATTATGGATTTAGAAAGTAATGGCGTAGGTAGTTATGATTTTAATTTCAGATGATCCACAAAAATCCACTTTTGTATATGATAAAATGGCGCAAGCGTCTTATTTGGCGTAAATAAAATTTTTATTAGGCTCGTAAAGACAGAACATGTGTATTAGAATTTCAGTCTCTCTTATTTGAAAATAGTTGATATTATAAAAGAATGCCTTTTTATCGACTTCATTTTTCTAAAAAGTGTTATCTAAGATAAAATCATCTTAGTATTGATTAAAAAATTTTTGTCAACAAAATATTCTCAAGATTTGTAGACTTGTTTCTTTTTGAAATCCTGAAATCCTCTTTAAATTTAAATTTGATATTTTAATTGAGTGTAATTTTTAAACAGTTTCTCTTCGATGAATCTTGAACTTTTTATTCCAAGATTTTGCATCAGTCTGTTAAAATGCTTTAAAAATGAAAAAAAAGTGCAAAACAGTGCAAATTTGTAATTTTTACACTGTCATCTAATAAAAGGAAATCTTCAATTTGCATAAAAATAGCTAACACCTCCTAAAAATTAAATTATTAAATTATTGGAATTCAAACAAATTTTTAAGAAGTTTCCACTTGTTTCACCTGCTTGTAGTTTAATTATCCTAGTTTGAGCTATAGCGAAAATTTTCACTCTATCTCAATAATTCCTATATTAATTAATAATTCGTGATAAAGCAAGATTGTCGCTTTTATTAAAAATTATACATATACACATTTTCGCTATATCTAGTAGAAAGTACTTTTTAAACTGTGCGGAGTAGCTGAGAGAGAAGCTGGACGGGTGGAGCACACTCAAATTTTCCTTTCAATCTCAGATTTCTTTGATAAAATTTCATGACTTTGGAAATTCCTTGTTACTGCTATCTTTTTATTTGGAATTCCACTACCACAGCAGCCAACTGCTTAAAAAACTTGTTTGCTTCCGTTAAATATTAACATCGTTCGCCACAACTTATGACATGTACTCGAAAACCACAGAAGTACTCGCTGCACTCTAGCACTTAAACTCCATTCAAAGCTAAGCCGTTCCTGCTTAAAAGCGCCGCCTTGGAGCTATTCGTTTTGATTTTTCCTATTTCATGAAGATTTTACTTAAATTGGTTTATCAAGGTGATAGTTTTTGAATTTGCCCATGAGAAAAAAGTCACATAAAGGCAAAGATGGAAAAAATTAAAATACCCTATCAGGGACATCTCCGGCTGACATCGAAGACTCTAATAAGCTGCTGTAGGCCCTGGTTCCAGCAGCAGTGGTACAAACCTTTTCCTCTGTAGATGCTAATTTAATCCCGGAATGTACCACCAGATGGATTTTCGAGGCTCCTTCTAGTTGTCGCATTGAATTTTCTTTTCTCCTGCGCAGCACTTGCACCCAATGGTAGTGAAGCTTTGCAGAAAGTACTCCGAAGGATACGTGAAACGCTTTCACCGAGGAACTTTCTCCCCCAGGATGACACGATTTAGTAAAATTGTGGCTTTTGCCGCATGGTAACGAAATCTCTTGATGCATCGGTGGAATTACATTTACATTGATAGGGTGCAATTTGCGCGTTCTCCAAAGACACTATCCTTATTTAATGTCGTAATGCCGTAAATTATAATATTAGTAGAGTAAAGGTACCACGGTATCCTTTTGGAAGGACGTAGTAATCTCTTCAACGTTACGTGGCTATTTAATGTTAGTAATAAAATGATCTGACGATTCTAATATTACACCATCTACACTACTGCCAAAAATACCCCTCTTAATCCTTTGGATTCTGTGCAAATCTCGGTATAGCTAATTTAACTCCAGCTTTATATTTTATGAAATAAGACCTTGCACTGAGTGTAAGATTTGTAAAACTATAGGGAAGTCCAAAGAAAATTGGTACAGACCTGTTTTTAGAGCGAATGATCTTTGAATACGTCGTAATAATTTTCGAAATAGGGTACTAAAGGTGTTGATTTAGTATCGTGTTTATTTAAACACTATTTTTTAGCACTATTACTCCACATTTGTGCCGGGTATCCAAGTCTTGTAACGTAACAGGCTGATGTCAACATATTTGAACGTATCATAGTCATAGTCGTTGCCATAGCCAAAGTTGTTGGAACTAATATTGTGACACAATTTATGGTATAGCTGGACAATTGTACAATTTCACCTGAGAGGGAAATGGAGCAGGAAAATGGAAACCATTTCTCATCTTGCAGCTTTCGGTGTTTAAAATTAACATTTCGGAAGACAGCACAATTATTTCCAATATTAGTGCATATACATTTTTTGTTTTCCTTACTTTAGAGAGGGTGTCTCTTTCAAGGAATTGTAGAAATAAAAGAACGTTAATTTTTAGGGTTCCCTACCTCGGGAACGGAAACGGAAAATTTGTATATAAATTAAATTTCATGCATAAAAATTAGTACATTAAGTTAATTTATTTTGTTTCTTGCTAATAAATTAACACACAGCATTATTAATTTTTTTATTCATTCCACCTGTACATTTAAAATATCTAAACGAATTCTAGAGATGGGGAAAACTCGTTTCAATGTAATTTGCACCGTATGTCCTGTCACGAGTTAATTTTAAAGTTTTTGCGCGAAATGGAAACATTCCATTACCTAAAATTTTTGAGAGAAAATAAGATCAATCAAGTTTCACGTATCATATTTAAGAAATCAAAGTTTTGTTAGATTGTAGTCTTAAATTTTAGGTGCTGATTAAGTCATATATTTAGTGGTTAAGTTAATTCAAATCATTTAATCTTGTTCTGTAGATTAATTACGGTCTTGTACAGATAATTAATAAATCGACTCTTAGCGTAAAACGGGGGAATCATTAAATTCAAGTCAAAGTTTTCTCGCTAGGAAATTAGAGATTTGGGTTTAATAAATTCAAAATTTCTAAACGAATTTGTTGTGCACTCTATGGTGTTTTTGTATATTATATTAGTTCCTATTAATATTATTAAAATTAATTTGTATATATACCAAACCGTAGGTCTAGACTGGCTTTTTTGCGGCAATGTGTTGAATTTTTCTGTGTGCTAAATCAAATTTAAGCCAATTTAGGTATAAAAAGTGTTTTTGTCGTTCTTTTTATTTGAGTTAATTTTTGAACTTTAAAGGTAGATGCAAAGATGTAGATTTTCTCACTTGTAATGGTTTATGAACAACTAGTAGACTAAGTTTTAAAGAACTACCGACTACCGACTCTCATCTGAGTCTTTATCGATTCCTGTTACTGACAGATTTAGGAAGTGACGCCTAATCCTATTCTCAGTTATTTCTTCAAGGAGGTTTACATAACTAGGTCTGGATTAAAATCGATAAATTAGCAAGAGAGGCAATTTTAAAAGTAATTAGCAAGAAAGTAGGAGAACAACAGAACAGTCCCGCTCAAGAAAGACCACTGACTATTGCGGCAGAGAAGGCCGGCCCTCATTAATCGCGGAAATTTCCGACCCTTCCGCAAGCAATTTTGCGAACCCATTTGCGGGTCGGTGCTTAGCTCCCCGATGGGTATCGCTCCTCATTTGCGGCCGGCGAGTAGTCGCCATTTGCGTTCGGTGCGTTTGCACGCTTTGATTGGAACGAACAAAGACACAATTTACGGTTTAGCGCCATAAGTGCTACACGCGACTATTTGAAAATGGGACGACCAGAGGTCGTAAAGTTGCGTACCGCCATCGATTTGCGTCCGGGCCAGCGGGCATAGGCCTAGTAGGAGTAATATGATGATCCGGAAGGAATGGAAGGAGCGGTGCCAAGCGGGAGCAGGTTTCATACAGCATCGGATAAATCAATCAATAACTAATTCCCATGGTCGGTTTGGTTAGATTAATGGATGCCAATATATCTGGCCGAGGTCAGATTAAATGTTATCAACAAATTGGTCTTTGCTTTGAGGTCGATGATTGACATTACGGGTGATCTTTGAAGCCGAGCGTAGCTGCAGGAAACGACTGCAATTTGCAGCCGGCCCTCTGCTCCTGGACGGGTGCCCTCTGCCCAAGTTAACTAACAATACATCAGCCATGGAGCAATTTGCCCGGCCAATGCAATTCAGCGAAATTGTAGACCATTGGGCAACAATGAGACGCTTGCTAGTTCTTGAGCAACCGAATTTGTTTAATAAGGGTAAATCATAGCAAGTTTGGAACAGAAATTTGAACTGGCCGCAGGGGGGTCCGGAGTTGCATGCGAGGTGCAGGACCGATAGTGCCGAGCAGGAAATTAGGGCGTTCCTGAATTCATTTCATCCATACAGCTGCCTGAATTAAAAGTACTCAACCCAAATTAATTTACAGCATACAAAACATGGCAAAATGGCAAAGAAGGAACTTGGGGTTACTTAAAAAATTTCCAGATTTTTCACCGACACAGTTTTCAGCTGGGAGGGTACAAAAGGAAGCAGGTCAATATAATACTTTTCCGTTCTTTCATGGTAGCGTAAACAAGCGAATTTCATTAATCATAAGTTACAAAAAGCGGGCTATAAATTTGTTTATGGCGAACCCACTCAAACCCTGAAATCTCCAAGAACCCAAAAGGAAACTTTGTGTGTTTGTACCATTGAATTCCTTTGATTTTTTTGAATGAAATTTAAAGCATTCACAATTTACTTTATTTTACGGTGAAACTGCGATTTTTCTATGAATCAAGGTCCTCTTGTTTCGACTTTATTGCATTACTAGTCATTTGATAGATCCCGACTATTTTAACTTTTTATTTGAGATTTTACCTGATTCGGATGCACAATCCGGTCCTATGGACATCAGCTCGATCCTCTCTTGATTCGTAAGCATATTTGCTATTGATTTCTGGGAAGCTCACCGTGACTGAATGTTCTTTTAAATTTCCTATCAAAGATAGTGAATCGTCAAAATATTAGCTTTATTTTAACAAGTTACGATTTTACATATATTTTTTATATCAAAGCCCGCAATGGACAAAATTAGACCTTGGTTAACATTTTATTTGATTTTCCTCCATATTGGCGCTAAAAACCAATTACAGAGAAAGCAATCTTAGAGATTTTAATGTGCTACTTTTAATTGTGCAGAATTTTTTAGCGATACCATTCTACAGATTAAAATAGGATTCTAAGTTTGAAAGAATTGATTTTTAAAATTTATTTTTAAAAAGGAAATTGTGTCCATATTTCCTAAAATTTAAATTTTAGATTTCTATTATAAGAAAATTGCCTGCTTGTTCGTCATGTTTGGACTACACTCGACTAAATAAAGGTAGCAAGCTTAGCAAGCTCGGCAAAATAATGTAATTTACTAATGCCTACAAATTCTAATAATCAGAAATTAAAATATTCCGCAGAATTTTGGACGGCCTAAACAGTTGAAACAATTTGTTTTTTGTTTATGTAAGTTATCAGTAGAAAGGCATTTTCTTAAAGGTCTCAAGATTATTTTCTTTCTTATCACATTATTTTCGGGTTATTGATAAAAATGAAACCTCTAATTTCGCATTTAAGCAACTATTGAAAATTTTATATTACATAAAAAGCAAAATTCAAAGGAAACTGTAATGGTTTAGTTTTACTTGAATTTCTTTTTCGAAAGGTTAAGAAAATATCAAATTTCGTACGATATTTTATTTATTATGCTGCGAAATACACCCAGTTTTGTTTTTACACGAATTATGTTTATTTCCTTTTTACACGGTTTGGCCTGATTTAACAGGGTCACCCAAATTACAAAAAGGAATTCTTCGCAAATTTAATTTTTGGCGAATTTTTCATACGGCAAGACAAAAGACAAAAATGATACGATAGTAACATGCATTTTTATATAATTTATTATCTTCAGGATTTCTGATGCTTTCTGATAATGGAACCAATCTCTGTTTCTCTATAGATACAGTGGATTTTTTACACGAAACTAATGTACCATAAAAAACAGAATTGGGTGTAGTTCCTTTAATTTTTTCCAAAGAAAAAAAAATAATCAACTGAATTTGAATTCGAGAACGTATAATCATAAAAAGCTTCTATCGACATTTTCCTTAGATTTTTGTAATTTTAAAACCATGTGTGACTTAAAATGTAGGTCCTTTTTTATTTACACTTTCCAAAAAGTACTTCCTCTTTAGTAATAATATTGCATGGAATTCTCCTCAATTAATTTTCATTAATACCTTTCTATATTTTTCTTAGATACAGAACCATATGACTTGTTATATGATAAGATGACAAAGTGGCACGGGTCTTTAGGTCCACGTCTGGACACCAAAGGTTTAATGCTTTTAATATGCACATATTTCTAATAAAAGTGCTTTGAGACATGTAGAAACCCCAACAATCACCCGAAAGCAATACCTTCACGTATGTCAAACTCTGCAATTATTTTGTAATAGAGGTCTTATAGCGACCGCCTATTTTCGAGTAAAAGCCCATTTGGATCGAACTGGCAACCATCACTTGTTCCCTGACTGGACGTCCTATTTTCATTTCAATGGCCATTAGCCGTTGGCTCCCTCACCAAGCTCTGAGACGAGTGCCCCACACAATCCCAGATAGGAGCCATTATTCAAAGGCCAGATGTGTGGTATCAATTTAATTTTGTCGTTCTTCAAAGGTTCTTGACGGGGGCTGAGGGGTTTCTGGTTGCAGTGGCGGCAACTGTGTAGCCTAATGATGGTGCAACAATGCTTGAAGGCGGCCTCGGAGGGCTCTCGAGGTCGAATCCGAAACGTCTCATTCTCCAAAGGTGGTGGTGGCCCCCGGGGGCATTCATTCCATCCGACCAAATATCTGCTATTTAGTTTCTCCAAATGTAATGGAATTAAATTTTCGAGAGGATTAAATTTCTTGGCATCCACTCAAGTTCAGTTGTCGTTTCAATTTGTTTCGTCTTCCCCTGTCACGAGTATCGGACTCTGCGGAGGCCTTGCGCCCGGAGCCCCATCAAAAATGAGCCATAGAACTTCTTATTCCTAGTCCCGGCACGTTGCTGATTGACCGTAAATTTTTATTTCAGTCGTCTTTGCTGGCATGTCGAGCGGTCCTATTAACAATTTATACGGCAAATGGCAAACATGAAAGGAACAAATAAAATTTAACTGGAGAGATCTGCTCTAACTCGGCTCGTTGTCGTCCTTTGGTTTGCATCTTGCTAAGTTTCTGGCCGATTTGGACGGGAGATTGCGGCGGTAGCCGTCCCATCCCATTTGGGTGTACAAACCTGGGACTTTGTATGCGGTGCGATCCTGCAGAGGACCTGCCACTGAATCAAGATGTACTCAATTTTACAGCCTTGATACAAATCTGACCCCAAACTGTCCCCATCCTTTGATTTATTTCCGGAAGGGACGACTCCCATGCATGCGGTGTCGCAAAGGGCGAGATGAATGTTTAAATTTGTATCCGGCGGTGGAAGGAAACGATCCAGATGATTGCGGCTGGTGCAATTTTACAGCATGTAATGTCAACCTTTATGCTGGGATATCTTTGCGAATCGTTTAATTTGCGCTTCCTAAAATAGCCCTGAATGCAATTTTATAGACGCCGGGAAGGAGGCCATAAGTTCTACTTAGATTTCATCACATGAAGTGAAGGAGCACGGACGAAACGGGGCGTAATTTATAGTTGTAATTAATGTTTTGTAACACATCTCCCCCGACTTTGGCGCAGTGGTCCGAACAGTCCGGAGCTGCAACGAGGCCGACGACGTAGTTTGTGGACATGGGGCTATTTTCGGACCACACCGGATAATGTCCGGGCGTTGCGTATGGGACCGTCTTCAGGATTGGGTTTCGCAATTAAAAATTCATTTGCGCGTTCCAGGGCTTATTTATTGCCCCCCAGGAAGCCGGCTATTGGGCATTAAGTGATGAATTATTTGCATCAGATGAACTAACTAGCCCTTATTGCGACATGACAGGGCCCGGCCTGTTTTTGAGCATTAAATGGTAATTGCATATGCAGGCAAGACGTTCTAATTGTTCGCTGTTTAGGGAACAGATGGGCTTCGTCCCAAAATACACTGGAGGAACTCAATTATGCAATTTTATATTAGTTGTACTCAAATTCGAAAGTCCTGTGCTCAGCTTTATATAGTTTGGAATTTAGGACTGTTTTAGTTGTAGTTTAAATACAGGAGTGTCTTCTATTGTCTTAAGTATGTTCCAAACATCTTTACATCTTTCTGTTTAATATTATTTTATTTGAAAATATGTTAAAGCATTGATTCTTCCTAAATTTTTATAATAGTGATAAAAGTTTCACTACCACCTGAACCAGTTTAATTACACTGTCTCAACAATCACCAGCATTTTCACAAAACTTCTCAGGATATATTGACAAAGTGTGGGAATAATAACTTATTCAATTTGTTTTTTATAGGCAACATTTAATTGATACACTGATTTTGGTAAAGAGAAGTATATAATTTATTTAGTATACTAACATTGGAAATGTCACAGTCTTATCTTGAAGAGATTTTAGATATTCCAATATTGATACATTTTTTGTGAAATGTTTATTTGAAAATGTGAAAATTAGAAACAATTCCCTCGTTGAAGTGATTTTTTAGCATCTTTTGGCTTAACACAACAAAGATATTTTTTAAAATGTATATTTGCACTTATAAGAAAATGAATGAATGAAGACGTGTGTACCTATTTAAGTTGAGCTATATGATGGAAAATTGATAAATGATTCAGTGTATGCTATTTCAACCGAACTGTATGATGGCAAAATGATAAATTTTTGTTTCAAAATCTTTTAACAAACAACTATTGTTGGAATAAAATTGATTAATGGTTCATTTCTCCTGACGAGTGTGTTCACCAACAAGAAAGGTTTTCGTGTATTGTAAGAAATGTAGTATAAAGGATTGTTCTAGAGATGGGTTTTTATCAATAAAAATTAAACTTTTAGTAAAATCCAATCGAGTTTTTGCAGTAGAGAAAATAATTTTCGGTAGAGATGGAGTAATTTTGCGTTGGATGTTATTTAATGCAATTAAAATAAAAATTAGAAAGGTTTAGTAGGATCATTCGAATGTTTGTATTTTTTATGTTACTTTCAAAACTCTCACAATGCAAAAAATTCATGAAAATGTGTTCAAAAATGGAAACACTTCGAAATAAATTTCAACAACTTTAATAAAATGGTAGGTTTATTTCATACTGTGCGAAAGTTTCCTCATCACGTCCTCTCACACACTTAAGAGAAGACTTATCATACCATCACTATCAATTCACCATCATCATTAGTAATTCTCTCGCCATGTAGAGAAAGGAAGAGATATGAATTGATGAACGGCTCTCATCAGAGTATCATCGCTATTGTAAGAAACGATAAAAGGAGTAGACTCCGCGAGTTAAAGAGGAGGGTGTTATTATAGTCCACTTTTCAGCAGATCCCACTATTAGCAAAGTTTTAGGAGGATTGCAGCGCAGCAGCACGGAATAGTAAGCCTGATCAAGCTGATCCATAGTAAAGCAACCCAAAATCGAACAACTACTCAATTACGCATAGTGACCCAGTTTTCATTACCAAAGCACATATTTAAAATAAATTCAGCTTTTTTTGTTAGTAATGTGGTGTTCACTTCCTCTGCAATTTTGAAGATTTACATATCCATGTTGCTACATTTGTCTTCCATCGCATATTTTTAGACAAGTTATAAAAGTCTCACCTTGTCGCATTTATTGTGACATTCTGTTACAATTGATCGACTACGGGAAGACTCAGTCCGCATCGTAAACCTTGCTTGGTGTACCTGTGTCACAAAAAATGGTTAACCGAGGTGCTATTGTGAAAGCTATGAAAGGCTCTGTACTTTTATCAGTTCCGCAGAGTGAACAGGAATGCTCAAAAATTGCTGCTTTATACCGCTGACTACGGACCAGGGAAGGGACGGGCGGGCAACAAGATGGAGGAGTATCGTAAACCGCGTCTGTAATTTTGTCTGGCGAAAGTCACAGGATCTGTGCTGCATTTGCTCTCCTTCGAACTGAATTTATTTCTCATCAAAAACTTTTAGGCTAGCAATAACCAATAAATCATTTACAGCACATTTCCCACAATACCGCCGCCCTTCCTGCTCCCTTTCATGGGGACTTGACATGCTACTGCTACTGCAGAGGACCCTTTTGTGAAATGTAATGCGGCACTGAAGCCAAATGCATTTTTCTACTCGACTCCCCTATTTTCCATTGGGGCTCTGTGTTATAATCAGCTTTTACGAAACACTTAACTTGAAACGAGTCAACGAGCGTGAGGAAATAACTGGCGCTGATAAAGCAACTTTGCCAAGAATTGAAACATAAAAATTGGCCTTTGTGTTGGCAGAGAGAAATCCCGTGACTTACGAACGCCGGCACGTTCACGTGGATGTGCCGTTGCAAGGCGGAGAGAAAAAGCCTGTTAATTAGCGTACAAACATATTCATATAAAACTAAATGGGGAACAGACCTGTGCTTTGCGGTCTGGGTCCGGGGGTCCGGGGGTCCGGGGGTCCGGGGTTTGGGGTCTATTAAAGTGCCCGCAGCAGCCACCTGGCGGGCGAGCCACCTGAGGACGAGCTCCCGCTCTCGGCCGGGGCGAAGCTTCAAAGCTTACGTGTATCATGGTTATTAATTCGCATGTAAATAATGCAAATTACTTGTTAATGTAGATTATGTAGGTAATCCTGTTTTAAGGTAATATGAAAATAAGGATGGCGCGTGGAGGGGGCCGGCCGCTTGGCCCCAACCCAGGACCCAGACTTGCGACAGCACCGTACTTCGATTCATTGGCATGACTTTCGACAGTACGCCGCCATGATTACCAAAATTAACTACCCACAAGAATGGAGATTTCCACGTTCCTGGAGCGATTTGGAGGCCGCTGAATTTGATGAAAAAGCCTTTGTCTTTTATGGCGGCAATAAGACAGAAGCTTAAAAGCTTATTGTCATTGTGACGTCAACCGCACTGAAAACGGCCGAGAAATAGACGGATCGATGTATTGGAGGAGCAACGCTGCGGCGGGAAAAAACTATATCTGGATGTCAAAGAACATGCGGACCGGGGAGGGAGGGGAATCTATCTTCCCAGTGTAAATTTGGGACAAGTGGGAAGAGCTCAGTAAAGCATTTTAGAAATGGAGCCACAAACCCTTTAACCTTGGCAGAAGAAAGCACTTGTCTATTGTGGAGATCCATTTGTTTGTTCCTCTATAACGTTGAATTAGATGAATTAATTTGAACACGATTTTCAGCAATATACACCCAACTTTTGATTTAAATATTTTTCGTTCTAGTACTTTCTCATTCTTCCCCGTCTAAATCTAAGAAAAATTATTTTCAAAGTTCTATCCGCCTAAATTTAAATATTATTTTTGGTTTTTGTAAGCAACGTGATGATTGATTTGTCCAAAAATGTATTCCATAATTCTGTTATCGCCTATACAATTCCATTTTTGTGTCCTCCAAATTTGACGATGTTTGCATTTAATTTGAAGTACGTACTTAATTCCCTAACTGTTGGATAGATTTGGATAGACTTCTATTTTAATTTAAAGTTTTAAGCATATCACTAGAATTCTATCCTTTGTGTTTTTTTATACCTTTTCCACATTGTTTTTTTTTCGTTAGGTTTTATTAATTATTTTCATTAACCGACTGTCATTATTGAAACATAAGTTTTAAACATTTGTCTCGTTGATGTCGATTAATAAATTTGATTAATAAATTACTTTTACCGTGCACAGCTACATTACATCGGTATCACTCAATTCCCGCACCGATTTTAATTATCTTTCAATATTTGCACACGACTTTAAATATTGAATTAAAATTAGAGCCCAATGGAGGCTTATTTCTGTGCTACGAACGTAATGTACAAAAAGTCTACATTAAATTAATTTAAAACTACAATTTAATTAAATTACTCAGTGGTGTTAGTAAGATTGGTTCACTTGGACCATCTGAGAGGTTAATTAAGAATATTTAAGTTCGGTTCATATTTAATACAAAATTTATTCCTTGTTCATTCATTCCTGCTCCGTATTAGTAATAAAATTTTGTACGGCATTTTAATAAAACAATAAAATTACCAGTCTTCGGTTTTTTCTAATAAATTATAAATGAAGTTTTTCTTAAAAGTGGTATTCAAAATATTCTGGACTAAGCCTAACTCCACGTTTCCATCTGATCCGTGGAGGTTAAATCTAATCTAAATTTAATTTGTTAAACTGAAATTTGCTAGACAACATTTAGATGGGACGAGTCGACATTTAACCTCCATGGATCAGATGAAAACACCATTGTAAGGCGACCAGAAGGAAGTCGTTAGTAAGCAAGCATGGAGGAGCGAATGTGATGTTATGCGGCTGCTTTTCAGCAATATGAGCCGGTTCTCTTTATGAAATCGCGGGAGATATGGATCATTTTCAATATCGTGATATTTTAGGTAAAGTAATGTTGCCCTATGCTGGGAGCTGCCGCGTCGATAAATGTTTCAGCAGGATAATGATCCGAAACATGCGTCGAACTTGATAAAGAGGTGGTTGAAACAAAACGGGTTTTCGGTGGTCTGACTTAAAGTCCATAGAAAATCTACGAGCTCTTCTAAAGAGAAGAGTTGGTAGTCGGGTACAAAATTTGATCTTGTGAAGGTTCTAACAGAAGAATGGATTTACCTTTAATTTAACATCATCTATGCCTAGAAGATGCGCTGAAGTTATAACACAAAATATTACTTTCCTTGTTTATAAATATGAGGTCCAAATTGTTTTGCACAATTTAATTTTGAGTTGTGCTTTACTTTTCAGGAAATAAATGCGAATTTATTGAAGGGTGTCACGCTTTTTCTTATTTGACTTGTACTGGCCCTGAGGAGCAGCATTTAATCCAAAGACGGTTGCGTAGAGTGAGGCTCAGTTTGAAACGTTTTGCATACAAGAAGAAACAAACTTCTTCACTTTAAGCAAGAAATTCTAATTTAATTTATCGGTCGGGTGATATGTCCAATGGCAAATGGTCAAAAAAGACTTAACTGTGTAATTCAAAATGAGCATATTATTTTTAGTCTATGAATTTTGGTTTGAACTTTTAAAATTATATTTTTTTAAGCGAGATACGACAAATTTTCGAATTAAATAATTAATTTGGTGTTGGTGAATAGTTCTTTAGGCAAAGCAGTGGCACTAAGCAGTTTAATATCATTCCAAACGCTAAAGTAACAAACAGAAGTAATTGAAAACTTTGTACCACTTTCGGGAAGCGTTCTAAACAAGAGCTTAATTTAAATGATTATGGAATTAGTAAAGGGAAATACATCTCCGGGTATATCTTGTTAAAATTAAAGAAATTTACACACCAATTTCAGGTGTATTTACAGTTCCTTTTGCAGAGGATCCTGTCGTTGTCTACCAAGCCGGAGCCCGGTCGTTCGCAGAAAATTAATGCAAATTTATTTGCAGAACGAAATCCGTCCGCAACGAGACCGATTTTTGAAATGTGTGAAACTCATTTGCAGCTCCGCGGAGTGCAAAACTCCCATGTCTTAAAAGTGTAAGCAAGCAGAAATGACTTAATAAAACAGAAGCTTGCTAAGATGCCGCTGCCGCTGCCGATGTAATCCTCGGAATAACAAAGTCCAAACTAGCGAGTTCACTTACGTCGTGTATCTTCAGTGTTCACGTGGATGGTGGATCCGGGGGCTATACCTCCGGTGAGTGTGCAGGCCCTATGTGCATAAGCTCCAAGCGACTAGGAGTAGAGGGTCTGTATAAATTTTAATAAAGCAATTTCATTGGCCGTAGGCAGTACATGGCATACTGCCAAAAGAGGTTGTTCGTTAAAATTTCTCTACAAGTCTGGAAAGTCAGAACCTGAAATTGTTTTCTTTTTGTCCTGTTGTTTTTTATTTTCTTCGTCCTTTTCTTCAGCCCGTGTTCTTCGTCCTTTGTTTCCCTTTACGGGACTTCCTTATCCACGTTCAGTGCCGTAATTTTGCTGCTCTTGTCTTTATTATGAGTTTTCTACTGCTCCTTCGAGTAGGTAACTCCACTTTTCAGCTTTTTGCTATGTTGTTCACTCGTTCATTGGATATACGGGGGCAGGACAAAAAGATTTCATAATGAGATCTAATGATGACAAGCACAAGGATAAATAAAATAACAATAAAAGGGGATTTTGTGTCAGAGGGCGACCCGGGCGAGGGTGTTGCGGGTCTGGCTCCGGCTCCCCCGGGTGCCCTGCTCCAGTGCAGTGTGGTATTTATATTGTCGTTGTATCGTCCTGATATACCTTCCAGGACTCCGCGGAATAATGAACGAAACACGTTACATCGCCATCACCAGATTTTGTCTCTAGGTTTCAGGAAAATCAAGTCTATTCAGGTGTGCTTTTCGTGATTTAATAACTCCGCGGCGAGCCTGAAAGGGAATAAATTAGTAGTCACGATAAGGAGATCCCCGTAAAACACCTGAGAATAATTTAAGCATTTACTTTTTATTACATTATTACTCTCGTCCGCCCTCCCGGTGCTTCTGTTTTCAACTCTTACAGAAAATTCTATCTCGAGTTATTAACATATTTTGCGGCTTTTGAATAGCATTCTAGAGAAAAAAAAATGGAACGGTGAGTTTCCCTTCTTCCAAATTCAATAAATCTCCCGAAATGTACTTCAGTATTCCAGGAAAATTGCTTAAAGGTCGCTGAGAATGAATTCAATCGCATTTATTTAATGTACCCTAACAATGAGAAACAAGTGTACCAGGGAAGAGAAAAGAAAGGGGATTCAGTGCTAGAAAAGCGTTTCAGTTATAAATACTGCAATTTAAGAAGAAAATAGCTGGTATTTCCGCAAGTGCAACTAGCAACGTCCAAGGTGAGTGTGGATAAGCATTTGTGCAATGATATTTTTAACAGGTAATGCCATTTAATACCTGCTCTGTGCTGGCTAATGTTCGTGTTGCTTTCACCTAAAATTCGCTTCGGGGTAAATTTTTTATTTATAATTAAGAAGCATAGGTACCTAAGGTATGTGATTGAACAACAGCTGCGATGTTAATTTTTAAAAATAGCTTATTCGTTCCCTCCACATTTAACGTCGTTGTTTTCCTGGACGTAATGTGTAACGCATTCTACTCAATTAGACCACCAATTCACGGTGGAAGTCTATTCAGACTTTTCTCTCCCTATAGAGGAACCTCAAACCCCTTCGGTTAAAACCATTATGTGCCAGGATTTATTTATACCAGGGGTAACATATATTCATATTTTTGCTTTTAATTTTTTGTTTACAAATTTTTTATAAATAATTAATTAAACATGACATTTTTTGACGAAAATCACACACTCCGTTTTGGGATAGCATAAATTTTTTATTTCATTTATTTATTTTATTTTTATCGTTACTTTATAAGATCAGTTTTTGCAGATCCGATCTTTTTTGCGGCAATATAAGGAGGCGCCATATTTTTCATCGGGGATCTCGTTGACTGCATAAAACATGGGTTATATTTTTCGAAAAGAATTGTTTATTATTATTCTTATATTTAAAATATCAATTAAAAAACGTCTAACAAACATTCTCATTTATTTTTTACAAAACAACCGTCAAAATAATTCTCCTAATTCACCTTTTTTGCTGTGCATGCAGGGATGTCACCCCTTAAAGGGAAGGTCGAAATTTAGGCACATCAAACCTCACAGATAGGATAGGAATTACCTACAATTAGAATTACATACTTAACAAATACTAAACGGATTTAAGCTAAAAATTAAGTCTTCAATAAACTTGTTGACATAGTTTAACCAAAGTAAGAGAAAGCATTACTTTTATTATCATTTACGCAAAATGCTTGAAAATCTTCTAAAATCGACTATTGTTTATTTATTTTTGAGACCATTAATCAGAATATATGAAAATCTACTTTTAATACTGGTCTTTTCTATTTAAGCATTATAAGTCAATTTAAATGATTTGAACGAATTTAAAATTGGGAATTTTTAAAAATATCTTTCAATCAATTTAAATGTTCCTAAAGGCTGTAGCTTTTCCCTACGTCTTTTAAATGTTTGTACTCAAATTATTTTCTTTTTTAATAATTTATCTTTTACTTCGCGAGTTTCACTTTTAAATTAAATAATGATATTTCAAAGAAAATGTTATTTAAACTTTTAAATCGAAAGTCATTTATATTAAATTAAGACATTCATTTATCATACATTTTTGCTTTTATATCAAACGATTTTATTACTTTGTGTTAAAAAAGCACTTTTTCGTAATTTACGAGTACATTTTTGCTCTTTGTACGTATGTAACTTGTTATTGTGATAGGTTTTTTCTTTCAGCAAAATTTCGTATTATTAACATGTAGAAAATAAACTATGCTTTAGTTAAAATATCACTCTCAATTTCTTTATAGGAAAAATTATAAAATATTCCAATTTTTTCTATATGTCTAAAATTAAAAATGATTGCTTTTAAAGTCTCCACATGAAACCATAATAGTCTTTAATTAAAAATATAGAAGCATAAAAGCATACCGAAAATATTTAAAAAAATCCCTTATATTTAAATGAAATTAAAAAAGCTTGCAAACATTTTTAAAGTATAGAGTCACTCATTTTTTAAAACAGATTATTTATCATTTAACTAAGATTTTGCAAGGTGAAGACCTAATTAATTTATTTTGGATATTTTGAAGAAATTTCAAAAGTCATATACAGGAGCAGAATCGTTTACCAACTTTAGATAAATTGTAAAAGCCTTAAAAAGTAATGCGATTAGATAAACCATTTGTGAAAATCGTCGAAGTCTTTTCCAATTTAAAAAATACTTTCTGCAGTGATAAAGGAAAGTAATTGAGATCTTTAGAATGATGTGGTACTGTAACAGCAGAAAATTACCGAAAATCTAGTTTAGTTTTTCTTTCAGCATCGATTAAGTCTTTGATTTATATTTTTTTGAAGAAAATTGTTTCTAGGAATCGCTTCATTTTGCGGTATTGTATACGCAGGATTCAGGGATTCAGATGCATATTCCAAAGCATTTCAATCGAGATTAGGCAGTGTCTCTAGAATTTGTAACGTAAGAGATAGTTCGTGGGATTTTATTTTTAGGTGCTTTAGGAAATAAATTCAAACACAGCCTAGAACTTTGGAATTTTCAGAAGTCTGTTTCGAATGTAAAACAAGTTCGTAACACAGCAGAAGATGAAGATTTTTATAGGATCTAAGTTGTCCTTAATTAGTGAGAAATTACTGGTACGATGATTCCAACCTTGGTGTACTATTGTACTTTGTGAAATAAATTCGCTTTACTAACCAGAAGCGAAAGTTTCACGTGTGGGGATCACTTCATCCGTTTTCAATAAGTTATAGAACGAGGTTAAACGCGCTACCTAGTAATTTGCAATGGTTCTTACGATTATGCATGCATAAGTGGAGATTGAGGTAGTAATAAGGCCACTCATCTCTGATTAACTCTGAATAAATCCATTAGTTAACGCATTATTGAATTAATGAGACCATTTGCGTTAATTGCTAATTGATTTACCTAATTAAACGGCTCTATGGTGCTTGAATCTTGAAATTTCTACATGATGTGTTACAATCAACCGCAAGATTAATTGGCAAGAAGAATACTCGCGAGAAGGTGTGTCTTAAGGCAACAACCTGCTTTCCCTCATTGGGGACGCGTTAAAGACGTGATGAGCGCGCTTTCTTTACCGTGGTGGTTCTTTTGATTCAAATTTTAAGATATAAAGTAGACAAATTTATTCTCAGAATCTCATTCCCCTAAATACTTGGACACTTAATTTAGTGACTTAAAATTCTTCAACGCTTCGCTGCCATGGCGCGATTGTTTTACCGAAGAGTTTGGCTAGGACTGCCGGGTCTGGTCCGCTCATATGAATGCCTTTTGTACGCATAATGACTCGGGGTTTACGGTCGTTCCTCGATTTCAGGGATTTGTTTTATTAGGTATTTGTTGCTACTGTGGAATTTCACTTTACTTAGTCTTTGATTATTTGATTATTTGATGACCAAAGGAAATGTTCTACTTGGAAACTTTCGTCAATTGAAATTTTAAGTTCAATAGCAGAATGAATTACTATAAAATTCGCATAAAATATGAGAATGGTATTAGCGTATGTGCCACTGACTTGCATTTGGTAATAATAATAAAAAAATTTTGTTTAACTTAACAAGCCAAAGGCAAGCGTGCTGAAATTAAACAATACTCTGCCATGCAATAAATTACAAATTTAAAATGGTAACAATGACTTTGTGGTCGGTGCAAAAAATACGTAGGTATTTTCTATGGCGACATTGCAATTGTGCGCATTAGCCGACATAACATTCACTGCAAACTAACTTCAATTGCAGCAATTTCTCTGAAGTTTAATTAGCGTGTTCGGGATAATTAAATTAATGGCTTGTTTGCTTTTAGTTAAACTAATTTGGGAAAGTTTCCATGTTTTTGGTATTTTTATGGGAGTGCGTACCAAAGGTGTGGCACTAAATTGTTCTGTGTCTATTAATGAATTTCACTAAACAAGTTAAAAGTGCTTTGAGAAGAAAATTTGTATGCATTTATGTAGATTTGTTCATATATTATTAAGTTAATTGGAATAATAATTAATCCACATTAATTTTTATGCCTCAATTTTAACACTTTAAATAGTAGTTAAAATTTTCAAAAGCTTCCATCAGAACAGGACCAGAACACTTAAAATTCCAATCAATTTCTTGGGTTATACCTTCAATAAACAAATTTTACTAAGGAATTTATTTAAATATCTTTCATTTAAATAGTATAGTAGTAGTCTAGTAGTAGCCATTGAACTTTTTATTGAGCCTTAAAGTTTGACACGAATAAATCTTGGGATTATCGAAGCCTAGGAATGAGAGTGTAAAAGTACCTTTTTATACATTTTCAAGTAATTGATCAACCTTAAACTTCTCCAAATTTTACTTCAAAATCTTATGTGATATAATTAAGAGTTTTTTTTAAATTAATTTCTTTATTGGTGCAATTTAAGCACGGTTAAGGTAGCAGCCGGTTTTTCAAGTTTAACCCTGGAGTGATAAGCTAACATCAATCAAGTTTTCGATTATTCTGTTGAAATAAAATGGGTTTTTATAATTGGTCTAGAATATGATTATATATTTCATAAAAAGTAGGAACGCAACAACGAATAGTCAAACATTTTGTTTACTATCTCATGGTGACATGCCCAATTAGAATGCAAAATAGCATAGTGAATTGTGTGAGTAATAGCAAAGAATCTAACAAGCCATTGTTTTATTATTAATATTTATTTATTGTTTTGGATTTACTCTTATATGCTATTAATTCAAGATTAAAGTTTTCTATGTTATTAGTTTTAAATTTATACTTCATTTGGCAATATCGAAAAAAGTTCAAGTAACCACAGTTGATTCCCTAAGTTTTCTGTTTAAATTGTTTTTTAAAGTAAGTTTTACACTTCTCAGTTCGATTTTAATTTAAGTTTTTAAAGACCGGACTGTCTTAAGAAAACACCGACAGTAGAGAGATGTCACGAGTGGAATTGATTGACATTATTTCTTTGAAGGTGATTTGCTCTACTATTACATAAATGCAGGAATCCTATATTTTATTTTATGATTCCTCAAGAAGTAGTAGTTTTTATTGTAATGGTAACTCTAAAACTTTGTTATGTTATTCAGTTTAATGACTTGCTCTCAATATTTCTGGAAAGGTCACAGAGTGAAATGGCAATTGGGTATCCAATGGCTAAAACTGGCAAATGGGTGCTAAGGTGTTAAGCTAGAAGTTAAATTACTTTTGCTTGATGTGCTTTAAATGTCAACTGATTGCAGGCGTCCATTACGTGGCTCAGTGTTGGAAGAAGTTTCGTACTCTTTATTAACGCTACGGAAAGTTGCACCTTAGCGCGCAAAAGTTCGAGCTTGGGGTAAATAAATCTTACAGATTAATCTTTAAAACTTCTGCCCATAACTTTGCAATGGCCCTGAAAAAAAAAAAAAAAAAAAAAACTAAAATAAACAATAAATCTTAATGTGCAGAAGTTAATTTTATTCATTATAAAATTTCCCAATTAAGTCCGTTGGTCTTAATGTCCCGGGAACTAACGAGCCGTGCTAAACTCAGAAGTTCATGGTCCTGAAGTGTCTTCAAAGAGACTTTTATTACAAGAATACAGCACTAATCAAGTTATAAAGCAAAAGTTTTATTGCATAATTAATAAAATCAACTCTACATACGACACGACGTTCTCATCAACGTATGCTGAACCCGGGCCGCCAAGTCTGCATCCCGCGTCGCCGTCTAGCTTGTCGCTATGTAGAGTGGAAGTTGGAAATCTCCGCCGTAAGCACAACTTTTGGATTTAATAACACAGGAAATTTCGTGGACGAATAAAGGAATACACACGATAAACTTTCGTAAGTAATTTCCAAAGATATACAACTTCGCTCAACACGTTCGTCGGCAAAAGCGGCCATGTATGTGTTTATGAGTGTGCATTTTGTTAACTTAAGCAGTCACAGAGGGAACAATAAAATTTTGGCAACATGCGAAATAAAATCCCTCCTGGAGGAGGAATGAAGTCGCTGCTGCACGGACGGATCCTGACCATGAATTACTGCCACTTTTCGGGGCTGGATGGGTCTTACAAATTCTTGGAGCGTTTTCTTGTTTATAACACTTTTAGTGTACTGAGAAGACTTTTCTTCTAAAATAAAAGTGGTTAAATCTTAACATTTTTGGGCTAAAAGCCGCCCCCCGGTAAAAATTGATGTTTTAAATTTAAAAATGTTTAGATAAAGCATATGTTCGAAAATTTTGTAGTAATTTATTACGTAGACGGAGTTTTAAAACTTGAGAAGGTTTTACTAAAATGAGAAAGAAGTGTGCTTTCATATTTGAGAATATCTTCAGAAATAAAATTCCATGTAGCCATTTATGGTCTTCTGAACGACTGTATTACACTTTTATAGTCATTGATACAAACCTAAATCCTTTCTTCACTTTGCTGCATTTTGAGTGTATTTTTCATTTACAGGTTACGCATTTTTATTAATTACAATTTTGTTTTTGATATAGAACAGAAAAATCTATAGATTTCGTTTTTTTACAAGATTTAATTCCAGCGGATGTTTTCAAAACTGCAGTGTAAAATTATGTTATCACATCAATATTAGATAAAAACTAAACTTTTTTGTTCATTTTGGAGTGGTATGGAAATTTTTTATTTCTAGTATAATTTAGATTTGCATTATTTTCAAACACATATAAAAAAATTAAACAAATTTTCCTTTTTAAGTAGAGTAAAGTAAGATTATACAATTTTTCGCATTTTTTTTTTACTTTTTCGTATATAAAATATCAAATTTTCGATATTTTGCAAGTACGATCTAAGAGTGCAAGGGTTTTAAATTCCATACTATTTCAGGAGTTTTGTTTTTCATAAAATATAATTTACTTATTTGACCCCAGTTCACGTCTCCCAGTGCGAATTATTGTCGTCATTAGCACAAAATGCAAGAAGCATATTTGTTCTACATTTTTGTTCCTTTATTTCCTTGTTCCATTCAATTATAATTTAACTATTATTAACATCGGAATTAAAATTAAATATCACGATTTGATGTTGCGCTAGGTTTGATACAAAATTGTTACAAGTAAACGTAATACATTAAAGCAGTTTAAAAATCATCGGGCACAAACGATTCACGAGGGAAAAAACTGCTATAGAATTTAAGCATGGATCTAGACCTAATTTGCTGCAATCATTCTACGGTTACATAGCCCTAACTATAGCATTTACTATTATATTATATATTTCGAATTCTTCAATTACGATGCTTTTGGACTTCATATTTTAATCCTGCAAGGCATAGACTCCAAGTATGGAAAACGGGGTAAGCTCATTAATTTCAAAATTGCCCCCGGTGCAGCCACATTTCATGTTTTTCGCCATTTTGTTTTTCTACTTTACCAAAAGCAAGCGATGTTGTTGGAATACCGACAAAGGGCATCAAAGACTGGAAAGTTTCCACAACTGAACCACTGCAGCTAACCATAGGCCTAAATGATCACTGAAGACAAGAGACCCGTGCACCACAGAGTTCAAAAACAAAAGACACGGGCTCTAATTCAAAATGGTGATGAGCACAGCGTATAGCCCCCTCCTGTCCCATCCACCTCCACCGCGTGTTTGCTCTTGTAGTTTAGCATTCTGGTTTAGAACGGAAGAAGCGCGGAACAGACAACACATCGCGCGGCAAATGTAGCGAAACAAGGACCTCTTCCCTTATGTGTAATAAAGTCCAAACAAATGAGGCGAAATTATGCAAACACACCTGAGCGGAAAAACCCAGGCCTGCCAAGGTAAATAGCTTTTCAAAAGATCAACTCCTGAGTCCCCGACATAAACCGGAGCATTTTGTTGTCTAAATAAAGTGGAAGGGACAAAGGGCTGTCCGCGTGGTTGTGGGTGGCACAGCGTTTACTTTTCAAATCGCCGCCAGCACTAGAATCGGGTTCTCGTTAGGTGCGGTGTCGGCGGAGGCACGTGACACGGGCATTCGCGATGCATAAGCACGTCAGGCAGAAGGAGCGATTGAATGGTGGAAATCATCTGATTAATCGAACGTAGCGCCTTTCCTGCACAAAATCAACACGGGGCAATAATAAAATTCCTTTCATCGTCCTCGATATAAAATTATAGTGGGCTGTTGTAGTGCGCCAAGTAGCGCTCCGCTTTCGCTTGTTTACAGCAGCTACTTTGTCGTGGCATGTGTGCCGAACCAGCAGAACGTCTGGCAAATTAAATGCCTCTGTTTACACGGAATACGTAAGGTACACGGCCTGCCTACGAGCGTGTACCGGGCGAACCCTTTCCAAGGCACATTATGAACAAACCGGGCCATTGTAGTAGCAACTCGGGGTTGCGGGTGCTGCGAGAAACGCCCCGGCCCCTGGCCCGCCGCTGAGACATGATTGCAAGGGTCGAACACGGAGCGCCTACTACACCACCCCCCGCCCAGACTACTATTTGGTGACAGCGGCATCGGGAAAAAGTGGGCCGCAGTCGGCAGCCCTTTAACATCCATACTAAACCTTAATGTTTCAATTAAAATTCCCCTGCCAGATATATCACGGGCAAATAATTGCGGCACTGCCCTTTACGAGGCCGCCCTGGGCGCTCCAGCCTCTGAGCCCCATTTCTTTGAATGCGATCCCTCCCGCCCCCGTCACAATGCGGCAGGAACATGATGGCGTACGTAATTTCCTCTTTGAGACTGTTACGCATGGGTGGAAGTATTAGCGACTGGAATGAATATTTAGAGGTCTATTTTCTGCGGATGCGGTGGGCGTGATAAAAAGTAATGTCGCCGCTCCTCATTTCATGGCGTTCATCGGTCTCCGGGCGCAGATTGATATGGCTGACTGGCTCCTTGCGGGGACGCACGATTTGAGCTAGTTTATGAGGAACGCATTAGAGCATTATGCCTTTATGAATAATTTACGGATCGTAAGTCGCTCTCGCTTACAGTTATTTCCACATTCTTTGCAGGATCTCAAGGGTTCATCCACTGTTGCCAGCAGCGCCCCAACACCGACCATCCTTCAGCCGAAAGTGGACACGAGCAGTAAGTAACAATTTTTTACCTTGTTTATCACCACCGGCGACAGTTCGCACTTAACGAAATACTTTCTCCTTCACATTCATTCGTTTTTCCGATTGGATTAAGGTGAACCTGATTCCCCCTTGAGCTAAACAACGTCGGCGAACCATATTTTGTTTGACGTGGGAAATGCAAAAAGACCACTATTCCGGAAATATATTTTTATGGTTAATTCTCGGCAGAACGGTGTTCATAACAAGTACAGGTATGCCGAACGTTGCGTAAATCTTTCTAGGACGCATTAATCTATGCAATCGAGTATTAATTAGTAGTCTTTGGACGAATATTCTTGCATTCTAACTTAGACATCAAATAAAAATAAATTATATTCAAGAAAAAGAAGCTAGAGACATGTAAGGCTTCGTTGGAGTAGAGTTTTTATGGTGGCCATATTCAGTTTTCTTGAAATTTTCAGACATTTTAATTAATTTTGGAATATTATTCTTAATTACTTTTGTAATTATCTTTATTTTTTTAATATTCAAAATTGTTATTTTATTGAGACATTTACAAGTGATTTAAAAACACGAAGAACCTCACAATCACTGAAAAAGATACAAAAAATAAATTACTCATAATTTTATTTTTAATTAGAGAACATTTAGCAGAAAAGACGCAAGATTCTGAAATAAGTACGATAAAAAACGTAACTCTATGATACCAAAAAAATACTTAATTTTCGATGATAATGAATAGATATCAAGTTCGGTTTGAAAAAAAAATTAAGAGTTTTCAAAGTATAGTCAATATTTTTCCTTGCAAAAGAATAATTTCTTGTTTTTAAATGTAGACCTTAACAATTTTGTAA
Source organism: Proctacanthus coquilletti (assembly GCA_001932985.1). NCBI lineage: Eukaryota > Metazoa > Arthropoda > Insecta > Diptera > Asilidae > Proctacanthus > Proctacanthus coquilletti. Next base: position 699,711 of record MNCL01000037.1, on the reverse strand, counting down.
ATGTGATTATTTGTTCGTTTCTACACATTTCTACACTGCAAAAAACTCAATCATAAACCTCTTTATTCTTAGAAAACCTCTTTTTGAAAAGTTTAATTTCTTGGCGACAGTAAAAATATAAAAAAAAAATATGTATCGTGAGACGTACCCTCAAGTATTGAAGAAGCTAGTGAAGCTTTCAGGTAACCAAACCTTCCCATGAAAATCTGGCTCACTTTGTTTCCTTGCATCCAAAGGACATTGGCCGAAAGTGTATAGAATCTGGCCTGATGGCGGTCATCCACTATTTTAGTGTTATTTAATATTGCTATATTGGAAATCAAAATAAGAAATCGGACTTCTTCGACTCAAATACATTCAAATAGAATTCATGAGGGGTACAAGGGCGATTTGTTTCAACGTGCTTTTCCCAACGATTATAAATCAACTTGTCACGGTTTATGACATTAATGCACGTAATTGTAATTTATGTATCTCAATTGTGAAAGCGTTTGATATTTACATGTGAGAAAACAAATTAAAGCATTTAAAGATAAAAAGCAGAATTTCAGTGTCATATTCTACACAAAATATTCATCCCATTTCTATTAAAATAATCGCGTTGTTCTATTTTTAATTTTCTGCTTTATTCTTTTGATTTATTTTAAAAGAAGGCTTTTCACTCAATATTCAAAACTATGAATAGAATTTCTGGTATTGCTTTTCAACTATGGGCGAATTACGAATTTCCTTAAAAAATAGCAATTAAGAAACTGATCAGATCGTTCCTTGGAACGGATTTGCAGACGGATAAATTTTAATGGACAAAATATTTTACAATTCAGTGAATTACAGCATTTTGTTACAATTGACTATTTAAAATTTTTATTTAGCGGTAGCGTCTCCTTTGCTGACTATTGTTTTATTTTATACATTCGTATAGACAATCACACACTTGACGCTGGATCAGCACCAACTACTTTGAAGATTCAGCAGCCTTGAACTGAAGCAATCGTTCCAATTGTTAATTTTAAACAGAATTGTGATTACTTAAACTGAACTTATAAATTTTAAGAAAAAAGTGCCTATAAAATGAAATCACAAAGGAATAGTAAACAATTTGTCCTTCCTTAAGAAATCACACCATGCAGATCAATGTCTACCCACCATTACTTTAATAAACTTTTCATAAAGGTTTCTAAAACTCTTCTATTTATGTTTGACTTTGAGTGTGATCAATTTTGATTTAACCAAATTTTGTTCGGGAATTGTTAAAGAAGGCTATCAATAGGACTAAGCAATAGGAATTAAGAAATAATAGGCAAATGGCGAATAATTTGCAATTTAAATGCTGGATGTTTTAATTTCCATAGTTTCCTATATTGGACCGGACAAAAGCTTCAATTACGATAAAACAGGTCCATTCTCGTCGAATCTGCTTCATTTACGTTAAATTAAAAAAGCATCAAGTGCAGTGGAGATCACACCTTGTATTGCAAATACAATTTTCGTTTGGGTCTTGGTCGTGACAAACCGACCCGCTCAATTCTCATTTCCATCAACACATCTAGGGCTACACTTCATTAAAGAATACTCGCAGCATCGCATTAAAATTCAATTTGTAGCGCCGGGCTTTTGTGCTTTTAGCGGGCATTTTTAATTTCCAATATTCAAAGTAAAAAATTTTAATTTTTGATAAAAACGCCGCCGACAGAACGCCCCGGGTACGGTTACCCGAGGCGATGGTAATATATTCATGCCTGTGTGTCCTCGGAACCCTTAAAGCGATCTCGGCACTTTAACCCAATTTCGGTAGAACGGAGTCATATCTCTTTATGAAGTAAATCATTAATTTAAGTGCAAAAAGACAGCATTGTCGACATTTCTTAGTAATTAATTTAAAATGCAAAATCGCTTGCACGGCGAGTGTGACGGCGGGTTTAATACAGGCTCAACATTTCACACCGGCACGAGTGTCGCGCCGTGTAGGGCGTGAAATGGGAATTTTAATCCTGCGCTCCGTGCCCGAGGTTCGAGTTATTGCTTAAGGACGTAAAAATAATTACAGGACCATGGCTGCAATTGGATGCAATCGGGAGATAATCGACGCTTGATGCACCAGCATCCGGACAAAAACGGTTAGTGGGTCTGATAAAGTCGGGCTGTATTGGAATCGGCACACTTTGCCAACCGGGCCGAATGCAGGGGTTCACAGGATCAAGAACCCTGCGGCATTATGTCACCCCGAACATGCTCAGCTGCGTGTTCCAACCCTTTTGCATAAATACCAAATATACGACAGGGGTAAATAAGAGCCTTTATCAGCGCACTTTGCAGAATGGTTCCCAATAAAATGTTATCTTCCCATACACCGTACATCACACGTCTTGCTGTTTCGGGGCCCGCCCTAGCCCAGACTGCCCTGTTTGCGAAATACATCAGGATATGGATATGTTCATGAAATATTTAAAGAGTTCCTTTTTATATGCACACTCGCATAAATACTTAACGAATATGACGCCGCCATAAATATTTCATTATGATTGCTCTGTTTGCATAAGCGCTCGAAATAATGAAATGCCAAAAATTTCACAGCACCAGTGAAAAACGCAAAAAGCCACTCTTAGCAAACCTCATGTCGGATTAAATAGGCCCACTGGCAAATAAGCAGGCCCCGGCCGCTTTATGAAACGTGACACGCGGCCCATTGTAAATAATTCAGAAATTAATTTTTACGCACTCATATTTCATGCAATTCAAACACAACTCATGACACTGCATCTGCGAGACAATTTTCTAGAAAGAGAATTAGATTTATTGCATCTGATGCAATTATGGCTGTCTGGTTACAATTGGGAACCCACGTCAAATTAACACCGGATTACTACCACGCCTAGTTAGCCAGGGTGTACCTCGTCGAAAACGTATAAATATTTTCGCTGAACGTAAAATGTATTTAGCAAATGGAATTGTGGGATCTAAATTTGTTTGATAATACGGTCTTAGGGGTCGAAACTCTATAAATGGAATGCTATATTTTGGCATGCGGCGCAATGCTAAATTATTGAAACTATGGGATTTGCTGAGCGGAATAAAAAAGTAATTAGCAAGAATTTATAGTGGCTGGGAAAGTACGTTTGGTGCTACCCATGAAATTTCATTATATTTACAAATATATTTTTTTAATTCATAAAGCTTGTGAGAAATAACAATCATATTAAATGAATTAAACAAATTTCTAACAAACAAAAAAGCAGAGTAGATAGAAAAATGTGTCCGATTCCACAGTGACAAAAGTCGGTATTTTTAAAGGTCTTACTTTTTAAATTGTTTGTATGTTTATTTCAGAAATAGTTTTATTCAATTGAATTTTTAAACTAGACATGCGTTTCGAAACAATTCAATTCAACTTCAATTTTTCCTCTTGATTTTATCGTGTCTTATATTTTAACTTAAGCTAGTTTTTATCAGCTTTTTGGGGCATATTTCAGTTACTATTACAGATCTCATTTAATTTATTGTGACTAAGATTATTTGTATTTTAATTTTAGTTATTGTGCTAAAAAATTAATCCTAAGAAATTAATTAGAAGTTCAGATTTGAGCATTATTTCTACAGATGTATGTTTTTTTTTTTCTTGATAAATACTGATCCTGGATATTGAGAGAATGTTGCTTGATAAAATTTTTCGAAAATTGAATTTTTAGTTTATTGATACCTTTTGAAATAGTGATCTAACGTAAATTTTAAAGCGAAACCTTAAATACAAGATTCCGAAAAATCTTTTTAACATATTCATCTACACGTCGTCATACTACAGACAATAAATGCATAGCTTCAAATTGTTTAATCAGTCCCACTTTTATCATTTAATGTGGCTCATTTTGATTTTGGTGGCATCAAATTTCGGGCTTTTGTTCTCTAGTTTTTAATGGTTTTGAAATACCAGTTTTAGAGGACAGGTGCATAAAAGAACATCTTTGTAAAGGAGAATAATATCACAAGTTCATTTCCTTTATCATCCGTACATTTTCCGAATTTATTTACACCTTGCTGTATGAAAAGGCGAATATTTTATCTAAGCCAAAAATGCAAATGTTCCACATTTGCTCTTTTGTACTTTTTCTATTCCTACATCAGAAGTCAATTAAAATATTCAAGGTTTCAAGTTTATATGATTACGCTACTTAATGTCCAAAAAAGATAAAATGGAGTAAGTACGAATGATCCGCTTGCTCGCCGTGGCAAAGTATCCATTTGAACGAATTTCAAATAGAGACCGTCTGCTCCCAGACACATTAAGACGTTTTTTGGACCCTTCAACAGTTTCGCAATTCTAAATGAAACGCGATTGACAGGCCAAAGTAAGAAACTCAATTCCTTAAATAGCCGGCACACTTTGGCCGCCTAAGTGACAATTTGAAAACTTTGTAAATGGGGCGAAACTTTTATTGGAAAAATTAATTAAGGCCACAATAAGGCGATTTTGGGGAAAAGCATATCGTTGCGAGAACCTTTTCAGCCTCAGATGTTCCTTAAATAAATTAAAAGCGAATGAATGGTGAATTCGGGCTTTGTTGGCCATGATGCGATACATAACAACTAGACTCATTTCGAAATCATTTCGTTCAGGTCAAATTGCACGGAAAAAAGCTGTCAGAGGGAAATCAGGGCGGCAAGATCGATGGCTCAATTCTTGAAAGTCACTTTAAAAAGTATCCTGTCTATACCCAGGTGTATTCGTCGAATGCCTCTCTCGCAAATTGGTTAACTTTCGTCATTTTGCGCCCTCGCAGGTAAGAGGTGGAGTACAACACGTTCATTGCCAATTTATTAACGTCCTAGAGAGGCCATAATTTACATTACTCCTATGAGATCGCCTGGGGCACAAGTGCTCCAGTATGTAAACAATTTAAAGGTACCCGCGACTTGGCAGTTTTATTAAGAGGAGCAGCATACGTCTTTGTGGAAAATAAAGCCTTGGCTGGTGTTTAAACGATTAGTTTCGCCCTGCTATAAAAAATTTAGAAGATCTAGGACAATTTATTGCACCTTTATATTTTTTATTTTGGTCTAAGTGTGTTTCAAGCACATTTTTGCATTTTCAAGTTTTTTTTCCTCCGATTCAAAAGATTTATAGCTTTTATTTGATAATTTAAATTGTTTGTATTTATTAAAACCTCGTGATAATTTGTAATGAAAAGTTTTTATTGTACATGTACTGGATTAATACTTAATTTTCTTTCAAACTTTATTCACAGTTTTTATAAAAATCTGTTAGTTTATAAATTTGTATGACACACGATTTTGCAGTCATCTCCTAACTGATGGTTAATTATTATTATTATTTTTTTGTATCTTTTCACTTAGCAAATATTCCATTAAAAATTCGCTCCTCATAAAATCCCTTGCTGAAATTAAATCGCAAAAGTGAAAATACACTATTTTCTAATAAATTCCATCCATTTTATATCCAGAGTTCACGGAATTTCCAATTTCAAATTACTAAAAATTTTTACCTACTCGATTTTAATAATGAGTTTAGTAAACGAATGATTTTGTAGTTGTTGTTTTTATTGCAATTTTTGTTTTTTTTTCATCCCAATAAGCCATAACTAACAAATTTCGAAATAATTAAAAATATTGTGATTAGTTAAAGTTGGTGTCTAATTAAACATAACAAGAATTATATTTTATTGCTAGCAAGAAATTACTAATTTTCTTTATTTTATTCCTTTTTCTAAAGTTAATTTTATACGCGAAGAGCAAAAAAAAAAAACAACTATTAAGTTTAAGTTGCTGAATCAAATATTTGCGATGTGCTCTATTAAATTATTATTAGAGTAATATATAATTCTGAAATTTCTAATATTGTGATTGTTTTGATCATTTTGTATCCAACAATAGGTTTCTTGGTAAAAATCCCACCTTTATGACCTATATTTAAGTTCATTTACGAGTTCGGGAAAGGTTCTTTTAAAATTCATTTAAATTGACGTGATAGAGCATTAAATTTTACAAGTTATCCATAAATTTATAAATATTTCCAGTTCGTATTCTAAACTGGCGTAAAGACGATTTTTGCGTACTGCAAGAACATACAAGTTTATAAATAATTACCTTGAGTAAAAGAACTATTTCTTTCTGTAATGCAAGCCCATTTATAATAATTAATGAGTAGATAATTCTCTGAGTTGTCCTCGTAATTAATCAATGGACTTTAAGAGTTTGATACCTTAAAAGTCGTAGTGAAGTTCTTACGTCAGTCAGTACGTCGCATATAATTTTTTTAAAAAATAGCGCCTGTATGCGCCACATGTAGTCAGATTTTCGAAGAAGAAAAAATCTCTAAATTATTAACAAAATTCTGACCCTAATAGTTGACTAAAAATTCGAACAGTTAAAAATAGTCATATAAGAGCCCAGCTTGCACCTATCCCATTTTTTTATTTTGCTTCCCTGAAATGATATTTTGAGAAAAAAAATCATCTTTACGATTCTCTTTTTAAATTAAAAGATTAGTTACACTAACTTACAGTTTTCTGCAACTTATTTATTGATATTTTAATATATTTTTTGGAAAATTTCGTTTTGTTGAAAAGTATTAAAAACGTATGAAGTTTTATTCAACAATATTTTTGTATTCTGAAACTATTTTAATAACGCAACTCAGATTTGAAGTGTTTTTTTAATTTTGAAGACCTGAAAATATAAATTTGAAAAATTGGCAAGATTTCAATAGGCTGCAGATAGAAGATACGCACCCGTTCGTTAAAATCGGTTCATTAGTTTGAGAGAAAAAGTTTTGATATAAACTCTATAATTTTGCCGTCTTGATCACGTGTCTTTTTTACCATGAGCCTTCTTAGCTTCTATGATTTGCAAATTTCTGAACAGAAAAAAGAGATGTCTTGCCCTTAATGTCAAAGTACCCCCTTGTCTGTGTTTCAACATTTTCAGTGGGTGGACATCTGAGGGGTATCCTGAAGAATGTACAGTAGGCAAATTGGGCATTGAAATTCTCTGGGATTCAATGGACCCTGTGTGCTCTGAAAGGTAATTTAGAAGCCAGAGTTTAAAATTGTATGTACTGTCATCATTTAAATGGTATCATTTTAAAGAGTTCCGAAGAAAAGATAGAACCGAACCTGGTAGGTTGAAAACGTACTCGTGCGATTCCTCAGACCCCAGGTGGTGCATTTTCACACCCCCACATCGCAATCCAAAAAATAATATTTTTTTTCCGTTCCCTTGCCAGCCTAACACGCCATAAAGTTTATGGCCCGTTTATGTTGTGCAAGAAAAGGCAAAAGTCTCGGTTTTTGCGGTGTCCCGGTATTCGCGCCAACGAAAAAATATATCATCATTGGGAGTATCTGAAACCAGCGTACGCGACGGTAATCTAAAATCGCTTTCGAAAATCACGCGATATTCCGGGAAAACGCCACAAGGACCCATCTCCTGAACGGAGCCCGCACGCGCCCCCCGGTTCCCGTCCCCATCGCGACATCCGATTTAGCGCAGTGCAACACATACGAATCCATCAAGCGGACCATTCTGATAAGATCTTAAAGTCCTGTTTTAAGTGTCCCGTTTTAATTCGCTTTCGCTGTTTTTCCTAATGAATCGCCTCCAAGGACGGGATCTCTAGAACGGGGTTAATTCTGTTGAATGAAGGGGCGTCAGGGAGGCGATGGGGGTGCGCGCGAGAAAAGTGCATGTTTCCAATTCGGTTTTCCAAAAGTCTAAGTTTACGGAAGTTGATCCTTAACGCCAAATTAAATTATGTCAATGTGCCAATGCACACCTACACGCGTGGCGCGTAGTATCCCGGTCGCGCGCACACCGCCACCGGCGTTCCTTCCGACCACTTGGAGCGTCGCCTTCTGATCAATACAACGAGCGGAGTGCATAATGTGCATCAGCGACAGTACCGTTATAATTATTTCCCCAAGGATGTTTGGGAACAGCGGCAGAAAGCTCTGTGGCCGGGTGGTGGTGTTGGTGCGCACTGTTGCCCCTTTTTCGGAGATCCCCGTGGATTACAATGGCGACGGAGAATCCCCAGTTTCGGAGGACCTGCGCGCCTTCAGCATGCGGGATTCCCCGCGCGCTCTCCCGAACCGGACACGGACTTTCCTCCTTCGTGTTCCGCGAAAGCTACGCAAATGATTCAGTTAGAATTGTGTCCTCTGGATGGTAGGATATTCGTTACGTCGATAGTAGAGACGTGTGTCACACATATAGCAAGAGTTGTGCTTATGTAGATCTAGCCAGTGTGTGAATTGTGGATAATAATTTTTTCTATGTTTCCCTTACGCTTTGGTTCCGGGGTCGAAGCCGCGTAGACTCCAAGGCACTGCTCGCTCCTAGCCGTAATAAGTCGCAGGAGACGACAACGACATATATCCAAGGTCCTCTCCCCCCGTCAGCAGAGGGTTCAATTATAGGCGACGGAGCAGGACTTGGCCGCGGAGCACAAAGGAAAAGGTTAGAAGGACAAAGGGCCCCTTAGTGATCGGAAACTTGCGGTTCTGTGTGTATTTTCTGTTGTTGCCGTGTTTGCATTGTGATTATGAGGCATTAGGAATAATCCCGGGAAACCGAAAGCAGAAAAGGTGTTGTCGTTATTTGACGTTGTGCTTACCGTCGTCGCTGACTTGATTTTCGTCACCCCCGCCCCACCTGCAGCGGAGATGTTTTAAAGACAGCAGCTCGTTGGAGCAGCCGTCGCCGAGAGGTCGAGGAACGAGATTCGTCCCGCATCCCGCTGATCGCCAACCGAGCAACATTTCGGCGCACTACAACTGCACAATGTTGGCGATGCCAACGTTGATGATGCCCGCGGCGACGATGACACTGGGCAGCCAGCCGCTGTCCGTCGGGGGCCCCCACAAGCCGTACGAGACGAAACTGTTGGCGATCCACCAGTCGCACATCCAGCAGACGCACCACCAGCCCCAGCACCACTTGCAACAGCAACAGAGCCAGCAGTACCAGATCCACTCGCAGCAACAGAGCCCTCAGCAGCTAAGCACGACCCCCAAGCAAGGTACCCAAGATACCCCCTATTGACCTTCATTGACGAACGGCCATAAATCGCCATTATCGCCCTCGACGGCGCCCCACTCGATGGGCCTTTTTTTCCTTTTTGTACACACTTCCCAAACGATCGTGTGACATTTTTGTCAATATCGCAGATCTTGATGGACCCTTTTTTTGCGGACCCGCCTCCCATCAACTATTCCCAGACCCTTGGAGAATCTTTTGTGAAAATGAAATATAGACAAGATACAGCGCGGCGATCCATCCGTCTTTGGATGCAATTCCGTCGCGTTGGGAAGGACAATAAATTTCGTCGGTTGGCGGGGGGAGCAGCTTCACTCTGCTGCCACATCCTGCAGCAGTCGCTTCCTTAAAAACCCACTTTTGTCTTGGTTTCCAATTTTTCCTTGTACACAGATCCGCTCCAGTCCTTGGGCATCATCTCCTAGCAGCCTCTAAGGCTTAGTGACCAGGACTGGAAGCAGTAGGAACAGCAGCCGTTTCTCTCAGTATGGGTGTGTAGTCATCGCCGCTGCCGTCGAAAAATTTATGCCAAATATGGATCTATCTGGACGAGCACTGAATTATGTCGCAGTAATTTATAGAGCTAGGCACTGGATACCATCTTGCCAATCCTATCTGATGTCCCTTCCCGGCGATGACTGCGACTATGGCAGTTGTCTGCCACCCCCTGGGTTCCGTCACGGATGCTGGACGGTGTTACAAAAAATGATTTAATGTGTGGCTTTTTCTGCTCAACTTAATCGTCTTTTGTGCAATTTATCTTTTTTCGCTCATTACGTGAACACGCCGGGACTGGCCAGGAGCGGCCCTGGGCCCTGAGCCCTCGAGTATTGATGGAGCTCGAACAATTTGTTTGGGTGCGATGCTTATCATCCCACGTAATGTGCGGTAATTAGTTCAAGTTATTTTCGTGAAATTACTAATTTGTACACTTAATTACGTCATACATTTTGCCACCCCCCGGGAATAATGATGCTCTTCAGCATTGGGCGTCTTGAGCTCTCGTGGGGCACTTGTTGCTATTTTTTTTTGTGGACTGTCGCGCCGAACTCTTTCCAATTTTCGGGCACTTGCAGTCGTAGGGATTCATACCTTTAAAAAGGCCTTTATTATGGCGCCCGTAAGTCTTTAAGGCATTCTTTAAGTTCATTAGGCTGTTTGCTCTTGAGGGGTTCCGGGAACACTTCAACTAGACCTTTTGAATATCTCGCAGTGGAATTCAGTCGAATTTTCTCACATTTCTATTTTCAGAATTAGTGTTTTTAGCTTATATGCGTGTTATAATGAAATGTTACACAAATTCTAATAGCGTTACATTGGTGAAGTTTTGGTGAAAGTGTATTGATACTACTTGTACTTAAATTAACTTAATAATTAAAATTGGGTAAAAGCCCCTTTTTATAAAATCAAATTAATAAGGCCAGGGAAAATATAAAAGCATCTTTTACTGAAACGAAGCTAGAAATATTTTGACGTCATATTTCTTGAAAATTTGACCTTTTCGTTAGTGTGTCGAATTTAAAATAAGATTGTTTTCGAAATTCCGGAAAATTCCCAGAATGCTTGATTCCGGTACGCCCTCAAAAAATTGTTTCATTAATCTTCCGTTGATTAAAGCACATGGCAAAGAGCGCTAGAATTATTAACTATCTAAAAATGCTGATGCTGAAATATACAAAATATTTTCAAACTTTCAAAAATAATTCGAGTTTTTACATAAAATTACTTCAAGTGTAGTTGTGTACTTCGTGTCTTATAAAATTTTTAATTATTTAAAGAACAAATCGTCCTTTTGTTATATTGGAAAATTGTTATCAATCTATTCAAATTCGTTACTTACTTTAGTAAGTTATTTTCAGTGCGACTGTAATGATAAATAATTATATAATTTTAATTGAATAATTTTTACGAAATTTCGTAGAAAATTATGCGAATGTGAAAATTTTTTTAGATTATTGTTATAAATATTAATTTGATTTGATTCTCAAAATATTTCAAGACAAGGATTAAAAACGTTTTATCAATGTGTTCGAAAATAGCATACAACGTACGCGAATTAATTTTATTTCCTAATTAGAGGCAATATTTATAAAATGAATAAAATTTACAAATTTATGTAATATAAAAGACCTGATGTGTCTTTATCTGTTAGTCAAAATTGTTCCCATATTTCTATCAAAGTAAGGAGTATAATAAAAAAATAAAATGAACGAAATTATACAGAATATGCCGAAAAATAAGCATTCAACATTTTTTCTCAAAATGGCAAAAATAACTTCTGAGTGAAAATCGCTGTGTTCCTGGAATATCGCATTTCATTTCTGAAACGCCGAACGAAATAACAATGTAATTCGAGGAAATTATTCGATATTTTGCGATCAAGATTGTTCATTTGAAATTTAATAATACAAATCAGATATCACTTTCTTTTCTTTTCGGGATAGTATACCATTCCATGTTGTATATAATTTTGGGATATATTTAGATGGTATTTGTATGCAACAGTTGTTATCACTTGGGAATTTTTAACTAGGTGATATTGAAAAATTGAAATCATTTATAGAAAACTCATCGAACATTTAATTTTGTAAATATTGCTGGAGATTTATATGAGTGTCTGCTACATCGTCAACAAAAGAAATATAATTTTATATAATTAACAAAGAATATATAAGATCTCTGGGAGAATGTTAAATTTCTTTTGAAAAATTTTGTAGCTTTTCCAACAAAAGCGAATGCAAGGAAATTTTAATTGGGATCGGAATTAGTGCGTTTTCAAATTTATTTGAGTATATTTAACGTAATATTCAAAGTAAAATATTTGAGCACTTATAAAATTGAATTATTTAACCCGACGTTTTATTTGGAAGCGGTTAATAGTGTAATATGACCCATTTCACCTCTATTAATTAAAGCTCAATTTAACCCTTTCATATAAACAGCTGAAATATTGTAATTATGAATGCCTGTACCAAAGTAATTGATTACTCATTTATCAAATATCACCGCAAAATTAACAAAATTAATTGCAGCACAGTTGACTCATAATAAAATGTGCAGTCTCTGCATAAAATTCCTTTCTCTGTATCAGGCCGGTTCCATTGTTTTCCGGGAGGTGATATAATACCACCTATTAAATACACCTGTGATTCCCAATTACGCCCTTCATGGAATTGAAATGCAATAAACAATTGCCACGTCCTCATCGTGATTTAATATTTAAAAGAGGGAATGTGTCACCACTCCTGACATGGCCGCAACCCCTATGGGTCGGCGCCATTAATACCAAATATAATGGGGATTTTCTGCTTCGGAATTAAATGCAAACATGAACTCCGATGACGTTAGAATTACGGATGGGATTAGCATCCCGTCGGTGGTGGGGGTGTTCAAAGGAATCCGGAGTTGCACGGCTTAATTATGATGCGTGGGCGGAAAGTCTAGACTAAACAAAATTGAAATTTAATGCGCCATTTGCGAACTGGATTTCAATATCTGCTACTCGTATCCGTATAAATGTTAATTACGAACAGCCTCGACTAGGCCGACTAGCACGGCCCTGGAAGATGCACAACTCCAGCAATTCTAGCAACTCTAGGCCTTTTGAATGCTTTCAATGAGAGCAGCTCATTCTCATCGGGTCAAGGTTGAATTAATTTTCCTTAGCTGCCGTCTATGTCCCTTCAGTAGCTCTAAATAAAGGGGGTTACGTGCATTCACTTGCTACTGGGCCTGATGCGATGTAGCAATTGGAACATTTTTAAAGGTTACTTTTCACTTTCATGTTGTCTATTAGCCTATAAGGTCAGGGGACCTTTAGAAATGCAGGCATTTGTCTTTGTTCCCTTCAATCCTGCGTTACTTGCGGCATTACTTTTAGCTCTGATTCAATTTAACGAACCATGCAGGATTATGTAGGAACCTCGTCATTTAGTGCAACATTGACGACAATGAACACGAGTCAAAACGAAGAGCATATATTCCTTTAAAGCAGTTATGTTTGCAGTTTAAATGTTAAGGGAATCGCCTATTTGCGACTGCGTCTTACTAATTCCCTACTTAAACATTTTTTAAAGTATACTTTTTTTTCTATAAAACTTAAAATCCTGATAAGTTTATTATTCTATGTTTTTGTTAACAGATTTTATAAAAAAAAAGAAAAATTAATAACCGAGCCGAAAAACTCTAAAGAAGTCGATATTATTAAAATTCAAACATTGTTTCCCATAATTGTAGAAAATATTTTCAACAATTTTCCACAATTGTAGATTTAAGAGTTCAAAAACAAACGAAGAACTTTTGTTAGCAGAAGTTTAGTAAGTGTGAGCTATGCAAAATTTTAGTTTTGAAAACCGAAAGTGCACATAAAATTAAATTAATTTGTTATATGTTTGCTCAGACGAGGTTTTTGGAGTCATTTTGATACGACATATTACAAATCTCGTATTTTAGCCGTAGTATGAAGTAAAATTTCTAACTGATTAGTTATATTAATTGCTTTCCATAATATATTTCATTTTACGCGAACCTCCATAAATAAATCAACAATCATAAAAGTGATGTGTACGAGCGTGAATTTGTTTTTTTTAGTCAATTTCTACACAAACCTTAAGATATAACTATAAACCAAATTATTTTTTAATTAAATTAATTAATCATGAAAGCCGGTGATGAATAAATATAAATATAAATATATAAATGTTATTCGTCGGACAAACCATAGAAAATGTTTAAAAGGCACTTAATTTTCAGAATATTTGATTTTATCATTCAAATTTTTCGAAACGCGATCAATTAAATGATTTTTACAGATTTTCATATTTGTAAATTTTCGAATGATTGTTTTAAATTTAAATGACTGCAATGTGAGAGCAAAAGACCGAAGAAAATATTTAGGAACAGATTTGGAAAGCCCAAAAACTTCCCATTCGTTGCAAGAGTATACAATATTAGTTATTTTTATAGATGGATATAGCAAACTTAATGTGATATTGTAGTATATTTGAGACAACAGTAATATTTCTAATAGCTGTTAACATAATCATCATTTTTAATTGTCATCTGAAAGGTGCACATGCTTCTCGAAGCAAAACTGCCCTGTTTGCAAAGACGAGAAGAGATTATTTATGTGTATAGTCTAATTTTATGTACTTGTGTGTCTTTTGGTTTTATACTTTTGCCATTAATTAATTTTTCATTTAGAACATACAATTCGAAGAATTGAAACATGTCTTGAGTTTTCAGTATTTTCGAGATTGTAACCACTTCCGAGTACAAGAAACCGAAGCAAACAAACTCTTCGCCGATGTATTGTATTTTAAATGAAATGTTTATCCCTATATTTATAAAATGGATTTAATATGTGAAATCACATGAACTTTAAATTTGTATTTGGTGTTTATAAATACACATCAAATGGTCTAACCTGATGCTCCCATATTCTCAAAGGTCGTTTAACATAGAAAATTGAAATTTGGGATAGTTGTAGGAATCAAAGTTACATTTGGATTCTGGGGAACAATTGTTGGGGGTGAAATGGGTATCAAAGAACGTTTTTTGAGGTCATCGTATTGGATATCAAATAAAAGCTTATAAAAGTGCGAATTCAAAAAAAAAAAAACAATTTGGTTAATACAATGTTTATTTCCAAAGATTTTTTCAAAGATCATCTAGATTAGACGAAAATTATTGAATTATTTGCCAAGTTTTTACAGAATTGCGAAATACTTCCCATGTAAGTTCAACTCATACTTAACATGTATGACTGCATGTGATATCTCAGCCAAGTTTAAGTGTCCATCTTAATGTCGAGTTCGTAAACCGACTTATCCGTTTTTGAAAGTACATCACCTGGAAAAGCGGTGATGAACGACGAGGAGGGCAAAATCAATTACGGAGCTCCAAACCGCATCGAAAATTTTATTAATTGCACAGGAGCCCCAAGGGCAACTGCTCAGGGCGCCCGATGGTGTAATTTATTATTATCTATCAAGCGGCAAAATCCGGTTATCGCACAAAGGCAAAGTACGTAAATACAATTTTAACAAACGGCCACTCGACACTCGTCTCACCTGAAGGCCAAATCGACATTAGAGCCGTTCGATAGCGATTATGGCTAACATGGGCTGATTTATCGGGTTTACCGTGGATACCAGCACACCTCAAATATGTGCACTTCCCGGAGTGTTACACTCATCACGACATACATGGCTTTTGACAAATAAAGCCTTAAGGACCCTTCTGCCGGAGTAATGCTCTGGGAGACATATGTTCAGTGGGGGCGGGCAGTGGCGACGACTTGAATAGTTATAATTGAAATTATTTCCCTGCTGATGTCTGTATAAGCACACTTTGGACGAAATTGAATTGGTTGCATACCTCCTCGAATCGTTCTGGATCCGGGTCCGTTCCGCCCGCTCCCGGCGGGCGCAAATGTTACCAGCAGAGAGGACAAACTTCTTCGCACGTTCTTTACATTTGCGCCAGTGCAAGTAGCATTTACCATTCGGAGAGGAATGGAAATGGATATTGCGTGATAAGCCCCCGGACCTAGACCCGGCGCCCGTCTCGCCGGCTCGGATTCCGCCCCCGATAGTTGTACATGTCTCTGGATCGACAGTTCCAGCTTCGTTTCCAGTTGCCACTTGCCGGTTTGTTTTCCTTTGGGCCGAGACTTGGTTAAGAATTAAATTACGGAGATATCGTGAATATTAGATTAGCCCTTAGCCGGGTTGGGGTTCGATAGTCATCTCGGCCGGGTCTCGCTCCTGTGTCTCTAATAAATTAAAGTGCGCCACCCCCTCCCCCCGCTTTAAAGAGGCCCTGTGGCGATTCTATTGAATTTCCCTAGAAATGAGCCCCAAGATTCACTATCACCGGGATACTTGACGGCTTGTTCCTAACGAAACTGTCGTTAAAGAAATATCTTTATTGCGAAATCCATAAAACCGATTATTATGGTTCATTAATACCGTTCACCGCTGTTGCGGCTCGTACCGGAGAGTTGTCGCAGCAAAGAAATAAAAGTTTTTCCTTTTCGCGGAAAATTGTTAGCTGAAGTTACGGCGAATCGTGGTGCTCTTAAAACTTACTTTGCATTTGTAGGCTATTCACGATCAAAATTGCTTAATCCCGAAAGTTAAGGGCTACCTATTCGGAATAAGGAATACTTGAGAGACGATGGCGCTCTTTTATTACGAAAACTGAGGGGCAGTACACAGTAAATTAGAGAGAAGTAATATGCTCGGGATCAATAAGGGCAGTTGGCATACGATAGAAATCTTTACATTCACACGGCGGGCATGAGTAGTAGTCACTTTAGGCATAAGTAGTTGTAGCGAGTCTCAAAAACTTGACTACTTATATCTCTTTTGATGTCTGTCATCAAAACGCATTCGGTGCTTATAGTGGTATTAGCTTAAAAAGCAAAAAGACGAAGTTGCAGAACTTTACTTTATGAGGGACACTCATTCTGATTGGTGCCATTTTCCACGATTTTACAAGGGTAAATTTAAGGGATAGGGAAAGAGATTAAGAATACCTACAATCATGTAATTATACACAAAAGTCAGCAAAAGGATAAATAAAGTATTGGTGGTAAACTCCCTTCCTACGATGGTTTCTATTATTTTTTTTAAAATATGTGGCATTTAAAAATTAGGATTTACTAAAATTTTATCTTTATTAAAAGAGCATACAAGCAGTAACTTTCAAAATAAATAAAAATGGAATTGTATTAATTTTGCTACTGAGTAATCCAAAAAGGTGCACTAAAGCTAGTTCAGATTAAAATTCAAAAAGATGGAACATACTCAACAAAGCTGAGATATGTGATCCATCCGTGAAGTACTGTCTCTTAAACTAAACAATAATTTCCAAAACAGAATCTACAGAAACGTCCGCAGAAAATGCACGTGAATTGCTAATCTGTTTTTTATTGAAGTCGATTCGAAAATTATTATTACCATAATTTTGACGAATTGTCGAGATCTGTTTTCGGACATCCCGCATATTTCTTCGTGCTGAATTAAATAAAAATCCATTATTTTTCACACCGCAGTTTATATGAACACAAGACGTTCGTGATTTTGCAGATAACGCCCAATTTGGTTTACATGTGCGTGTTTACCTTGCAGACGCGTGTTCTATTTAATTTGAAATATTTTCACATGGGCGGACAGATTTTCAACCTCTTTTTTCTACTTCAAATGATTTCCCTTTTCTCCAGACCACAAAGTTACCATCGAGATGAACTGCGATAAAAAACCTTAAAAGTGCGAAAATACGATTTCAGAAACATTGCGACACGGTTCCATTCCCAAAAGAACTTTGATGTGCGATAATTCGCCATTCTCCTGCGCACCTTTTCGGGGAGCTGGCTCAATTAAATGTCAGGTGGCCAGTGCTCGTCGACATAATTGGATCCTCTGCTTCCAGCAACCTACTTAATTTCGCCTATTATTTGACTTCGAGGAAGACGACGAAGCAACTTTAATGTTCCCGCCGCAAAACACGAGTCTGCTTTTATTTTAAAATTGTGGTCACATTCAGCTCATTAATAATCTTCCAGTCTCGCAGATACACGGCAGTGCTAATGAAGCGCGCCTTGTTTGCTTTTAATTTTAAGTTTAATGTTAAACAAGGAGCCGATATACCACCGCAAGTAAACATTTCATCCCCCAGTTGCCGGCTGCCGCCCGACACCGCACCACGTCGTATCGTCGCGGTGAAAAATGTTTTCATCCCAAAAACTTTTCAGGCAAAGTTGTGCAAAGTTTGGCAGAATTCGAATTTTTAATTCGGCCATCATTTTCGTTTAAATTAATTTAAACATTAAGCGACAATCAATTACCTACCTGCCGAAACAAAAAGTTCCCCACTTCGTCAATCTGGATGGCCCGGGCCCAAGGTGGAGGCTAAGGAGCACCTACGTGAGCCCGTCGTGTATCCGGGAAACGCGGTATAGAAATTTCAAGTGCCCTGAAGGAGGGTGGCGCACCGCCCGGCCATTGCGGCGCTTAATTACGGGCCCGCATTAGCGCAAATTCCGAAAGTAATTAGTAAATACAAGAGTATGTAATTGTTTTTTGCTTTGAAGCAGCCCCCGGCCTCCGAGAGGATTTAATGAGTCAATGATACCGGGAGGAGTTTATCTAATTTAACATTTCCGTTTTCATCTCCGGCGTTCCATTAATCCTTGCAAATGAGTTTATTGTGTTTGACTTAGTAATCGAGGTAATGCATTTTCTCCTGTATAACTTGATCTTTGCGCTACGTCGTTGGCTGCAGCGACGGTAGCGAACGCATTGCTCCCGCGATATTCCCGTTACACTGGAACCCTTAACTTGATGACTGATCCCTCCCCCCTCAAGCCACGTAATGAAACATAATCAGTGAAATGGTCTTGTACCGCAGCAATTATTAATGATGTCCTTATATCTTTATCTTTCAGAACATTTTCACATCTTTGTGGGCGACTTGAGTTCAGAAATAGAAACGCAACAGCTGAGGGAAGCTTTTGCACCATTTGGAGAAATTTCGTAAGTATAAATCCACAGAAAAACAAACGAACAATCTAATTCTGGAATTTCAGAACAAAAAGATAAAAGGTTTCTGGATCTGTCTAACATTGAAAATTGCTTCAATCCTAAAATGTTAAACTATAGCCTGCTACGCAGATCAAATCAAATTTCAAATCAATATCAAATTTTTGAAGGTGGAAAGACAATAAATGTTTTCGAAAAAATAAGTCTGTCTTGTACTCGTGTCGTGTAAAATCCACTCAACAAATTTAAATGTGGTTCTCGCTAACGTGTAGATTAATGTCCGGGAAGTAACCTCAGGGATGTTTCACTTTAATTCGTCACACAACACGCAACATGTGACGCATAACCCGAGACAAAAGATGTGATATTAAAACGCATTACTTAAAAGTACCACTTAATGCGTCATAACGTCGCAACGTCGCACGTAGAAAGCAAGTTAAATATCAACCTCGTCCTTGTTACGCCTCATATCGGTGTAGGTTGCGCGCCTATTTTCGTTATACATTTAAGATATTACATTTGAATATAGACCTGTACATTTGCTTTTAAAGCATGAAACGAAAACTCTTCCCTAGTTTTCAGATTTTTTTTTTTTTAATATTAAAGTGTTTTCTTAGAGATATTTGAATGGAATTCTATTGGTAATACCCTCTTACTTATGTCACATTAACTGCCCACATTTTTGCGGCCAACTTAAGGGGTGTATAATACCAATCCAATAAACTGTAGAAGCTTAATATGTAGTTCAAAGAATTGATAACTAACGCTAAAAGCACGTATGAAGTCAAGTGTTCTATTCTCTAGCATATGTAAAAGGAATTATTAGATGGATGTCAAAATCCTGGACAACCTAAAAGGAGAGCAAAGAAATGGAAAAGTATTTTCCTGATTTTAACGACTAAAAGCGGCGTTCTTTTATCAAGAGAAGACTGTCCAAGAAAAGGTAAAAGTTGTAAATGTTGCCTTGGAAATTAGTTTTACGTTTGAACGATATCCTGAATTCTTGTATGGTGTATACAACGCGTACATTATACGTACAATGCGACATGTATTTATTCTGACAAAGTACTTTATGCCGTGAACTGTAACCTCAGATATCACAGAATTTAAATCGTTCCTGAGATAAAAATATTATCCTCTTGGTAGTGGGGAGGTTTAAGATCTATAATTTATAATACATTTAATAACCTGATGAGCTATAATAAATTAGTTTAATGAATAAGAAAAAAATCTTTCCGTAAAGAAATCCTGTGACTAAACTATCTTAAACTATCCCCAAAGCTAGGAGTTAAAATTTGTTTACGTAACTGGGAGCTTATAGTAAACTTTATCTTATATTCTAGGTTAAACCATTTCAAATCTAATCAAGATTAAAGCTTTCGCGTTTTATAGCATTTTCCTCCTTTATTTTTGTATAATACATTAAAATTTCAAAACGGTACCTTTTTTGTCACCTGAAATATCAAAATTCTAACAAAATTTAAATTTAGGATGTTTCAGGTGCTGTTCATGCCCTTCTTTGCCTGAAAAGATGCTAACAAGATGTTAAGTGCAATTAGAGTTTACAAGAGGCTTTGATAAAAATTCTTGAAAATGTTTAGATACTCCCCAATACAAAAAGAATCCTTGGATGGAACATAAATTGAATGAGATATTTTTAAGTACAAATTTATTACCATTGTATGAAGTTAAAAATGTTTTGTGTTAGCCAGAACTATAGGAAAATAGAATCTTTCAGTACTATGCTTAAATTCGCAAGTTTTCAGAAGATTTGAGTAGTTTAAATCGAATCTCGATTGTCTTCTCTAATGATTTGCAATTAAGAGATATTTAACTAATTTCAGTCTAAGGCCCCACCATGAACAATGCCACGCAAGTCCTGATAGTCTCCACCCTGCAATCTCAGTTGCTCCCATCCAATCAATTTCAAATAGACCCCAATTGGAAACTGTCGGGAACAGTGTTCGTTTCTGATTTATTCCCGATTTTGTTTTCACTGTTACCATTTCAACATTGAGGCAAATACGTGTGCTTCTGTCGTACCCTCAATCAATCATTTATCCTGTTTGACTGCAGCCCGTTTTTCACATTCCCAAGATTTTGTTGATTTTTTAACCGAATAGAAAACACTCAGTAAGTCTGGCACACTGTGGTGAAGTTTTTATACAATTTATTTTCTTTTTTTAATTCTAAATTTATATTATGGTGTTACATATGTGAAATTGGCTGAATCAAGGACACTTGCTGACCAGATTTTTTACACTCTAAATAAAAATTTGAACAGAGCTGTAGAGGATGAATAAACTTACAATTAAAGTACTTACAATTTTTGAATACACCTGAGTGTTTATACTTTAAGAGTTTCAACGCTTCTACAATAGAATTATATGACAATTTTCCCTTTGCGATATTCATACTGGTTAATAGCGTCTTAGTATTAGCCACAGGCTTCTCTCAATTGGGCCTCCTTCTGTTTTTGTTATCTTGGCTGTGTATTTCTAATAGCATAACATTTCAAAGTTCATATTTCATATTTATTTATCCTTGGTTTTATCAAAGTTTAAATAAGGCAATTGAAGTATAGAAATCCGTTTTTTTTTAAATAGTTTTGGATAAATTGTTATTTACCAAAAGATCTAGGTTTCTATTTGCAAAAAATTATCCATCAAGACGTGATTCGATTTTGAATGTCTGTGAGGCAGTGTCTCCTCTATTATTTTAAGCAACAAATTTGAAATGAAACGTGTTGAAAAATGCAACAGAAATCATTTCTTTATTATATGAAATGCCTTTACTTTTAATAAAGAAAGCTTCTTCTTCCAAATAGTGTAATAAATAATCTAGTCATTTTGATAAAGAATATTAGCAAAAATTCAAATTTATTTTAGACCTATTTTAACCCGTTGTGGTCGCCGGGGGTCCAAAAGACCCCACCTTTACCTTTTTTTAAAGATTTCCCGCATGGGGTCCCTCTTATTTGACGGTGTGATCGTATCGGATTAAGACTCTTTTCTATTTTGTCTTACGTTCTTTTTATCTATAATTACAAGTAACAAGAAGCACAGTGAAAATTGTTTTGTTTTTAGAATTCAGTCTTAATATTTCCAGAAAGCTTTTCATGTTATTTTGATTAAAATTTTCTTTTAAAGTCCTTATAATGGCTTTACAGCAACCTTTCGGAAAATCACGTAACTGACGAACTGTCGACCATTTTCAGAGGGTTGCAGGAGGTAGGTTACGTGTCACTGAGGTTAGGATTGCAAACATTCCCACAGTTCAATTTGTGTGCCTATCAGATGATATGTTTTGCTGACTTTATACAGCAATCGAGAATAAGTCTTACCCGCCATGGAAGTAGTAAGGGTGAGAAATTCTTTAAGGTATCTTATACACGTATAGAACTTCAAAGAGCTATTCAATATTTCCGAAAATGATTTCCCTGCTGGAACATGCCACATTTTTTCCGGTCTAAAATAACTCGTAATTTGAGCAAAACAAGGATTTAAGTTCAGCTCGAGCTTCGAAATCAGAATTACTTATATTCGTAAAGTCTTTGGCGTCACCACTACCCACCCATCTGCTTCAACCCACTTTTCTCCATCCATAAAAGGGTTATTATCACAAATTGTCAGAGGGGTCCCGGTCGATTTTTCGCTTCCTTTAATCCTCTCCCTTTTTATTACCTGAGCTGATGAACGGTTTTCGTTCAAATGTTTCACTTTAGATGCTCTACCCTTTTTAAAATCCTTTTGACATTTTCCAGATAAGCTTATTTATCTGGCAAATTTCAATCAGGAAAGAAGTTTTACAATTTACCCAAATAGTCCCTAAAACCATCTTTGTGAATTTTGTAAAAGGAGCTTTTTCCGAAATTTCCCATGAAAATATTTCAACTGTATAAATGTTATTTTGCTATTCGCCCAAGAGTGGGTATGCTACTCGATTCCCATTTGTTTGATCTCATGGGGACTAGAAATAAGTCAGAATACATTTAGTGTTTAGCTTCATTTTTGATTACGAAACTGATCCTTATTTTAAAGTGAACACTATGGGTTAAAACACCCATGATAAATACAATTATATTATACAATATCAAATTGACAAATGTCATTAAATCTTTTCTTATTGTGTCTTCCCTAATTTTTCAAAATTAGAAACGTCTATAGTTCACAGATCTAATGCTAATTAAATATGAAAATGTTTTATATGTAAATGAAACTTTACTTGCTGTGAACATACCTCCTCTGGTTGGATTTTCATAAAATCTAAATTTAATTAAATAAGATACTGGAGATTTCTAGAAAATATATTTTAGGACATATCTTTTAAAATGGACTTTTAAAAATTCTTTCTCGGAGGATGGTGTAATTCCAGGTGCTTATTTCTAAGATTTTCTGTTTGTAAATTGGACAATCTGGGCTACATGTTGTCGAAATTACATTACTGCTGTATGTATAAAAGTCAAACCTGTTATGTATGTATAAAAATGGTTAATTAACATATCCCATGTTCCATTAACTAAGTCCCCTCCTGCTTCTTTGATGAGTTTATCAGTTGCTCTGAATTTGCATTCTGAATTAGTGGTGCTCAAATGAAAGTGTCCTTTGCTCCAGAAATCTATCCTACAGTGATATGTTTATATCCTGAAACTGATTTAAATTCTCAAAGAAAAGAGTAGTTGTTGTAGTGTTACGATTTCACGATTTCAGCACTTAAATGTTAAGTTCAAATTACGTTTTTCAGTAAGGACGGATTTTCAAATGTTGCACACATTCCATTAGAAATTCGGACGAATTGACTTTTCAAATAGTTTCTGGGTGTATTTTGAGAGAAATGTAGTGAGCATTTTAAGAGATAAATACAAAAAAAGGAAACTTATACTTCCACTATTATTAAAATTTTCGTAAAGTGCGAATGTAATTTATTAAAATAAAAAAAAAACTATATGAATATGTAAATTATTAAAAACTCCAAATGTAAATAAAGTTTACTTGGCTTGTACTTACGAACATAATTTCCTGGAGGATGCTATTATTTATGCGTTCCACTCCAAGAAAATTCATTACGTACCTAGTTAATTTACTTTGGTAATTTACTTTATTGAAATTAATTTTTGTTGGGACTTTACTAAATGAATATTATACTAGATGTGCAGTACAATTTAAAGTTTCCTAATTAGAAAATATAATTCTCGTGGAACTTTATCAACAAGTTGCAAAGAGCGTGTAAGCCTTTGCTTGCATTTTAGACGTAAAGGAAAAGGAGACTTTCAGCTACTTTTAAATTAAATGAAAATATTTAGTCCTAATTAATCTATTTTTATCGTCACATACGAAGAATTATAACTTAAAATTTTCTTTTTATTTCAGAGATTGCCGCGTTGTCAGAGATCCACAAACACTTAAATCGAAAGGATATGGATTTGTGTCTTTTGTGAAAAAATCGGTACGTGCACATCAACGTCATGTTTTTTTTATCAACAAAAGAAATATAAGAAGAGTTTTTTTTTTTAATTGGAGATTATTTCGTAACAGAAATTTCCTGATAACGAATTAAATTCTAAATTGGTTTTATTTTAAAAAAAATAGAGGAATTATGTCTACAATCATTCAAAATTAAGAACATGAAAGCTTACTATTTTTAAAATTTTAAAGCTAAATGCTCGCACTTACTGAGTTGTAAAAAGCAGGTAGTAACCTCCGCCGTAATTTGAAATGAACGACATTTACGATTTTAATAAAACATATCCACACCTGTTCCTCAAAACCCAAACAACCAAAACGAAGTATCTTCCATTGGAACACAACAGCTCTACGATATCTGGAAACCAAAATAAGACTAAGCTTCTAAGGACATATGTTGAGGTGCATCCATTTGGAATTATTTAAAAAATTCATGATATAAATAAAAGAGTTGAAAGAGTGACTGAAGGCTATAGGCTATGGCTGTAGGTATCGTCATTGAGCCTACTTTGCAGTAGTTCTGAAAAAATTTTCTACAAAACGATTGCAATGTTTGCTCTTAATTCATCGGAAACTTGAATGTGTGAAACGCAACAAAGTCGTTCCTTAATTCTTCGATTCTTAGAATTAAACTACTATTAAAAAAGCAATTAACACAATCACCATGGAGACAAAACAAATGATGATTCACTTATAAAAATAAAGCGATGCTCTGTTAAAAGACGTGAAATTTTGTTTATTCCCTGACACTGACCGGAACATGTAGAGACACTTACGCTTTGATCTCTATCTCAAAATCGATTTCTTTTGAAACTAATGATATAAGAATTTGGTGCAATTATAAAGATCAATCCATCAATTGTCTGGCCCAGAAGTTAGGAAGTTATAAAATATCTTATTAAAAGAACAATGTATAATAATAAATATATGTTTTTTGAGTGGCATGTATTCGAAAGGGTTTCCTATACTCACTTCAAAATAATATTTTTATTTTATGCTGCGTTGTTTTAGAGATATCATCCGAAATGTTTGATTCCTCCAAAATTTTTAGTCCAAAAAGTTTAAAATTCCTTTTTCGATTAATTAAAATAAGTATGATATCAATAATAACATAAAATCAATAAAATATAATTAGTACTAATAAATTGAATCATGCGGTTGGTGGAAAAACCTCTAATTTATGTTATTTAGTATTAAAAAATTGCCTTTTAAGTAGTAAAATCCACAGTTTGGAGATATTGAAACTAAACTATTTATTTATAATTTAATTAATAAATACGCAGTACCAAAAATTTTCTGAATATTTTCTGTAATTGTTTTAATTTACTATTGGTCATTTGCGTAATAGAAACAGGAATTAAATTATTAAATATTATCTGAATTCCAATGCAAATATTTAAAAATTTTATATGAATTTCTCTAGAATTGCAGAACTCTCGACGAGTGTTACACGCGCTTTTTTTATTATAACCAAGATGAAGTGATTTGAATGTTTCCCTTTTTTACTTTACGAGGATTAGGTTTAAAAAATTTTCGTTTTATAAATTCTTATTTTGATACCCCGTACGAAGAATTTTTTGGGAGTTGTTTTGACTTTTTATTAAGTAACTATAAAAGTGATGACTATAAAATCTCATGTAAAATTTAAATAAGCTTTTTATGCATGGAATTATCGAAAATCAGTGTAATTATAAATTTTAACACATCGCGTTACCTTTCTAAAATCACAAGTAGGCATGAAAAACTTATTTTTGCAAATATTTAACGTCGTAAATTAAAAAGTCAATAAATAAGTAGAAAGGAGTTGTTTTTAAAATTCTGTAATATTCCTGAAAGAAATGAATAACTCCACGGAAAAGCATTACTTTTTGAACGACTGCCCACGTGTTAACACGTGATACTCGGAATACATCACGGGGAGCTTTCGTCATCGCGATTTACATAAATTTGAACTTATGCGAAACGCTGTTTGGTTTTAGCACTTTTTCAAAATCCCTTATCCCTTTCGGTATTTTATGTGTCCACGTGTGGATCATCCGTAGTGCTAAAATCATTGATTCCTATCAACACTTTATACCTTGAATTTGTCATTTATTTATATTTTCAATAAAATCATTCAATACAATCGAAAGTGCGCTTACAACGAAAACAGTTTTGGAATTTATTTTTATTTTTGAGAATTGTAAAGTTTATTAAATTTAATATTTCCGTTTTTTTCAAATACTCTTATATTAATTCTTTTGATTTATTCACCTTTCAGGAAGCGGAGAGCGCCATCACGGCCATGAATGGTCAGTGGTTGGGTTCTCGGTCAATCCGAACGAATTGGGCGACGCGTAAGCCTCCAGCTGCAAAAACAGAGCGTAAGTATTGGCATACTAATTTTAAGAAAAAATCTTCGAAGTGTCGAGCAAATCTAGCAAAAAAAAGCCAATGTATCAAATTAAACCGAAACGGGTTTGCAATGGAAAACAAAAAAACAAAATTTTTATATATACAAAAGTTGCAGAGATGTTACGATGAAAAAATAATTACGTATTTTGCATTTGAGCCAAACAATATCAAAATAAATTGTTTTATTTCACCTTTAAAGATTCATTGTTTTTTTAATATCATGTTCTACTACAAGCCACGCTTGAACAAATTCTTTTTTGCATACAAAGGGGCTGCGATGTAAGTCAAAGGTGAATTTAAGTTCTTTTATTTCTTTATTTTCCAAGCATTTCAAATATTTTTCTTTGTTTTCCTTCTTATTATTTCCTTTATCAATTAATCTGAATTTTACGCTTTATATATTCGAAAGAGATTATTCTTTAGAGGAATGTTCAACTCACTGTCGGCTTTCATAACTTTTCTGCTCACATTAATAATAAATTGTAAAGGTCTCCTCTTCTGTAGTCTACTTTTTTGATGTGTACTGCTTTGCATGAATTTTTTTCGATTATTACTCTTGTATATATTTTAAATCTTTAACCATTGCAGGTTTTTTCTGTAAGGTTTTTCACAATTTTTTTGAAATTTATCTTATACTCATATAAATAATAATAATACCTATTTTTACAACTTTAAATCTCTCTATTTGATTGCTTGCTTGTGAATATGCTTGAATTTTGTCTAACATATTGGTCCTACCGTTGGCGAAGTTACACTCATTGATATTAAATACACCAGCGAATCACAAACTTCCCGTGTAAGAACGATTGTTCTACAACAGAAAAGCAAACCGATAGTTCTGTTGTTGAATGTAAATAAATAATGCGACAGCCAAAACATGCCTCAATCAGCTATCTCAGAAATGTAAATTTGTTTGTTCACAAACTTTGCTGAATAATTAAGGGAGCAGCGAAAACTTGATACTCCTGCGAGACATGGGGGCGTACTAGGAATCCTCGTTGAAATGGCAACGCGGTAGAAGGCCGCTCAATAATTCCAGCGTTCAGCGCTTCTTAGGTTGGATTATTAAAGGGCGATTTCGCCTGTATTTCACGCTTCAGGAGGTTCCTAATAGACACACATCCACGCTCCTTCGGCTGTTGCGTGAAAACTGAAAACATTGTTCCTAGGTTCCCGAAGATGAACTCGCTCAAAGTTTGATTTCTATGTGTATATTTTGCAATAATGGCCTGGAGATACAATCATCTATGCTTTCTTGATGATCCTTCCCTTTTTTTTGTTTTGTTGAAAAACATTTCCGAGGACAGTGATACAAATTAACGAGCTGTGAATAGAACGTGTCATGTATTTTGAGTGACGTGAACTAATAAAAAAAATAATGAATACTAATAAATGATTTATCCCATTAATTCATCGGGATTTTGTGCCAAATTCTCTAAATTCATAAAAAGTAAAGTAGGTTTAGAAAATCAGTAAATATATTGTATTTATAAAATACACACCTTTATGTTTCCGAATTATGCAGATAATATTACGGAAATATTAAAATATTAAATTAATAAATTTAGGGAACATTTAATTTTCAAGAGAGTCACTCAGCATAGCAAATTTTGACACAGGCTTATACCAGAAACTTAAGTCGGTAACTTTCGTTTGAATCTGAAGAAATTTTACAATATATTCTAAAAGTATAAAAATCCTCAATGCGGCTGGGTTTATATAAGTTCACATCACGAGAAATCACTCTATGGCTTTTTATCCTATTTTTATAATTTTCGAAAGTACGTGATTCTCAAATTACGGGCAAATTGCGTAAATTTATTTTGAATTACATTTGAGAATCCCGAAAATTTGGTAATTGATCGTAATGAGTCAGTTCTTAAAAAGTGGGCTAAATCAATTTAAAAGAAAATTATCTTGAACAAATAATGTTCTTTTTAACAATAGATCACTTTTAAGAGGCCTCCTATACTTTTTTTTAACTTGTAACACCTTAAAAAGTATTAATTTGTACGAATATGTTCCTTGTGCATTTTTATATGGGAAAAAGGATTAAAAAATAATAAAAGAATTCGAAATATACGACTTTTAAGTACGTACAAATAAACCTCTTAGTTATAAACAGAAAAGCGCAACAAATATTTTAACTTTGTTTGGAATTGATAACAGGAACGTAAATCTCATAATTGAAATAGACGTTTTTAAAATTACTACATAAAATATCAATTTCACGCAGTTAGTAGGAATTTTGATATGTGAAAGCAATTTTATATTTTGATATCATTGAAAATTCTAGAGTCATTTAGGACAGAACAAATTGAAGTTAAATATTGCAAATTAATACGCTTTCATGTTTTGGAAAGCGACATTTTAGAAATAATTGTAGGCAAAAACCTCACTGATGGAGCATTTTAATGTTCTAGTATTACAAAGATAAACTTTGACACCAGCGTTACGAACGATATAATTATAATTTTTTTACGGGGAATGTATCAAATATTTTAATCCATCCGTTTCAAAATAAGCCAGTGGTTTTTGACATGTTGCTGAAGATATGGCATATAAGCTAACTAATTAAGTTACAAGTTCGTATTAATAAATAAAACCGCATGTTAGCGAATAGAATAAATTCTAGTAGCGATATGCCATAATGTAACATGTTACGCCACGTTGGTTACAATAAGGGAACTTTGGAGTTTTTCTACTTTGTGCATAAATAGGATTAACAAGCAAATTAGCTTGTACTGATACACTGCAAGGACATGTCGCGAAAAATAATTGGTGCAGCGATCACAGGCGACACATATCGTCGCATGTAGGTAGTGCAGTAGTCTCGGTCGCGACTGTAACGACCACAGGGAACGAACCCAGTCAGGCATTCGAAATTAGCAATCTGGGCTTTCGCCTATTCGCCACAGTTTTCCGTTCTAGTTTTAGCCATGTTTAGTTTCGTTAACGCACATTACTTTTCCTTTCTGCTTGAATAGACTGTTAATATTCGACTAGAATGTGATTTTTTCCTTGTACGAATTTGCACAGACCTTTCCTTTTTTTTCCATATACATGTTTTTTTTTGTTTCATTTGAGCGCTATATATCCGAACTTTGTGACTGTAGGCACAGCTTCCCAGTGATTGTGCAAGCTACACACTTGGCACTGGTCCAATGCATGTTCCTCCTGTTTTTGCCTCTTTGTTCCGAATCGGGGACTTTTGACTAATTCGACTGTGCTCTATTTAAGCGCAATATAACTTAGAAACTGAACAAATTTTTTCAAACTCTTTAAGTTCAAAGATTCATCTCTATCATTAAACGATATTTTGAAAAGATATTCTA
Source organism: Proctacanthus coquilletti (assembly GCA_001932985.1). Lineage (NCBI taxonomy): Eukaryota > Metazoa > Arthropoda > Insecta > Diptera > Asilidae > Proctacanthus > Proctacanthus coquilletti. The sequence goes on along the minus strand of MNCL01000037.1, from coordinate 669,927 downwards.
ATACACTTTTCCTATTTTTTGAGATATAAATATAATTATATAAATATTGAGAGAATTTCGATCTTTTTAACTTTTTTAAGCCTCTTTGAGACATTACTAGCCCGCTGGTGCTGTTGGCCAGAAAACGAATTATGGATTTTTCTTGTTCCATTACAGAGAACGTGAAGCCGCTTACGTTCGACGAAGTGTACAATCAGAGCAGCCCATCGAACTGTACAGTTTATTGTGGCGGGGTTAACGGTGCATTGACGGGGGCCCTTACCGAGGAGGTCCTGCAGAAAACTTTCTCGCCCTTCGGGACGATCCAAGAAATTCGGGTGTTCAAAGACAAGGGATACGCTTTTGTGCGGTAAATATTATCTTCAGTTCAACGTCCATCCCAGTGGGAAAAAACAGAAGTGTCCTCCACAAGAAGGACACGAGAAGTCCTTCAAAGTCACGTCTTTTGGGAGTCTTTAGGAAAACATTTACGATTCTTTAGTGTAAAGAATTTCAAAGTACGTACATGACTTGCAGAAATTGTCTTTGGAAGATGTTAAGAATATTTAGAACTCAATGTACTCTTCCATTAATCTTCTGAGGAAGCATATGGGAAGACAAGTGAGAAATCTGCTTCCTTCTAATGACGTAGAATGGTTCAAAAGATTCAGGTTAAGTATATGAAGAGGAAAAGATCGAGAACTTCCAAAGATAACTTCCTTACGTGCTTTTGTATGCTTCCCAATTCCCGCTGGGAGACGCTTACCATTGCGCCAACGTAGTTGAAATCGCATTGTAAAATATTTTCATTACTTTCCGTCCCGTTCCGCGGACGATCGTACAGGTTTTCGACAAAAGAAGCTGCAACTCACGCCATTGTCGGGATTCACAATACGGAAATAAATGGTCAGCCGGTAAAGTGTTCATGGGGGAAGGAGAGCGGTGACCCAAATAATGCACAATCAATAGCAAATCAAGCATTAAATCAAACAGGGTTTCCATTCGGCGCGGCAGCAGCGGCAGCGGCTGCAGCCTATGGTCAGCAATTAGCCGGATGTTGGTACTCCCCGACCCCGACATATCCAACCTCAGCCGCCGCAGCCACGCCCGCGGCCGCGTCCGTTCAGAACCAATTTTTGCAAGGGATCCAGGGCGGCTACCCGTTCGGCCAGTATGCCGGCTACCAGCAAGGATACGTCGGGTGAGTTCCGGGTCGCCTTGGCGGCCTCTAATGCGTTTCCATTTTTACTTAATGTCCGATGCTCGTTCGCAGGGTGGGCGTCCAGATCCCGGCCGCTTGGCAGGGTGTCGCGACGCAGGCACAGATCTCGCCGGCCCAGCAGCTGACAGGCGTTGCAGGAGCGGCTATCCCGCAGGCAGCAGGTGTCGTCGCCTACCCGATCCAGCAGTTTCAAGTGAGCCCTCAGGTATGTTGAGCCCCCTCCTCCTGCTCGCTTTTTCCTTTTCGATTTTCGACTTTTTGTAATTTGTCTTTCGCAATCAATCGAAGTAACATTCTTAAGGGCTTCTGCATGTTTCTGTACATATCTTTCGATTTCGATTAGTAATACTAATTATCGTTCTCATACTATTCCGTATTCTTCCTTTTTACGTAGTGTTCTTTAAATTAGATTTTTTTCCTATCACTAGACAATTCGATTCCTATTTTTTTCTAATTATAAGTGTGTTCTACACTTTCGCCCTTTAGCGCTTTAGTGTTTTGTCATTTGTTAGTTTATTTTTGTTCAAAATTATACAAATTTTTAACTTTCTCTTACTAACATTCATGTTATTATTTTTAAGGTTTATCCTTTACTTTTGCAGGCACAGTAATTGAGCTGTAAAATATATCTTAATATAAAAAACAAGTGAAAAACAAAAAAACAGAGAAATTGATAAGTATGTGAACATAATTATATGAGAGCTAGAGAACAGCTTGTAACGAAAAGACATTTGTAATATTAATTATTGTTAACATAACGAGAAACAATTATATAAGATAAAACACATCGAGTTATGGTAGGAAACTTTCGTTTTTAACTATTTTGGATCTATTGTTGCTGCGAGTGATTTGGCGCGGGAGCGAACTTGTTTAAAACTTCTTAATGTCAAAAAGGAGAATTTCACTAAAGTCTCAAAAATGTTTTTCTTTTTTATTTTATTGTTTTCCCTTTCTTTTATAATTTAGATTTTTATTGTTTTATAAAATTTTAACACAAATAAGTGTTGCTTGCAAAGCCGAAATTTTGTTTCAAACATTTGATGCTTATGATACACATTTTTACACACGATTATTTCAAAATGTTCGTTTATTTTCTCGCCTAGCACTAAAATAAAATATTCTACAGCATAACGAAATATTGTACCTGATTCAAGACCTGTTTTTTTTTTTTTTTTTTTTTTTTTTTGTTAATTGCGCAGTGGATTTGTTTGTGTGAATCTGCACTTTTGAGTCTACCTTCTTGCCGTAAAGAATTTAAAACTTGTCATTTTTAGGGTTCCGTGGCCAAATGGAAAAAACGGAACCCTTATAATTTTGTCATGTCCGTCCGTCCGTGCGTATGCACGCAGGCTTATAACTCCGACATTTTTCCATCGGTTCTGATGAAATTCCACACGCGTGTCGTATGTGAATCGCTATACCATTGTGTAGTGAATTTACGGAAATAAATAATTTAGAGGTAGCTCTCCGTACATAGAACTGAGGGATGAATATTTTATTTTCGCGCACCCCGTTGTCTTTAGATATGAGCACAACCCCTCCTTTAATTTTCCATCAATGTGAATAAACAATTTGAAAAAAAAACCAAAATAGTAGCACTTAATAAGCACTTTTAACGAAAATTACTTTGAACAAGATATGTTTTTTCAATATCCTCAATTTTCAGTTACCAACTTAATTTTGTGGTCCGTCAAAAAAAAATCAATTAAATCCAACCTTAATGAGGGTGAACTGTTTTTATTTTTACGATCCTCACGAAAGAAGAAATCATTCTTTGCTGCTTAGTACATGCTATCGAACACGAAGTTGATGCGTGTCCGACACGCATTTGGCCGCTTTTTTTTATAATTAGTTTAAGAAAATGGAAACTTTAGCAATTTGTTGATTACATAAAAAAAATTTTTTTAAATAGATCAATAGTTTTTAATTGTAATTGAATATTCGAAGAACCTGTGATACTTTATTATTTATATTTAATTGTTGGTTGACTTTAAGTAATCATTTTTTAATAAATTAAAATATGGTTTTACAAACTCAAGAAGTTTCTGTGAGTAATTATTATAACTCTATTTAAATTATTGTTGTAACTTGGACGGAATGTAGCAAACTACACGGAAACTAATCAATGTTGAATGAATGGGTTATTGCGTGTGATTTACTTACTTGCCATTACGTACCTGCGTTTACCTTTGTAATTGAAAGGATATTCTCATAATTTTACACATTTATAAAAATAATAGGTGAGAACTTTTCAATTAGGAACCTTAATTTACACCGAACATTTCAAATACCTGTTTCAGATTTCTATGAGATTCAGATTTGTCATTATTTGTTGAAGGGTAATTAATTTTTCTAATTGTTTTAAATAATTACATATTCGTAATTTACAAGACCCAAATCGATGATAAAGAAATGATTTTATCGGCAAGTATTAAAAAAATTCTCATATTGACGGACTTATAAAACTTACAAGTATTGAAAATTGCAAAACTTTTTTAAGATTTTCAACATAAAAAATTTTCATCGATTTCACCCCTTCGAACAAGTGCGTTTGTTTTTATTCCCTTTCCGCTTTGTTTATTAACGCTCCATCTAAAAATTGTGTTCGGCTTTAAGGTGAATGACAAGGTGTTTTTTTATTAATCAACCTAAACACCTCGTAAGTAAATTTAAAACGTTTTTCAAGTAAGATTGAAGTCAACGTGGGGTAGTTGTTTCCTCCTTTTATGATATTAATACTAAATCAAAAATCAATATTTTATTTGTCGGATTTGATTCGTCATTTAAAATAAATTATTAAATAATATAAGAATAAGATGTTTGTCATTGTGTTAATATTATTTTAAATTTATGTTATTTTTAATTTGTATGTTTTTTAATTGTCATCAAAGAGATGAATGCTACCGAAATGCAAAATTTATTGAAGCAACATAAAAAAGACTCTGGAGGGAAGAGTTTGTTGCATTAACAAATTTGAATAAAATTCAAGTAAAAGAAAAGTAGTTGCCTAATACTTCGGAAACACAGGCGTAAATTAAAATCATAGTACGTACTTATCGAACGATAAATTATTATGTTTTTATTTGAGTTAAGTGTATTTAACATTAAAATTTGTATGGTTCTAAAACAAAATGGACATTGCATTTGTCAGTACAAATGTGTCATAGGCTTTGCTATTAAACTTTAGTGAAATTCTCCTACAGAGGAATAGGAAAGTGCACTTGTTTTGAGAAAAGTATTGTCTTATGATTTATCTATTGTACACAAGCCGATGACAAATCACAATGCTGAATTTTTTTTCTCTTTGTTTATTATAAAATTTTTCATTTATAAGAGCATTTACTAAAACTCACGCTTTTTGAGATAAAAATCACCACTTGTTTCGAGCTCGTAGAAAGTGCATAGGACATCCAGAGCCATTTTGCCATAACTGTACTTACCTTTCACATCTTAGAGAAATTATACTTCATTAATCAAAGCAATAGAATCTATCTGTACGCTAAAGATAATCCATAGAATTTGAAAGCGCGCTGTCATAATACTCTATGATTTATTTTACAAAAAAATTTCAGTTACCCGAGGATGAATGGTTAACGGCCAATTTGTTAGTTTAATGGAATAAAAGTGAAGCAATTTTCATTTAGTTGAAAAGAGAGCATTTTGTTAAGGCAGTAAATGAGGTATTCATCGAACGACAAATGTGGATATAAAAAAGTAATTGAGACGAAGTTCTATTTTTGTGGTGATAATTAAAAAAAAAAGAAAAGAAAGAGAAACAAGTAAATAAATAAAAGTGAGCAATTTTGTTGTTTTTGACGGACCGTCAAGCGATGAGGAATATTAGCCAGTAAGTAGCTAGAATGTAACATAAATAATAACATTAATCAAAACCATATTTGTACTTGTAAGGAAATATGAAACCAAAGCATTCAGAAGATAGGTAGGGACGTTTATAGATGTGTTAACGTGTTTGCATACAATGCAAACAGTAAGTGTCCGGTGAGTTCATTTAATGCACCGTGCGCCTCCCTGACCGAACCGCTCGCGTCTTTGAAGACTCCACTAATTCCGAGAACATATCAGTAAAAGAACATCCAAAAGAAACCGACGTGGGTTGATTATCCGCCTATGATTTTCACAGGTACGCTGCAAAATCAACTGCACCTGCATGTACTGCCTCATATCCTAATGAAGTGGAAACATACGAGTTGGCTTACAGAAGGTATCTTTGGAAGCTGAGAATCACTTACCCTTGCATAAGATTAGAGAAAAACGTATATTTTTTTCCTATCTACTTCTTTCGAAGATTAATAGAAGAATTTTTTTTCGAGTAAAATTTCCTTTCTTTTGAAAAATCAAACTCTCCAGCACTTCTGATTTACTTCCTGTGGAGGTACACATACACGTGTTAGAAAGCAAGAATGCAACCAAACACAATCTTAAATCCATTCAAGGAAAACACCTCCTCCGATTCTAGAGGAGAAAAAGATTAAAAATTTCAGTTTGACCTTTATGGCTAGAGTTCGGCCAGCAGCATCTGCAGCGTTTGGGGGTCCTATGTTTGGTCTTCTAAGCTCAGCACAAGGGAAATTAATGTCTGGCCGTGATTTTTTTTCGTCGAGACAATCCCACTTTTTTCTCTTTTAATTATCTTGGACGAAGTTTCAGACTCCTTCTAATGGCTTGTGTCAAGTTTTTCACGCCAACAGCTCTGCTCTGTGCTCCTCGGCGGAGATCAAAAGCAGATTATTTGACACTATTAATGGCAAATTGTTTTTGTTTATTTCCTCTATGCTCTCCTCCACTACTCCTTGGGGGCACCAGACAACAAAGGTGCTTTGTTTGTAGATTCACTTTTATACTCTATTGCACCCATGCAGTGGGCCAAGTAATGCAGTTTTTGATGGAGTGGGAGAACAGAAGCACATAAACAAGACTTTGTCCAACTTGTACCCTTTGAATGGACTTTATTATTTCGCATGATTTCTACTTTTAATAAAGCAGTAGAGCAAATCGATTTTTTTCGTATCGATCGACAGTACTAGAATTCTTGAATTGAAACTTTAAAATGTTTCTAGAACAATAGGGATACAATGTTTTGAAGATACGTTGTTAATATAAACGAATTTTGGAGAAAAAATTTGACTAGTGAAAATAAGTAATTAGAATTTAATTAAAACACCGTGATTATGATTATAAAATGATTAAAAAAAAAACTTCTAAACAATTTTGGTGAATCTTGAAGATAAAAAGTCGAGTTAATTCGATAAACAATATGTTGGAAGGATTCTAGACATTCAGAGTTAATTGATTTCTCCATTTATCGAATGTTTATAGGATTTTTCTATTATATACATTAAGAGCTTGAAATCACTTTCAGAAGCTTTAAACCCTAATTTAAACAACTAGCCCCCATTCCGATTTTATATTTACTATTCTAAATTTATCTGTTTGACCATATCTCGCGGGTATAATTTAATTGTTATTTAGAACGCATTTAGAAAGTAAAATTAAGAAATATTTGGTGGAACTGTCTTATTAAGAGATCGTCATTAACTTGGTATAAAAGTCGTATTTACTATGAATTCAGTTAAGAATTTTATTTAGTGAATTGGTCTCTACCTTTGTGATGTAACGCGTTATTTACAAGGACTTATTTGTTATATATGAAGCGAAATCAACAAACTATCATTTTCTATTTTATTAAAGTACCGGAGACAATCGTATTGTGCCAATATTTCTATAATTTTGTTCTTTCAAGTATTTATAATTTCGTCAGACATAACGCCGATTTTTCGAAAAATATCGTTTACCTTGCTTTGATGCTCCTACTAAAAAGGCTCGTTTTTTTCAAAATTTTAACGCGGTATTATATTTTTATTTACCAAGTGCGAAATATATTTCAAAGGAGTTGTAACTATGAAAGTTTAAAGCAGTTTTTTTTTCTTGAAATTGAATTTCATTTTATTTCATGATTTAATTCCTTAAAGCTGTGATTTGTTATAAAAATGAATTAAAAACCTCTAATACACTTCTATAATACACTACTTTTGAACTTCCAAAGAATAAAAGTGTGTTTGTTTTAATGTAAAACCAAAATCGTGGTAATTTTGTAACTACCCTGCCTATCTTATTCGTAAAAGTACATTAAGTAACATCCATAGCTTCCAAAGTACCTTTGGATCTGTTTAAGTATTGATGTTTGTGACTTTTAATGAATTTATATCTCTCTAAAGTGTATTTTTCCATGCAGTCATTGAATCTTCTTATTTCATATTTTTTTGAATGAATTTTCAGAAAAACGCACACTATCGTCTGAACATTAGACAACTCCAAGGTTTCAAAATTTTTTAAATGAATCTTTATTTATGATTTCTTTACAAAGTGCCGAGAAATATCTCACACTGTTTTATCGTACTTAATTAAGAAATTAAATTATTTTTTCAAGTATTTGGCAAGAATTAAAAAGTATTGCAAACAATTTATTGAACTGATAATAATCAGATGTGGAAATCGATTAAAAAGGCCTAAAACTAAGATAATTAAGTCTTAAGCGCTTAAATGATATTTGAACGTATACAAACATTGGGAGAAAACACCTCAGTAAAAATCAACCCTCTGCATTTTTAGAAAAACAAACAAACGCACGAAGAACGCGAAAGGTTCGGCCAGGGACTGGACTAAATAAGATAATCAAATTGTAAAACCAAGATACTGTAAGCAAATCAAATTAGTTGGAAATGAGACATTCTTCAGAAGCAATGCAAAATATACACTTAATTGTTTATTGATGTTACCAGAATATTATTTGTAAGTTGCGTAAGTGTTGATTTGTTTCGTTTTGTTAAACAACGCACATATGTATGAAATATAGTTAAGGAGTAAAGAGAAATTATATAACAACACAAAAGGATATTCTTAAGGAAAAAAAAAAATATAAATGATATTTACAATAGTAGTCAATTTTGCGAGCAAGTGAAATTAAAGTTAAACGAGAAACTAATGTTTCCGGAGATATAACACGGCAGAAAGTAAATTATTATATCAAAGCTGTTTAAAGCATAAAGCGCATCAAAACAGGCGAGCGAGTCGGGACTATGGTGTCCCTTCCGATGTACCAGAACTCGATTATAATGGGACGGAAGTATTTGTGTTAGTTTATTGATTTTATTTTGTAAAATGTACACACGTGGAACAGATATTATTGGTATAGGTAAGAATTGTAAGAAAATAAAGCAAAATAAATATGAAATTTTTTATTGGCGCTTGTTTCATTTTTATATACCCATTTCGGCATTGGAATGACCAACAATATTTTTCGCTTTGTTTACTGAAAATGCTTTTCCAATTGATGTGAATATTATTGTTGGGCACTGTTATTAAATCCTTTATTTCATACGCTGGGAGATTAAGCCAATATAAATCTTACTAAATATGGTGATTTGTTTCAATTTTTGAAATTGCTACTCTGTTATTATTTTTCTACGAATACAAACGTAATGGCTTGAACAGTCGTTATCAGAACGAAACAAATTAAATGAAATTTAATATTATGACGTAAAATTCAGCTGAAAAACATGAAAATATAGAAATAGTAAGAGTTACATACAAACACGTTCATAAATATCCATACTTGCCAAATTTTTAGCGGATTTGATAAATTTAGAATCTGATTGTTGTGTACGTAAACAAATATTGCTGTTACTTGACCTGGTCACCTGCGAAGATTAAAATAAAATGTCTAGAAAATCGATCTATTTTCGATTTTCTTAAATTTGCGCTCAATGTTTCTTATTTCATAGTTTGAAGAGAAAAAAATGTTGTGTATTCCTTGAATAGTAGTTATAGACTTTGTTTTTTACATATGCAGCGGTCAGACGGCCAAGTTTTATGTATTACATTCAAACGTAATGAGTCTATTAAAAGCAGCTATGCTGTCTACCTATATTACTATTAATTAGTTGCTAATTGAACATTTTATGAACATATACCTATAAATAACAGCTGGACTTTAGAAATCCTTAAAATAATTTTTCAACTATACCTTCTAAGAGACTGATATTAAATTCCGTCAGTATTTTGCGTACGCGCAAAGACAAAAGTAAATTTAATTTAAATAATGCTTGAGAAATTATATTTTAAGATAACGATTTTTCAGGAAATCGAATTTAGTTTTCGAATTTATGCTTTAATTTCTATGTGATTTACCTATATCTAAAAAATTCTCGTGATTTAAATTATGTCGGGCTTTTAGTACAGACGAATTTAGAATGATGATATATCAATTTATATTCTTTAAATAACCATATTATTCAAATTCATATTAAACAAATTTTTATGTTCTTGTTAAAACTATATAAACGATAGAGCAAAATAAAATCAACTTTCTTTTTTAGATAAATTTCGCAAATCAACCTATTGTTGAATTTCCGATTTTAGAATTATGTGGAAATTTCAATAAAATCTCCACCTAATCATTGGTCTCTCAGACCGAAAAGCAGTATTTATTTAAAAATTTATATAATACAATTTCTATATAAACTGGCGGCAACATTTTGGAACCGGTCGATTTAAATATTTGGACAAAAATACCTTGTGTGAATATTTCAGGATCCGGGATTAACCATTTAGTAGTTTAAAAATTTCTGGTTTTTCGATTTGTATCAATCTACCTTTTCGTAATTAAAGAAATTATGGAAACGAAGTTTTTACACATAAAATGTTTTACCTGTGATGGACTCACACGAGCCTCTCAAGGAGAAATTTAAAGACGTACCTTTTTACTACATACTACAGTCTTTGTTTTTAAATTGCACATGTTCTTAAAGAAGTAAAATAATGATTACGGCGATTTTCTAAAGAAACCTGAACTAATAAATCTTGCTTTGAAATGATTGAAACGGTGTATTTGTTTTTTCTTAAATCAGAAGCTAATAAGTTTTTATTAACAGCTATTTGTGTGATAGTGATTAATTAATTAGGATGAATGTAAATGCTAACAGGAAATTAGAAATTTTGCGGGAAAAATTGTTTGTGATCTTATGTAAAAGAAAAACAAATTCAATTTGTTCTGGATTTGAAATTCCGAAGGCCGAAAAAATTAACTATGGCCATAAAACAAAAAGATAAATTCTGCGTGTTTAAAATTAAATGTTGTTCCAAACCGTGAGCTTAAACCTGGGCTTTTCAGAAAATTGTCCAATCTATAGTAATTATTTTGTTATTATTTGCTACATACATGTACCCGTGTATTTTTATTTTACCCATGAACGTGAATTATTTATACAATTTACAAGAGAAATTGCTGAAGTCAACTTTTTAAAATGTTATACATTCAATCGAAATTTTCATGCAGCAACGTGGTAAATTTGCAAAGCACAATACACAAGACTGTAAGAAGACGAAGTACAAATTCCATCTCGTATTGTTTTATATCATTTATTTCTTAACTTAAACACAATTAGGAAACCAGAAATTCTGGAAAACATGGAATTTGTTTTTCTCTTAGCTTGTCATCGTCGTTTATAAGCTAAATAAATTGTGATAGCCTGAGGGAGAATGAGTCTCCTGATCCCAGTGGCAGGAACAAAGGATATGTGGGCGTTATGGCTGCCACTCACTTTTATTGATTTCGTTAACTGTCGCGCGGCTGAAAAATGAATTTGTCAACATCTCTCTTATTGGCTGAATTGCAAAATTGTCATATCTTCTCGTAGGGTAACAGATGACTACAAAGTTGTCAAATTAGGCCCATAGACATCCCCAGTGACGCAGGCGTATCACGATAATTTCTGAAAGAGTATGCTTTGTAATTAAATATAAACAGAACACATGGGCGAGCTCAAAATGGGTAATGGGGAAAAAATAATGAAACTAAAATAATAATAATAATAATAAATAAATAAAAGAATAAATAAATAAAATAAAACAACAGCCCGAGTGTCTACGTGATTCTCACGCTTTGGACTGATACCGCTCAGGTGCTACTCACTTACCAGATTGTTCCATTTTTCATACAAACCCTTGACGTAAATTTACTGAATTTGAAAAATATTGCTTACCTTTTTACTATTCCTTCCATGCCCCCAGGTAACTGGGATCCTTTTGCCGGCGTTTAACCGAGGCTGCCTTTTTTTGTTTGGCGCAATCACGCCGCTCTGTTTTCTTTTGAAAGTGCCTTCGCCCGGAGGCGAGAGGAACTGGACTTGTTCCGCAGGTATATTAATTACATTTACTTTTTGGCCTTATTTACGGAACTTCCCTCGAAAAAGTTGTCTTCATGGAAATTAAGCATTTAGGCAGCGACAATAATGGTCGCATTCCCGCGATTTATTTCACCTCTATCCATGGGTTGAGGTGCCCAGACTCCTTTGAATCCGTTGTATACGACAAAAGGAGGTTTCCAGTGAACCGAGTCCATTCAAGGAGTTTCTAAAATCAAGTAACGAGATCTGCTCGAAAATTTGAGTGATTCTAAAGTACCGGTAGGAGTCTTCCTTTTGAATTTTCCAGTTAATGAAATCAAATGGCTTTTACGGCTGAATAACATGAAAAAGCCCTGCGAATCTGCAAAATGTGGGCGCTCTGCATACCCCAACGTGAACAAGACCTCTCAAATCATCCGATCTAAATGGAGGCTCATTCTCTGGCTTCTGGATACCTTGGAATTTTCGTGCCCCTAGTATTCCCAGAAGCCATAATGAGAGACGCGCCTTTGTCAGCCCTACCATAGATCACTTTACATTTTAGGCCTCCGCGAATTTCTTTATTATCTTGTTGGATCTCATGTGTGCCCTGATATGCGGCATAATGAAAAGCATGCTCATGGAGGTGTATAACCATTACAGGGTATCATTACGATGATAATGGTGCCCATTGGTACAAATTTTAAATCGCAATATTTGCTTACTTTCTTCAAACTCTGCATTGGGAATTCGCCTTTCGTAATCGAACCCCGTGAAACACAATATTTGTTATATTTATTACCTTTGTAATTAAAACAAAAAACTGGATTGCTCTCTGTCTACTTACATTTGATTTAAATTTAATAGGATTGGCTTTCTGGCATCATTACAGAATTCATATTAAGTATCGTTGGTTGATTTATTTTGGGTATTCAAACAAATGTTACCAATCGAGATATTTAAGATTTAACCGTACTTCTAATTTATTCTATTTTATTCCTTTCATAAAGGCTTTTTGAGAGGAGGGCATTTATCTCTCCAGGAGTTAAAATAGAGGAGTTTCGGAATGCCGAATGTTTTTCAACTTTTCGGGATAACTATTTTTAAATTTTTTTCAGTTTTGAAATTAAGACAAAGGACAAAAACGTAAATTTCTAAATTAGAATATAAAACAAGTAAAGGCATGGCTTTTTCTGAGCACAAAAGTTGTTTGAGATAAAGTTTTGAACAAAGTACTTAACGACCAAATCCATAAAATTGATGATGCACTCAAACGCAATATTGGGCTATTGAAGAAAAATAATATCTTAAGTTAATATTTCAAAATAGTAGTAGTTTATTACTTAAAAACAAATTTGGTGTAAATTTTAAATATTTGTTTATGTCATGTCATTTTAAAATGTAGCTATTATTTCTGTGTCCACTCCCTGTGCTATATTTTATGAAATAAATTGAATTTCATGCCAGAACTTCAGAACTATATTTTTAAATAGGTTTGGCATAGTTTTACAAAAATCGGCTGGTGTCTTTTGTTAATATGATTACAAACAAATACACATTCAAAATGTTATTAATATTTTATCATAACAGAATTCATCAATAAATGTTTAAAAGCACTAGTCAGTAAATGGAAAATTCTTATAGGCAAATATTGATCGTTTTCTTTTCTTAGGCTTGAAAGGAAATTAGAATATATATGAGTTTTCAAAAAGTATAATTTCGAAACACTTTTAATAAAATCCCTCCTTCTTTTTTGAGTGAAATGTTCAACTTGTTTTTTAAAAGTTATTGCATTTTTAATCACCACCATTTAACCAATACTTCGAGGATCTATTTCGCGGGAAAGCCATGAGCATTTACATTCCATACTGATATTGTACTAATATTCAAATTTTATGTCTGTCGGTGTTCCCGTCTCTTTTATAACCAAGAAAAGTTTGACGACACAAATTGAATTGTTGGGAGGTGCCCCGGAGCACATCACATACCTCCGGCTCGGCACAGAGGGCCCAGAGCTGTTTTACACCGCAAATGACGGATATGCTGTAAAGCATTCCGATGTCCCAATTTTAATTCATTAGACTGAAACATAATTTATTAGGTCGGGAGCAGCGCGAGCAACGGGTAAGTACAAGAGTTGCGGTGAGATACCTACCCGTTATCCCGTGGGCTCCTGTATGAGGTGAAGTTATTTGCTGGTAAAGGAACCAAGACGCCGCCGTAGACGCTAGACTGCTTCCAGAAGAAACCCATAAACGTCTGACCTGTGCACTACTTGAACCCGCGAGCAGGAATTCCATTTAAATACATTATTTCTTCCTACTCTTCTCGTTAAAAATGGATAAAGTTTTGACATTAAGATTTTGCCTAATTAAATACTTGTGCACCTGAGTTCAAACATCGCAGCGTTAGCGGCAGCGACGGAGTCAAAAGCTGTTTATGAGTTCGAGGCAGGAAAGGGAGCGTGTTCCCTGAAGGCAAGTCTTGTAAATTTTCATTCCGTGCTGTTCGTGAAATCAGCTATAAAGGAATTCTAAGCTTGCAGAATGTATAAATAATATATGGTGTGTACATTGGAGTCAGCAAGACTCTCGACCTATAGAAGCACTTGGTTGCGACTTGGGAGGAGACGGGGTGGACCGCCAAGTGCTCCTTCGGAGATGCTCTCAACAGGTAGCCACTATTACTAGTAGGTATCCGCGAGGGAGTGAAAATAAGAAAGCGTATTGCAACCCGGAGGTGCAAACAACTCAATATCTACATTAAAGATTGCTTCTGGCTCTATGCCGGCGCCTGTTATGCAAACCAGGAGATGAACACTGGAAATCTGGTATCCGAGACCCGGGACAAGGGATCCGGGATTCAGGAGTCCTGTGTATGCACAGTAATTCGGTAATACTTGTGTTAGTACTTTGCATGCTCTCCCAGCTTGCCGGAGGAAATTGAACTCAGCCAAATCTTATAAATAATAATGCGAAAATGGATATTCCCGGGGTATTAAGCGCAGAACGTCCTTTTAATACAGCGCGCACACCCGGCAGTGCTATTGCTCCTGTAAATAAGCGCCAGCCTTCTACATTGTTTCTCTGACTCATGAATATATACGGGAGCCGGTGCTTTTTTCAGGTAACTCGATGAGTCCCCCGCGGTATCTTCGGGTTTTTCTATTATGGAATAGTAAGGCCGCACCGCCTACGGTTAATAAAACATCAGCCTGTAAAGGAACACTTTTCATAAATTTTAAATAGCGTTCGCTCGGTTATCAATTTTAGCTAAAGAGCTCGTTGAAAATTTCCTTCCTTTTGAAGCATCCTCTTTCATTATTTCATTAAGATTAAGAAGAATTTCAATTTCGCCGGCTCCTCACGGCCCCAAGTGCGCCATAATGTGATACCTACAGACTCCTTACTGAGAGCTGTTTTGCGCTATCCACTACGCAGAAGAAAAACATGGATGAATCGAGAAATGCAGGCAGAAGAAGAAAACCTCCTAATGAATCTCTTCTAAAGCTACTTGCGCGGCCTAATTATGAAGCAAAAATTTCCATGATAATATCCGTCAAAGGTTCCAATTCCGAAATTAGCACATACATCCAACGTCTGAAGTTTTTTAGGTTAATAAGTTCACACAGAGATTGGTTTTCTTGTCGGCAAGAGCTCTTGCTGGGCGGGTTAATTGCACCTATGTACCTGTTGATAAACTCGTTTCAATGGTTGACAAGTCATGCAAACTTTCTCGTAATTAATTAATTAATTACGTCAGCCTTAGGGGATACTAACATGTAGTGAATATAGCGTTGTTCTGCATTTACCTTGTTGTTATTATTTAAATTACACAGAGAACTCAAAAGTTTTATAAAATAACTCACCTTTTTAGTACGGATTCTGTCGGTTAAGTACAGTTCTCATGGCAACAGCAAAATAATGAATAATTTTATTTTCGATAAAGTCAAAAGGTCTTCACTACGCCGGCCTGTTTTATGTACGTGTTATATGATCTCAATAGCACTGTTCATGCAAATTGGAAATCTTAAGTCTAAAATACTTCCAATTTGGTAAGAAAAATTCAGCTTAAATTTGAAGAAGTCACTCTTCCTGTACATTAAAATAATTAAAGAATTTACAGAAATTACTAGAGCAACATTTAGAAAATAAAATAATAAAATTTTTCATTTCTAAAGATTTTTAGAAGTCACGCATAGTCTTTGAGAGTTTCTGATGAACCGCAGCAGACTCTTCTGTATCAACGGTCTGCGAGTTTTAGTCCCGAACTTAAATTTTTAGAAGTATCACCACTTTGATACTTTGAAACAGTTTTGATTTGAAATCTTTTGCCACCATTGCCAATTTATCAATTGTAAAAACTAAGTATTTGTTCTATAGCACCAGAGAGGTCATTTACAAATTTCTAGATTGCAGTATTCTAATTTAACTTAGGACAGATTCTAGTGTATTTTAAAAAGACTTACCTAAATCAGTGACTTCTTTCTGACAAATTTCAGTACAAGAAAATAGAGACTATAAAAATTTTCTAAAGAATATAAGCAGCTTTCCAAAGAGATTAAGTCTTTCAATGTGAGACTAAAAAATCCATCCCGGGTAGTATTTGATCTTTTATCTTCTAACAAGACGCAGGATTTATTATTTAATTATCTCGCACGTACGCACATGCGTAAAAATTGATAATTTAACTAAAAAAAATCTTTCAAAGTTAAAAACAAGGAAATGTGTGTGAAAATATAGCAAAGCCTTGAAACTATTCTTTTATGAAATCAGTATCAAAATTACCATACACAGTGGAAATGGATGTTCAGAGTAGGACTTGTTTACATATCATTTTTAAAATTCAAAAAGATCCATTATAATGACTGTTTTTTCCTTTTTATGGATAAAGAAAAGAAAAGGACACTTTTTGACTTTTTACTTGAGAATACGGAGGTGACCTAATTATAAGAAATTTTAATAATACTTTGAGAGTTTAGTTCTTTAAAAAAGTTATTTTCAAAAAAATGCTACTATGAATTATATAATTAAAATCTTATTTTATGTACTATAAGTACCATTAGAATCTGCAAGGATAATAAACATTTCTTTGAGGTAGCCAAGGAACAATAATAATAAATGTAAATAGACGTGCAAGACTATGACCAACGGGTGATCTGACCTAAAATTCACTTTTTATTTTATGTACAGAAAATTGAACTTTTAGTGAGTTTAAAAGATTTAAATGTTACGAATTTTGCAACGCCCTCTCTTGTAATCAAAACATGAAAATTAAATTTCAAAATCCAAAACATTTCACAAATGCACAATTACGGAGTCCGGATGGGAATGACCCTTCATGGTTTTGGGAATACTCCAGACTTTTCTTCTTCTTCGTCTTCTTCTTGCTGGGTGTCGAGTACTGTTCATCATAAGGATTTGCGTTTTACTCTATTTTGACATTAATTATAATTAAATGGTGCCACATTAGAACAATATTAATTTTTAATTTAACATAAATTTCAATCCGAATTGTAGAACGCAACTGGTTTTTATTTTGGTGCGTAGTTTGTTTTTTTTTACTCCATTGTAGTTTTCTGTTTAAAAAAATTAAGATAGTTTATAAATACAATTAAACCTTCTTGTAAAACTAGACTGTGGGGTACTGAAAGTTTCTACAGTTAACATTACATTTTATATGATATTAATCTTTAATTAACGACGTTAGTCCCAGGAACCAATGAACCACTTATTTACCACTTCTGTAGGTAAAATTTACTAAAAAGTAATTTAAGGTCGGGTATTTAATTTTCTCTTCAAAATCGCGCCTAGAAAAAGCAACATAAATGCCAGAATTCTGGGAATTCGATAATTTTTAACTGGAGTTCGTTTCTTGGAGGTGCTAATAAAAAACCAAGAAGAAATTTAAATATTAAAATCCGGTGAATTTGTTTGATCATAAGAAGAAGAACCATTAAAAGTTACAGAAAAGATCTGCGCAGGTATAGTCATATAAATACACTTACGTCTTTACTATGTAAATAATAAGCTATTTCCGGCAAATCTAAGAGATTGTAGCCTCAAAATAGATGTTGTTGTAGATTGGTATAAAAGCAAGATTTCTGTAGTATTTAAATCAGCGTTTCTTTGAAAAAATTTAGATAATAAGGTAGAAAGTATCCAAAAAGTATGCAGAACTAGTATTTTTTAATATGAGGATTGTTTTATTTCAATTTATTAAAAGAAACGTGACAAGATACTTAACACTTCATATCCAATAAAATAAAGTGTAACAATTTCGTGTAATAGTCAAAAATTGAATTAATTCTTCGTTTCATCAAAATGTTGTATCATTAGTTATCAATTTTTATTACCATTAAGATAAAAACAATAAGGAAATTTTATTGAATTTTCTGTTTTTTAGGTCAGATTGTTGACGAAATTAAGTATAAAAGTAGTAAGTGTAGTGCATTGTGATGAGAATTGTTTCTACGTCTTTTCGAAACTAAAAATACATAAAAATTTTTTTTTTTTTTGATTTTACAAGTAGGTTTTTCAGAAAGTATTTAGAAAAACCTTAAGGGGCGTTGTCACAAAAATAGGCCTGTTTTTCTAAAGGGTTTGAGAAAAACCTTTAACGTGAAATAAATGAAATTATTGAAAGGAATGTTTCAGGCATCCGACATTTTTTCGTGAAAATCCGCCTTAAAGATTTTGGTGTTTTCTAGTAAAAGTTTATAATTCGAGTTTAATTAACACGAACAAATGTCACTCATTAGCATGCATTAGTTTTTAAAGCATTTCCGATAATTGCTCGAAATTAATTCACTTAACTAATTAGATGCTTTTGGAATTCGCAATCTACAGATAAAAGCTCTTTTGAAAATATTAAATAGATTTTCAAATATCAAAAATAGTGTCACCAAGGTTAAATTTTAAATGTTTTCTGTTGCAAATTCAGCAGAGATAATTTCCTTTTTTATACGTTTTTGTAAATTGTGTTTCCATTTCCGTAATAATTTTCAATAATTTGCCTTTATGCGAAAAAATGGCGAAGAATTCCGTCGTCCTGCTACCACTGCAGTAAATGTGCGATATTATTCCGGAGAGGACACACATTTCTTGTGGCTCATTTATTTTCCTTGGGAGTCTCCAGAATGTGTGCGAATCGGTGTGGCGCATGATTTCCCATTAATATTTAAATAAATTTGCAATTGGTATTCGATTAACTTTTCCCGTATAAATAACGCTTTACATATTTTATGTGCCATTCGAGGTGTAAGTGCGGCTTTATCCTGGAAGGCAAATCCCCCATAAACAATTGTGGCCGCAATTTTAAGTCAAACCGGGCAACATAACCGATACCATAACGCTTTTAGCACAAAATTATATCCTGACCAGTTTCGTTCCCGAGAAAGGATAGAGAACGCCGGGGCCGGCCAACCGAGTATAAAAAATAAATTTACTCCGCATACGACACAATGTAACGACCATTTGCATATTTTTTCCCTTTTTTCGCCCCCATTCTGCAGTCGTAGTTGTGCTCTATAAACAAATCCTTATACCTCATGAATATTCACGTAACTGGTGCCAGTGTGGTAAGTTTTGTTCTTGCCAGTTTTGTGCTTCTTTTTATTGCCTTCTCGCAGATCTGCCTTTTAAATGAGTAAAGAAGTTGAATTGTGATGGCATAGACTGTCAGTGACCACAAAAGAACATAAAACGCTAAAAATCAGGCGAGCCTGGAACTTGTTTCGGTCAGGAGTGAGGCTCATTTTTCGTTCTAGTGCGAAGGCTAAAATGGGAACAGAACAGCAGCGGAGTAATTTTTACATGCACAGTTGATTCAATTATCCTCCGGCTTTCGCTTCGTACCTTAAATAGTTCAAACCTCTTTAAGAGGAATCTCAACAATGCGCACAAAGTTCAGTTCGGGCCATACCCATTCTTTTAACACAATTTAGTATATGGTTTTAATTTGTATCACAGCATTTGCATAGTTTTATAATAACTTCGACATATTCAATTCAAA
This sequence comes from Proctacanthus coquilletti, assembly GCA_001932985.1. Lineage (NCBI taxonomy): Eukaryota > Metazoa > Arthropoda > Insecta > Diptera > Asilidae > Proctacanthus > Proctacanthus coquilletti. Next base: position 650,529 of record MNCL01000037.1, on the reverse strand, counting down.
GAGTAACAAAAAATCTTAAATCGGTCTTACCCAAAGCCCACATCAGTCAATCATAATTTCGAACAAATCTATTTTTGTGTTTTGATGGTTTTTAATTCATTACCGCCTTTCGAGAACGTTACCCTGTCGAAACATATTTAATTAAAATTGAAGCATGGGTAGGATGAGCTTTTTAGATAGGAATGGTCCGGTAAAGTGCTCATTGTTTCGGAACTTTAAATACTTATTATTAATGAATACAAGTCTCACTGAAAATTAAGTTATACTTTTTAGGAACAAAGAAATTGACTGACTGACCAAAATTACTTTAATATATTAATCGTAGTAATAGGAATTCGAATTTACTCGATTTTACTTGCGTACTTACTGTTCAAATTACATTTTATATTAAAAGAAAAGCTAATTAAAAAATTGATAATGACAAAACAATTTTTTAAATATTTAGCGAACGTAAATATATCCATTTAAAAGAACTATATAAAAGAATTAACTTAAAATAAATGTCATTTCTTCAGGGGTTTAAGAAAAAAACATTTCATTTGGTGATTATGCAGTTCTTATACGAGAAAAGAAAATCGTTAAATATGAATCGAGCAGGTACTCAAGGGATTCCGTACACACTTAGCTTTATTGATTATACTGCCTATAGTTTGCTAGTGTAGGTCATGTAGTCATTGCAATAATCCATAGGATGTCATAAATGGCGCACCATAGTACTTGTCGTAAATTGCCAGCGATTCCTTATCATTCTTAAAGTTATTAATTTTATGGAGCTGTAATAATATATAATTAATATATGTATAAAATTCTAGAGTTTTGGAACATAATACAGCGCTTTTGTGTTTAAGTATTTTTAAATACGCATATATTTAATAAAAAAATAAAATTGTTTCATATCATTCTCTGATCTAAGTATACACAATAGAAGAATCGATACCGGGTGGTCAATTTTTGGCATGCTTAAATCGTTTTAAAGAGCACCACCCTTCATATCAGGAATAGAATGTTTTGTGCGTATTAGAAAATTTCAAGAAAAATATTTTCGAAATACAGACGGCATACGAGCGCATAAATCCTACAATTATTTCTTTCAAATAGTTCCTAAGAAAATTGGATATGACAAACAGGTAGGCGGCCAAACGCAAAAGGTCAGGATAAGGATTTTGTTTTTACCTTTTGATGGACAGAAAGGATCCCAAAAAGATAAATTAACTCAGTGAGAAAATTTTAATGATATCGACAAAGTACAAGTGGAAGTGATATAATTCTTTATTTTGTTGTTTATTTAACAACATTTGTTGTTTTATTTAACAACTTTCAGCAGACTTCAAAACCATAAATGCAATAAATGCAGTAAATAACTTGAATAAAACGTTAACACCTAACTTATTTGTATAGCTCTACATAAGAATATCATATCGATTGAAAGTTTAAATCTAGATTTCTTAAGTTTATGTCGGAAGGTCTTGAGGAGCTGCTGTTTCTTAATGCACGTATACGGATTTTGTGGTAGAAGAAATATCCGGAACGTCTAATTAATCTTACAACGTCAGAATGAAATGCTCTGTGAATCTGGACTGTATAATTTGAGAGCTTGACCCCTGACGGTGGGCGACATGATTTATGGCACTTATCGCCAACCAGCCGAGTGACAATATAGCCATGCAAATCTACGGCGGCAGATTACTTCATTTTTCACGGTACGCGCTGAGAAACTATCTAAAAACTTGCCATATTTTACGTTTCATATTTTTAAGGAACCCATTACTTCTCTATTAGACCGTAAAATTGAGAACGAAAAAGAACATTCCGAATGGGTGGCATACTTAGTTTCCTATTTTAGGAAGAAACGGGCGAAGAGGATTCATAAATCAAACCCAGGGGAAGACAAAATTTCTATCTCCTTTCTGTTCGTCGAAAAATCATTTTAATAAATCGTGGGAAATAGTAGCATGAACTTCCATGGCAACTTTTTCTGCCTATGAAAGTTTCACAGGGAATAAATGTGTGACCCCCGGCCCGGAGCAAATGCCCACCTCTATAATAAATGCCAACATGTGACTCTGTGTGCTATTTGTCCGAGCGGAATTCCTTCCTAGCTTACACAGTCTGCCATAACTGCCTGCAACATGGTCGAAAATTTAGAGGAGGAAGCAGAAAATTTCTGCTTTATTTTCTGTCCGGGAACCTTAAATGGAGTTCTTTTCCCTTACACTAAGCGCAGTTCATACTCCTCCCTCAGGTTTTAATGAGTTCGCCAGTAGCGCCAAGGAATCGGCTCTGGCCACCGATCTCCTTCGGGAGCATATGTGTTCGATGACTCTTTTCTCCAACTTCGATTTCTTGACTTTACATCTCAAGGAGCAATTTAATTGCAGTTGCTCCTGCACCGGGTCAGCTGGCTTCTGCTGATGTCTATTTTCGACGGGTGCACTTAATAGCTGCAATTTCAGGAGTGATAAGTCGATGGTGGACGCAGAACTGCACCGAAAGGCGATTCCTGTATTTATGTGAGTGTAGGTGTTTAGCTAATTCCCTGTAACTTTTCCTTCTTATGCTACGCTCCAATCACCTCTTGTGAATTGTTCTTTCCAATCCCATTATTTTCTACGATTTCAAGTTGAGAATTCTAATGAATTTGCCGGAACACGTTTTCGATTCGAACTTTACAACTTTTACGACTGGAAATTCGGGGCTCCTCTGTCGGTTTTTGCAAGCTTGTACCTTGTCTGAACTCTAGCTTAGAGAATCAGCCACTTCCTTGCTGGAATCGAGCTAGCGCTGATGTTTTCGGTTCGACGACGTTACACTCCATAGCTCTCCTGACGACTGCCAGCAGGCCATTTTCAAAAAGGCCTGTGGGATAATAAATTCATCACACAGTACCCCTAAACCGCGGCCATATCTCACAAGAGAAGGTTTATTTGAAACCTGCTTCTAGCAGCGGCACGCAGCCAAAGCCTGGGGCTGGTCAAGCCTGGGTGGAGAGCTTTCAATCCAGTCACCGGTTTTTCCCAGGCATTGGTGGCGGTGGAACACGTGGTCCTGCGAATTCGCACTCGGTCGCATGTAAATAAACATAAATCGCGATCAGATTATTCAGCACTCCCATAAGTCTTGGCAAATGTATGTATCTAAATAAAATCAGGAACAGCGGCGTAATGTGGCTGCGGCGCTGCACGTGAATAAGTACGCACAGGATGCGTGCCGGTGTACAACTAAGGAATGGGAATTACAAAGTTCATTTTAATTTCAAAGTGAGCACGCAATGACCACTCGTTGCTTTTATAGCTTCATTTCTGTGTGAAACCTCAGTTTTGTTAAATTACCCCGTCGTGAAATGCTATAATCTGAGCACAAAACGGCAAAATGTATGGGGACGACAATATAATCCCTCCCGAATAAATTCAGATCAAATCTCGCCCCAATGTCGCAGAGGCCCAAGACATTCCATTCGTCGTTTCTCCATTTCCAATTAAATTCGTTTTTAATTCGCGCTGTAAACTTGTCACTTTTTAGCCACGCCTAGCAAGATGCCCTTCGCGAGCTGAAGGTGAGCCCTGAAGTGGAAGTGTAGCTGCTTCTTATAATTAAGAGGCAAGTCTACTTATGAAACTTTCAAAAAATCGATTTTAAGTTTTGATACTTTCTTAAAGTATAAAATCTCGAAATATTGTTCAAAACTTTGAAATCAAATCTGAAGAGCTATCTTGCCGTACTTTATCTACTTCCTTTTCAAAATGTTGACGAATTTAATCATTGTAGTATACAAATTGTTAATAAGTGTCACGAAGACAAAAAAAAACAAGAATTTTTAATTTTCGTATCGTAATTTTGTATTTCGTTTACAAATTACCCTAAAAAAATATTTGAAAGAGTAACCAACATTTGGAAGTATGTAAAAATGGCCAATTACGATTGTTGCCCCTGCGTCAAAGATTTCATTCTTCTAGATAAAAAATTTATTTGATATTTGCGGTCAAATTTGGATAACATTGCTTGCTATCATTAGTACGCAGATTAAAAACTAACCTAACTAAACTAACTAAACCTTAATTGCTCCGTTTTGTGGTCTTAGCTGGACTTGAAGTGGGAATTAGCGTGGGTTTATATAAAAAGCTGTTTTGGAACCAACTATTTATGCCATAATACTCAGGAAAAAGGCTTAAATAAATAATTACATGTTATTGAAAAAAAAATTATCCTTATGATGTCAACTTATTCCAAACAAATAGGCGGACATATAAAGATTCTAAAAATCATGGATTTCGCCTCCCACTCGTATAATTCCTTAGTCTTCTTAGTATAAAATAAAAAAACGGGTGTACAGACACAGACACTACAATTTTATTATATTAGTCAGATAATTCTACACATTCTCGGAGAAGAGCTCAAATAAATGTTACTGAAAATTCAGTGATCCAGAATAGACTTTAAGTTTCCATTTCATTTTAAGTATTGCAATGCATAACAAAATCAAAACGCACTTATATTTTATTGTAATAGTCCAAAAATCTATGTTTTAAAAAAAATTAAAATTACCTTCAATATTCCTTTTAAGTGGCGATTTCATTCTGCCACTTGGTTCCCTTCCCAGGATCTAGATCAGAATCGACTTCCAAATAACTGTACTGGTGCTATTGATCCTTCAGAGCGGCGGCAAGACGCTGGTGCTCCGGATAGCCTCATAAGCGAAAAAGTTGGTCGAGCCAGCAAGCACATGCTGACCACTAATAACTCGCTTTATTGACTTCTTGCCGCCAGATCTCATTCATATGTATGCGATGCAGAAGACGGGCCATTTGTTTGGCCTCGAAGGATTTGCTCCTCGGCCGAGAGGGATATGGAGAGTCCATCCTCCGGCAGGAATTAGTATGCAAAAACTTTCTTTCGCCAGTTACTAGACTTCTTCTAATAACTTCACAAATTGATATTTCATATAAGTTGGACGGACCGAGTGCAGTCTTTCAAGTTTGACCGAAATCTTTAAAGCTTAATTGAAGTTCCGGAATTAATTCGGAGGTATTTTGCATGGATGTCTTAGGTGGAGTTTGGTTCCGGATGGTTTTGGGCCCTACGTGCACCCGTCCCGTGTGTGCACGATGTGTTTACGATCGAACGCCCTTCCCGACCGCAATAAAGCCGTTTCGAGCTGGATGCTGATGAGGGCAAGAAAGGTTTTTATCAATATTTAACGACCAATGAAATGAGAAATAAGTAGCACAACTGGAGACAAAGAGGGGAACCAGCAGACTTATCCGGCTCATGCTCTTCTAAATTTCCGGCTCGGATAAAAGTCATGTTATGATGAGCGGAAATTGATGGATTTATACATCTCCCTCGGTCGTCGCAGCCGCCGTCCTTGCCGGCAACGGCGAGCTCTTTCCCTGCTGCCAATGATTTATTACTTTTGTTGTGTATCCAAGTTTTGATATTTCAGATGAATGACTCTTGATTAAAAATAAACATCGAACATAAAGGGACCCCCGCTTCCGAGCAATTGCACTTCACTTAAAATTTCCATTCTGTCGTCTATTTGTCCGCCTCCGCCGAGAAGGGGATTGGCTTAGCCACCGTCGACTTCATAGCCGCCTTTTTCACCAGACCTCGCTCCCTTTGAATATGAAGGAGCTGCCGTCCATTGTTGTGCTTGCCTTTGCATTTTTTCCACGACTTTGTTTTAAAACTCTCGGAACTTCTTTAAACTCCCCTTCATCAGAATTGTACGAATTTTGTCTTTTTCGAAACTTTAAGAGTAGACAACAAATCTTTGCAAATGAGGCCACTCCAAAATAATGAATCAATACGACGATCCTCGTACTTTGAAGTTTTATTTTATCTGTATCACTGCTTTATTGTAGAAAAATGAAGACATCAATCTTATACGTTACTTTTTCTATATAAATGTACACTTCTTAATCAGCACAGTCAAATAGATTTCTTGAAATCTGTTCAAGGTTTAAATTATATTTTTTATTATTGAAAATAATTCTGCTAAAATAAAAACGAAAAACAAAAAATACGAGAATACTATGCTTTATTACTTTATATTTATTTCAGCACAAGAAACAATTTAGATGTATATGATAACAAAAACTTAAGCTCTAGGTTGTTCTGTCAGAGTTCATATATGTTTTATATGTTCTTAGTTCTATATAAAAATTATCTTAACACCATAATTTAAAAAAAATAACCAATCTAAACCGGTATTATTTATTTTATATCTTCTGTACTCATCTTCTCTTCGAATATGGTAACCTTCAACCTTGCTTTTAAAGTGATATTTACAATATAAAAAAACAGAATTAGAAACAAAGAAAATAGACGTATAAAAGTTCAATGTAAAAGGTTAATAATATCGTGGTTTTATTAATGATAATTAATATTAATAATAATTAAACTTTAAAATTAAAACCAGCTGTTTATTTACTTCAGATCAACTTTGACCCCGAGAAGCAGTTTTCCTTCAGAAGTATAATAAAATAAATAGTGTAAGCAACTATAAAAAAATAATGCAGACAAGCTTCTTGAATAAAATTGAAAATTTAAATAGAACGTTCTGGGTCTGAATTTTTCTAATTTTTATTAGATTTTTTTTTTATTTTTAAACGAGAAAATATACAAAGTGATATAAAAAAATTCGGCTAGAATTATTATCTTTTGAGCAATATTTACGCCATTTTTTATATTCAAGTTTTCACTTATAAAATGAAACGAAAAAAAAATTTGAACGTTTAGAACTCAACACAAAGCCTGACAACATCTGTTGATTCAGTGGCCCAAATAGGCAAAAAATTTTTTATAACTAGAAAATAATTTCAACTTTATGCTAAATTGAGTGATCCCACAGCCCAACTGTATCTAAAAGGTCTTCAGAACAAATGGCTGATGTACCGTGAAACAATGTAAATATGAAAATTCAGGTCTACCTCTTGGACAATGAAAAATGATTAGAGGGAGGCCTGTTCTCAAAATAAGCAAATTTAAACTTTTTGAACCCGCCATGAAGAGAGACATGGAAAACATTATAGTGATAAATGCTGAGATATTAAAAAGATAAATGGTTTGGGGCAGCCCGGGGAGTGGAGGTGACGCAGACCCTAAAGTAAATGTTGTACAAAATCTTCAGAGTGCTATTCGGAGCTCTCTAGCGGGGGCATATTTATGCATTAAATTTAAATTTTATTTGCATGGTATTCATTTGCTATTTATTTCCAAGATTCCTTTAGCACTGAGACGTTTAGCATCGTATAAGTGAACAGAATTCACAAGAAAGCCCAAAATTCGAAGTTTAAGTTTGTTTCAATGATAAGGCATTGCATTGTACACCCTTTGGCCAAACATAAATTAATGATCGATATTAGCATTTTAATTGCTATTGTTCTGGAAATTTAGGCAGAAAACATAAACAGTTTCTGAATTTTGTTGTTTTTGTTGGGAAACAATGAGCAAAGAAGATGACTTAAAGAAGGTCTCTCTGCCCAGGTAGGTTAAGTGCTCGTCATTGCATCTGCATATATAATCAAATTATTGTATTTTCCCTGAATTTACAAAATACTGTAGGAGTATTGTAACTATTTAACAGTCTTGTTCAGGTATGTTTTTCCATTTTTCTAAGTACTCATAAGGAATTCTTGTTCCACAGTTTGAATTGGATATTTATTCGATTTTATTACTGAATTTTTCAAAGTGTACAGTGTGCTAATTTTTTCTGCACAAATATTTAAAAATATTCCATAAAATATTCGAAAGCCAATTACAAGTACGGACAAAGTACCAAAGCTATTTAGAGCAGGTGTATTTGCTTTTACCAGTAGCAGTTGTAGGTGTCTTATTAATATTTTAGTCATTCCCAGGCCGGAAACAATTTACATTCGTCGAGGATTTACGCTTTTCACGAGTTCTATCCTGACCAAAATCAGTGATCCTTCTGATTAATGAATGAAGAATGAATACGAGCTATGGAAGCAGACGACAGCCGGTGGCATGCGCACTTTTACCCCTTTTATGCAAAACGCTTTCATTCCCCAACCCCCACCGTCAAGTAATTTCTATAACCTTAGTCAATTTCGGATTCGGAGTTATGTCACTTGGTAAGTGCGCAGTTTGTTCGTGTTACGAGCCTTGGTCAGGATACTCCTCGTATGCAAATGACTTCTTTCGAAACCAAACACCCGATAAGGTGCCTCAGCAACAAGCCATACTGTACAACCTTTATCGGCTTCCGTAGAACAAATTTATTATTTATTGAAAACATCAGGAAATTTTGTCGTGGTTTTAGTCCATTAAACTGCTTTTGATAAGTATCCAAATCTGAAAGTGTTTATATTTTGCATTGTCTTTACTTTCGTCTTTAATATTTTAAAATTATCTACAATTTACTTAAAATATTTCAGAGGAATGTTATGACATCCAGAAATCTATAATTGTTTAAAGTGTACTGGAAAACGGTTGATAGCATATAATTAAAATGATCACAAGCATTTAAAATTTTAGCCAAAAAAGTGTGATGTTAATTTTTAAAAGGAATAAGCCTTAAAATTCCAGAAGGGATGAAATATTCAAAAATAAAATAATTAATAATGTAGTATAAACACTAAGGTAGAGTGAACCAATAAATTATTTTGAGAACCTTCAATAAAACATCCCAATGAAGAGCTAATCAAATTAACGCTATTATAAAAGGCATACCATATGATCTATTGGTAATAAAAAGATGCTAAACTAGAGTTGTATACGATTTTGTTTATTTGGCTTTATGAATTTTCTTTCATATCAGAGCAGATTCTTAGACAAGTTGCATGACTGTAAACTACCAGAGGGAATCGTAGTAAAAGTTAGAGGTTGGTATCTGACGGCGTTTATAGCCAACATCCACAAAATCCTTAATTTTTTTCATTTATAACCTTATGGAATAATATTTTTTTACATAAGGAAACCTGAGCACCATTTTGTATGCTACCAGCGCACGTGGATATTATAAAAGGTAATAGACCGACAATTAAATAAGGCAACTTATATTTTTCAAAAATTTTCATACACTGGACAATGAAAGGTTTTCTTATAGAAAGGAACCAATAAAACTAAAGGACCAATAAAACTAAATTCCATGGAACCTTAGGTTTTCTATCCGAATTAGCAGCTCTGTTTACGATAACTTTCCGGTACTATCCAGAAACTAAGATAGTAGGCAAATTTGGCACAGTGCGCTGAAGATCGAGATGTGTCTTAAGGGAGAAAAAGCTCTGGTGACGTCAGAGAAAATCAATCGTTCGTTAATAAGTCATAAGTGATTTTCTCATAGTAAGTCCAATCTTTTAACCAGTCAGAATTAGATTAGGATTGAAGTACTACTAACACTTCACTGAATAATAAATTTAGCTATCAGAAGAACTTAAAAATGTTGAAGCGGTGTTTGAGCCCCTCCTACAGGTATGTGATTTAATAGCGTATCATTTGTCGTCATGTATGTTTAATTTATTTCTAAAAGTACATTTTACTGGCTTGGACTATAGTTTAGCATTGGATGTAACACATTTTCATTATTTCTAGTCATTCTAGCCATACTAAACAACATTTGAAGCTGTAATAATAAAATCCATCTCATAAATCGGAAAATAAAAAGTGTCATGCGTAATTTTGAAAAAAAAAAACTGTAACACAAACTTTATATTTGCAAACTCCTTCATATCTTTAAAAAAATTTTATCATCTTTGGAGAGTAGTCCACACATGGAGCAAGCAAGAGATTGTACGCTTTGCTTGCTCGCTTGGATACGCGTTAAGAACGTACAGAAAGTTTGTTGACATGAGAGCGTCATTAATTTTTCCAGTTCTTCATTTTCCTCCATTTCCCGTGAAGTACCTGCAAGCACTAAAGTATGTCGAGAAATCAGGTTAACATAATCCCCCGCTGTAAATATTTTATAATGTAATTTTATATTCAGAAATGTTTTTTCCATAATGGACGCTAGCCCGTATGCTCTTCGTAAGCATACCTGGCGTGTGTATGGCATGAGAATTTTGCGTGCTAGAGGTAACAGCAATGCTGGTCTTCCGGGGAAAACTATAGATATATATATTTTTAAATTAACCCAATAGTACCATGTTAGATGAATTATTCAGTTAAATGGAAATAATTATTTAAAAAGGAACAGACGAATGCAGTCACTTTGTTGTTATAAACATTTTAAGAGTATAATTAATTTAATTTGGCTTCCTAACTTTGTTTACGGCCTAGGTTTGTTCATGTTTAATATTCCTTTTTTTTTTTTTTTGTAGTGGCTTAACATAATTCAAATCATAAAAATTCAAACAGGTCAAAGTTTGGTCATAAAAAATTAGGATAAATTAAGAAAAGAATTGAAATGAATATTACATTCATTTTTAATTGCTTAATCTGTGAACTATTAAAATCTGTGAAGTTGTTAAATCTGTCCAAACAATTTTTTTTCGTACTAAGGCAATAAACAGGTCGTTTAGAAAACATTTTTTTGCCTATTAAAAATTGAGTTTAATAGCGTACTTATTTTATTTTATTATTCGTTTTGTAAAGAAAATGAGTAGTAAGTGAATATTTTTGCCTAAGCACAGTCGTGCTCTTAAAGCATTGGACAGCTTTTGCGAATTTGAGGCATATCGAATTTACTTGGGAACTATTCATGTTATTACTTTTATTCAATCTGTTGATCGTACAATTGTTTTAAACTGTATTAAAAATACAAAATTGATAGTCTGTCGTATCATGTTGAAGGTATTAACAGGGGAGATACTGTAGATCGATCGATACGAATATTTTGTATAAAAAACACAGCGTTTAGTTTTATTTCAACCGACATGTGTCGAATTAATCCAGTTCTAGAATGGAATTGTCGTTAGTTTCTTATCTAATATTTCTTACGGTGTGAATTTACGCTGGTCGTTCATTTCCCCTTTTACCAAATGCATTGCAAAATCTGTGATTGGTATTAAGGACATGCTTTAAATTTTGTACAGCAACTAAAGCCCGATTACATCTATAAGTCTCGTGTTACCTGGACTCCAACAGTTCTTTTGATTCGTCTGCAAAAACAGCTCGAACAACTTTGATAAGTGACGGAGGAAAAAGCAGTCATTTATTTTGCATGTTGTTGTCAGCATTTGAGAAGGAGCCGTACGCAAAAAGCTCATAAAATTTTTGAGTTCCATCGAGGCTCCGGGACATTAGTGCAAGTGCTGCAATTCGAGTCAGATGAACTGCAGCAAAAAGGAATAGTTTGCACTTGTTCTATGCAGATTACACCACATTTGATAAATTGGGGCAATGACAGTTTTCTTGAAATGGCGTGACTTGATTAATGATTTCAATCGATGAACATCTTGCGAACCGTAGAAGTTTTCCAGAGAGAGAAGGGATCCTTGCCGACTCCCCCGGGTCTAGAAGAGCCGGGGGCTAGAGCCGAAACCTTATACTTAGCAGAGCTACACCGCTCGGGATTTTTCAGGGAGTTCATATCCGTGCGGCACACTTTTACAACTCATTTCTTCCTGCCAGTGATGAATATTTGGTGCATTTCCACCGATGCGGCTCACACATGAGCTCAACGATACGTCCCGCACCCGTTGCAGAGCTCGGCTCCCCATCTCGTCCCGGTTGCATATAATGGAAATGAATTTTTGCTGGGTATTTTCTTCAAGCAGGAGCTCAAGCAACGTTGAACGGGGGAAGCAACATTTCCTTTGGGACGCATTTTGTGATGGAAATTTTATCAAAGCGACGTACGTAAGATTTGTTATCCTAAATTAAAAAATGGGAAAGAACGAGGTGAAATCAACTATTCCTTAAAATCGTGAGAAATAGCTCAATTTCCCTGAGATGTAAATGAGAAAACGTGCGCGTAGTAAAACTGCTTAATGCCTTTTTCTGCACGTAATCATATAAACGATATCGCCGGGCGAGGGGAACTTTGATAAGATGAACGTTTTGGTTTTATGGGCTTTCACCCGCCGGAGCACAAACTCATCCCATAAAAATTGAAACGAGGAGCTTGTGCCAACTCTCGTAAAAAGTGACGTCCCACTTAATATTTAGTTCGAGGGGAAGCTGAGACAAATTAGCGAATTCATCTCTTCCTTCTCAGTTTCTAATTAAGGGAGGGAGCAGGAAATTTTTTAATGGTCCTAAATATGTACGAATTGGTATCCTTAGGATATTTACTAACAGTCCAGTCGTTCTAAGCGAAAGCATGCGAAAGAAAAAATTTCAAACAAATTAAACTTTTTATATAAGGTTTTATTTAGTCGTTGTAAAAGGTATATAACATGCCCAAACTGATCCGGCACTTGTTATAAATGTGATGTGACGAAAAACATAAAAGACCACGTTTGTGACGGTCGTGCAGAGAAATCTTGGAATCTTAAAGAAATTGTTTACAAAAAAAAAAAAAAAGGTCAGTAGATATGTCAGAAAAATTAATCTTTTCCCAGAATACACTTTTCTGTCGTTCAAGATCTAGCAAAAGTTTTGGCTTTATTTGACTTATACGTAAGAAATACCTTGAGGCATGTTAAAAAAATCAAAGCAGAGACAAAAGGATAATTCTTTTTCTTTATTACCGTCATAGGAATATAAAAGGAAAGCATTTACACAGTAACGTCTAATGGGAACCAAGAGTTATGCTACTTTGGGCATTCTTTTAAAAAGTTTTCTTAAGATAAAATAATATAATCAGCATATTAACACCCCTTGTTTGCATATTAGCCTAATTTTCAGTGATTTTTAAATACACGAGAAAGGTTGGGCTAGACTTCACCTCACACATAGTCCTCGATTGATTATGGAGGTGCGTAGACTAAAGCTTTAACATCTTCGAATCATAAACTTTTCATGGAGAAGAGTTTTCTTGGAGTGGCATTGATATTTGTATTTTAAACTTTTTTCGACTTTTTGTTTTTAAAAAGTAGATATTTCCAATGATATTTTTGTTAGTGACCTATGGACATTTTTAGGGTAACATAGCCACAAATAACCTTTTTAACTTCATGTCCGTCAGGTTATATTCATTTTTTATCTCTTACAATGAAATAGTGAAATTATATTCCTTTAAAGAGAAGCGAGATACAAAATTACAAAACTGATGTTTTGTAATGCATGGCGTCTTAAAGATTGTGTAAATATGCCATATAAGGTTTTTCTTTTTATTAAGTCGCGAGACGTGAGCCTCGAGTGCATGTGCATTCATTCCTTTCTCAACTTTATGTTGAAAGAAACTTGAGATTGTAGCTGAGTTAATTCTTATGATCAGAATGCAGTACTGCGTCCGTTTGTCATAAAAAGGGCAAATAAATATCTACCATTGTGTTACATTATTTGAGCAGTGAATTAATCTAACGTTAAAATGTCGAAAACTGATAAATACTGCGACTAGCACAAACAGGTTTCTACACTATGCAAAATAAAATGAGGAAAGAATTACGGAGCCACAACAAATCTGATTTTTTTCATGTTATTTTATGAAAAGGCTGTAGCCTGATAATGAATTGCACTTAAGATAAATGGCTGGCCAATAGTCACGCAACTTCCTGCTTCATTTTGCACTATGTGGTCTTTTCACATTGCCAGCCATTTTATTTGAGCAAGAAATGATAGACGAATGCTAATTCATACTCATAACTAGTTGGGGTTCGCAATAACTTCTCTGCACGCGAAAATTATTTCTTCTGGCCCAAGTGAGTCATCCAGCCGAAGGACACTATCAGCATTCTGGAGACTCCCAAGAAAAATTTTTTCCCTTCAGTTGGAATCTGAAATATACGCAAGGACCGCCATGGAATACGACACAAAACGAATTCATTTTATTCAATATTCAAGAATGTCCGCCGAAGCAAGAGTCCGGAATATTTCAACTTCTGACCCCCTTCTTTTATATAAAGAACTCGTTTTTTCCTCCAGTCACATCTCAATTTAATTAGCTCGAAAGGGTGACATCAGGATCAAATCCCTGGAAGATTTGAGGAGCAGCGGAGGTTCTGTGGTGAAATTAAATTCAACGGCATTTGTGTAGTCATGTTGGAAGTTTTATAGAAGCACCCAATTGACACCACCTCATTAACTTTTAAGACATATGGGGTGTTCCCGCTTTTTGGGCTCCTTCGGCTCCTTTGGCTCCTACACTTATTCCCTGCACTGAAGACTTCGTGACTAAAATATTTTCTAGATGAAATTTGCATTCTTGACGCCCAGCTTTTTAGCACTGTGGCCATATAGCCCTGCACCACTACACTGGGGACAGCAAAGTCGAGAAATTACATGGCATAAATTTTATAATGGAACTTTCTCAAGTCAGCTCTACTCCTTAGGATATAATTGAATAACGGGGCTTACAAAAACTTATTGCTGTGATTGGTGCTCGGCGTTCCGTTTATGTGTGCGCTTTATGCATACGTGACTCGGTTACGTAGTTCCTAACAAACTCATTTGGAACAAATCCGAGTTCTTTAAATTTTCTGGTACATAGAAACTGTGCTCTCCTCCAAGTAGACCAGACAAACTGATTAACACAGATTTTTTTGTGTAAGTTATCCTTCTATAAAATCAATTTGGCCATGTATTTATTACTCACTTAAAAGTAATTGCCTGGTGCGTGAATACAATTGGCAATTAATTGTGTTGTATTATAATACCGATGGTCGACGTTATAAGTAGATTCTAAAACATGCATATACTCGGAACTTCGAGACAATTTCACTACACTTCCTTCGATCGTAGAAATAGGCCTTGGAAATTTGTCTAAATTATATTCGGAATATAATGAAATTCGTAGATAAAATGGGAGCACATTTTTTCACAAATCGGCAAGAAATTTGACAAATATTTTCTTTGGGCCTTCAGCTCGGTTAATTTTATAATTGACCCAAATTGGATCATTATAAGTAGAAACTGCTCAAAGTTTTCTAAATATTCTCAGAGTGTTTTTCAAGTTGCTTGCAAATTAACGTTTTTTTTAGAAGAAAACAACTTATAAGTAGTGAACATGAAATGTCCAATAGATTCTTTTAGTATTTCAGCGTCTAGTCGAACTGGTAAGTTTTGTTTTTATTTTTAATGTTAAGTTTAAATAGTTTTGCGTAAGAGGAATTTAGTTTAATCGAATATGAGAAGAAATTTCAAAGCTTATCCTTATAATATTCCGATTCCTCGATTCCGCCATCGAGGATTTTAATTTTTTTAAAAATTGAATCCATTCTCCATTTCAGTTCAATTAAAATAACTTTTATATTGAATGTAGACAATTTTAGACAAAATATACCGATAGCTTATTATCTTCTTGAAATCAAGAAATAACCGTGCAATTGTTCTCATTATTTCTGTATCCTAACGTACTGCATGTCCCTATTCCGTGACCCACATCAACATAATGTACTGGTTTTATTAATTCATGTCTCGTTTAAGGTTCAACATCAGTGAATGAATTGACGAGTGAACGTGTATTTGCATTTGCACAACCCGTCAATAAAACACGAATGTATTTCACACGGAGTCTATAAGCTGCTAAGGTGCAACTATCTGCAGTTAAATACTGCTCACCTGACCGAAAATAACTTGACAAGAATTATGCCACATGAAATGGCCGAGTAATATTTTAGCGCGGTGTATGTCCCCATCGCGCGCCGTGCCGTACACTTATTGTTACTTCATGCCGAAACAATTTAGCGACTCCGGCAAAATTAACTTGGTCGAACTTGGTCGTCCGCAAGACCTTAAATTTCATATCGATCTGATTTAATCCGATGAAATTATCGAAATTTTCCGGCACACGTTACACGGGCAAACATGAAATTGGTCCCTGCTCATATCGCCCTTCCTGTGTTTGATCAAGGAATTTGCTGTCCCCGATTCCTAATCTCGACATGAAGTTCCATTCGGTGTTCAATCCATAAAACCAAAGGAAATTTGCCGCCAGTAATTAAGTAAGAGTCACCCACGGCAGCAGAATTACCTGTTCCCGGCTGCCACGCCGTGCCGCGCTGTGCCGCGCCGTTTCTGGCGATAATTACGAGGAATAAAAACGAAAGTTATGATAGCTTTGTCGCGACGAAAAAAATAAAATTGGTGGATCGTACGTGTTGCTGCTAATAAATAGCCTTCAGGTATCAAAGCCAGAGCTAGCCAGGCGTCCGTGCCCGCAGTCCCGGAGTACTGGACTCTTCAGCCCCGGAGCTGGGAGTTGGGGTGATCTCCGCGCGTTCCTTGCGCCCGCCTTGCTTTATGAATGCTGATCACGCAAGTGGCCTTGTTTCTTCCTATAGGACTCTGACGACTGGCCCGGCGAGGTGGCGCCCCGGCCTCGCATTTTCTGGCCGGGCTCCGGCCACCCTCTTCAGTCACCGTGGATATCCGGCAGAGCAGGCATGGATTAAATCACGAAACCATAAATATATGAAATGCCCGGGACGGTATGTGTTTGTATTCGACTGTTAATTGATTGTAATTGATTAGCAGGACTAGGAGGACCCTGGCGATACTGGGCCGTCGCTCCGACATGCGCCTTCTGTGATTTTCCCAGGAAACAAATTTATTAGCGATCTTCTGAGGCGTTGTGGTCAGTATTTCCGCCTCGAATGACTAATTACACGGCGGTCGGTGCGGTTCTATTTGCATGTGTTAATAACAACAGATTAGCTTAATTGTGAATTTAATTATTTGCCACCTTGAAATTCGACGAAACACCATCGTCGCCGCGGTCACGTGCCGTGTCACTAAGCCAGAAAAATTGCTCCTTAAGAATAATTGCGGTCCTTAAAATTTATTTTGCCTTTTCCGTAGGACTTCGTGCAAACACTTAAAAACTTAATCACCGAAAATGTCGACAAAATAGCAGGACCTTATTTTGAATATGATACACATTATAATAAATTGTATACCTTCTCTTATATATATCGAGGATGGTGAACCTATTACACTCATACTGGAAACACTAAGCAAACGTACATCAAAATATCCATTGAATAATTTTACTAATCCTTTAAGAAGCATTTTTCAATATAATAAATTTAGTTTATTTGCCTACCAAACCTTTCAACTTTAATAATAGTATCTTTTTCAAGGTGTCGTATTGACTTTGTAATAGGGAACACTTGTCTATGGACTAAGACCACTTTTATCTCAATGAATATTTGTGGTATAGTGTTGAGAGCTTACGTGATTGATAATAGATCAAATTCCTCCGTATTAGAAAAACCAGAAAATTATTCGAAATTTGAGAAGCCATCATAAATTAAATTTCTTCTTGGGTATGTAAAAAATTTATAAAGAAGAATCCGAATTTATTTTATTAATAATTGTCCAAAAGAAAAATACCTGCATAACACAAAAGCGGCTATAATTCTCGTAAGGTAAATTTTAGGGGAAAAGGTTTTTACCATAAAAAATATTTGCTGAATTTCTGCGTATGCTGGAGTTAGTTTGATAAATTGTTAAAACAAATGTTTTCGTTGTGCACTGCGACAAAATAGATAATACACATACGATTACTTTTGAGTATGTGATAGTGTTTCCTTCGCAGCCACTAAAAGATTCCTAAAATTTTCTATTTTTACGCTTCCTCTCAATGCCGTCTAAAAAAGACAAGAATATAGCTTTGTTTTCTAAAAAAGATCTTAAGATGTTTACCACGAAAACTTTGAATATAAGATGGGCCGTAAAATTATTTACGGAGAAGGCACAAATAAAAATGGCAATCGATTCTCTTTAATTATCGATTTCTAAGTAAATGCCGATTTACTTACATAAAAAGTACGTAGATTAAGTAAATTAAAGCTGATCAAATAATTAATCTGTTTTCATTTTGGCCGTAACTAATAGTTATAGCTTATATAATATTACAATTATTAAAATTGCTATTATACCTCATCTGTTCGATGTACAGGGAAACTTTTGGAATCTTAAATGTCAAAATTTCTTAAATATATCTGGTAACCTGGAATTTGAAGACGAATAAAATTAAAAAGAATACAAAACACCAACGATGGTGTCTGACACTTCTAGGAAGACGACATTAAATTTTGAATACCAACTGAAATTTTCAGACATGGTTGGATTTCTTTTGAACCTTTCCATTATTTAACGTTAAAAATTGAGTTAAAATCTTAATAGAAATATAAAAATACACGCTAGAACTGCTCTTTAAAAATTTTATGATATTAAGTCGATAAAAGCATAGTTTAATGGAAATTGGAGAACATGAAAATAAATTAGTATTAATACATTCTAAATTGCGTTCTTCGCGCACTAAATGTGATTTTCTACAAAGGTACTGTCATATTTGATTAACCAATTCAAGTTTCATTCGTTTTTCTGATGCTCTTGATGTCCTTTCCAATTTTAAATCTTCTGGGCCCATCCGCCATGACATCGAGAATATCTTTTAAATGTAGAAAATCTGGAGTTTTCAGGGTAAAAATTCAAATGTCAGCTGTTCCTTAGAATATAGCTCGAAATTGAGCCAACGAAGCGTTGTCTAAATGCCAGCCATAATGAATTAATGCAAATCACAAATGAAATCCGCTATTGTTGGAGGAAATTTAAAATGTATAGGGTTGTCATGAAAATTCATTCTCGTAAGAAGATGGGTTACTTGAGGTCTGCGGTAAAATACAAAGATGTTCGTATGCTGGCAGGAGTTAATGTAAACTTGTAGTAGCGTGGCAAGAGCACATTTATGAATTTCAGATGAATTCCTCGCAACCATTTCCTGCACTTTGGCGTGCTCGCTAGAATTACATTTATACAACAGATTTCCCAAGACAACTTGTTGATACAGCACACAGGAGCAGAAAATGTGCTTATCTGACTTCGTTAGACCGTGGTTATGCATTTCCACACTGAGATCATTTCAAAGCGCAATAAATCCTCGTTAGGTATGAGCAGCAATAATCTCTCATGTATAATTAGCAGGGCAGGAATTGAGGCGGCAGCCGAAATGGAATGCACCAATCAATCTGAGAATGCGTTCTGGAGGAAAAGTTCAGGGTTCCTCGAAGGCAGCAAGAGTTTCCTTCTACAGACGGTGCTGGGCCGATGGTTCAGAGTCAGATTATGAGGAATCATTATTATACGCCTTTCGCTCTAGGCCTGCTAAGCATTCGGTATCGAGCGGCTCTCAGAAAGTGTTTATATGCTATAATCGATCCATAAATCCCCAGAGAACTAGGCGGGTTTTCTAAGTTTGCATATTAATCACAGTTTACGGCCGGCATCTCAAGGGTCTAGGTCTACCTAGACAATCAGAGCAAGTCTAGGGCAATACAGGCCCGTTGTATCACTTACTCTAGCCGAAATAACTCACTCGAACTAATCCTGAGAACAATATTAAGCTTCTTGTACTTCACAATGTACATTCTCGGTTTGGAAATTTATGAACCCGACTAGTAATCTCCCCATACACGAAACTTCCTACATAAGCACTGAGTAATGTAAGTGCACTCCAGTGTTTTATCTGATAACACTCATTTGTTTATTGCGCTTCCAGAACGAACTACGAATCCTCCGTCTGTATCTGATATATCCATTATGTGAAATGAAAGTTATATGCACAAAACAGGGATTCGGAGCCGGTGGCCCAATAATGAGGAGACTTTCCAGGTGAGCCACAGGCTCCTAGGGCACTAACACGATTGTAACTTCTTAGCGGGGAGCTAAAATAACCGGTCAATGGAATTCATGAGGAGTCTTTAATGTCCTTCGCATGATCGCACTGTAATGCAGCTATCTGTCGCTTTCCGGACCTACCTGACCCTATAAGTGAACGGTTCCAGCACCCGGCTATTAAAAGGCAATTAAATCCGCATTATGCGAAAAGTTTTGAACGATTGTTACCTTGTTCGACAAGCGCTATAAATTGATTTCAATTAGAGAGATTCGCAAATAAGGTGTTTCCTCCGGTTGTTAATGTACTTTTAAATACAAGAAAAGTTGGCTAGACAGCTGTGCTTTCACAAAAATGACTTTAGGGGTCTATGCCTTTGAAAACATTTGATGTAGGATAATGCAACTTCTTTTATACACAAATGATTCTTTCTTCAGAACTTAAAGCATATTTTGAACCAATTTACGGATGTTTATGAAAACTTTTATAATATTTTTGAAAATAAAGACCTGTTAGCCATTTTTCCAAGGCCTAACATAAATGTTCTAAGTCGATAAAATTTTTCCTTAAAGCAATTTTATAAATTTTCATTAAAGTAGATAAAAGACCGAGAACTAGAGTTTATTTTCCAAATTGAAATACATTTTTCTCCAAAAGTGGCAGTTATTAAAAAACAAAAAAACAAAAATGCAAAAGATGTCGACAATTAAAAAAAAAAACTTTCTCCAAAGTCAGATTAAATAGTTTAAAAAATCTGGGAAGACATTTCTGGTAGAAATTTACAAACCCAATATCAATATCAGCTTTTTTTGAAACTTCACCTTTCAATAGCTTAAAATAATTTTAGGTTACCTTTACACATCTTTTTCTTTAAAGTTGAAGCGACTCTTTTGCCTTTCTTTATATGAATTTTTAAAATTTACTTTTATGAACTAACTTATTGAAATTAAACCTTCGACCGTTTTCTACTGTGCCTTGTTGCCACGTCTGCTTAAATCATACAGAAAAATAATAGTTTTAGTGTAACTAGTCTACTCCTTAGAACTGTTTTTTTTTTAATTTCTTTCCCTTCTTGTTGAACATTAAATCTGCTTGTAAGACACAATTATATAGTGGGAGGATAACAATCTGCATCCCTCCAATAGTTTATATGATGTCGAGAGATAGCCTAACAGAGAAGAATTTAATAAATGTTGGCTCTGGTATTTGCTCATTACGAATAGGCTAAACTGGTATGCTTTTTGAAAATATTTTCGTTATTCAGTAATACTTTCAGCGCTATTTTATTTGTTGAATATAAGATGCATAGATTGTTAATATCTAAGACCAGTTCCAGGATCAAAGTAGAAATTTTCAATTTTTTTGACTTTAAATATTCGCATATTGGCATTTAATAATATAATAAATAATATAATTAATAAGTATGACATAGGTCCATTGTAATATGTCGGAATAGTTCAAAGTCAAGGGCTGTAGTTGTTTTGATTATGCTTTTCGGTGTAAACAATACCAGGACGCACCATTGGTTGTTCCACCAGAGAAAATAGTGAATCGCAAAGTAATTAGGCGCTGAATACATCCAAAAGCTGAATGCCCGAGACGTTTTCAATGGTGCACTGAAAACAAATAGGAAAAGACGTTGCCGGCACGGACTAATGAGAGCAATGTCCTAAGTTTTAATCACTTTCTCAAGTGTGCCGTTTATAATGATTCGACACAAATGAGATCCACCGCAGGGTAAGACATCCGTATGGAGGGTTGCACGGTCGAGGTATCCATTTCAAAATCCGATTCCTATTCAGTTCATCGCTCTCAAGGGTATGTAAATGTGAGGCGCTCCTCGTCTTCTTGTAAATCAAGCCGCACTCGGCTGTATCAGTCGGTTGTCTTTGTGCTAACCATGTATAAAGATAAATTGTTGGGGCACAGAAGCACCAAATCAAAAGAGCAGATTCATTCGTGGCTGCTTTTCACGGTTTCTCAAAAGAAAATCGAATTGCATTTCAAAGTAAAAGCTTTGCCGTGTACGAAAACTGCTCCTGAGTGCTTTTCTGTACCGCAGAAACCCCGAGACCGGAGCATAAATATAGCAGAAATTTATGAGTGGCGTGTTTTGAAACCATGCTTCGTAGGAAACGTTCAACGTCCAGGGTGAATGGCATTTTTGGTCAAGATTTCCACAATTTCTGTTCTTACAGGTTCCTTATTCCTAATAGAGCTACTTATGAGCTGGCGTTTCCTTACTGGATAATACCTCCGCAATGGACTCCTTTTTCGCTCAGCGAAATTGTGGCACTTGTTACGTGTTGAGAATTTAATAAGTGAAATGTTTCGTGCTGCTGAAAACCGATGTTTCGAGAACTGAAATCAAGCAGTTTTCCCGGATGTTTTTAATTAGTACTGGGGGTGGGCTGACGTGAAGAATTCAAATTTTACTTCTCTTATTCGTCTAATAAATTTCGTTGTTTGGATAATTTATTTCAAGTATAAATTTGTAACAACTACCAAATCTGAACTTTTAAACTGTCGGGCTGTACGACAGAATTTCGTTCAGGATGATTTTCTAGATTATACAATTGATGATAGTTAAGATATTTTATATTTGGACTAAGTAGCGAGTTTTTATCGCCCTTAAATAATTCATGTTGTTCCTTTTCGGCCAGAATAAAGTACGTTTCTTTCTGTATTTATTATGTTATGTAATTTCGGCCTCATATGTCTTTTTGTATTAATGCGCACGTTATACTTACCAGCGAAAAAAAAACATGAGTTAGTTCCAGTTCATACACAGGACAAACATATACAAAATTCCTTTGAATGTGTATCGATTCCATTCTGCTTAGATCGCACGGATTCAATATTTACTTTGGACTTTTTTGTCATTTATAGAAAGGCCTTTCCTGCAATATTGTATAAATCTCTGCTGCTGGGTCCACTAATGTAATATTACATCCGTGTTATTTCTTCAAATTTCAGCACCTAGGGGCGACCCGACGAAGGTTTCGGGCTTCAAATCCCATTGTGAATTAAGTTAGAGGGTTTAATGGAAATCCTTTTCCTTGCCTTATGCAAGTATTCTTACACAGTTCTTTTGCTTTTTGTTGATAGCAAATTTCTTTTAATAAACATTATTATACAGGAATGGGCAGCTTTCTGCTATTTTAGACTTAAGTCATTGTGTGTCTGAGTCTACAAAGCTAGATTCAATGACATACAGAAGGCGAAGGTCAGCCTTGGACCTTTGGCAAGATATATTTAATACAAGAAGTATAGCTTATTATGAAAGGATAGTGGGTTCGGTTTATGTGATTCAATTGCCTTTCTAATAATTTTAGATTAAATGTATACGCTCTCTACACTCAGGCAAATATGAAAGCAGTCTTAAAATAAGATTGTAAAGTTTTCAAAAAATTCTAATATTATACGTTATATGTATAAATCGACCTAATCTTACTTTTAATACAAATTGTATATGTATTTTTGCTGATAGTTAGTACTAGTAAACCTTTCATCCTAGACTTCTGTTTTCTTTTTATTCGGCAGGTTGACTTCTGCTTTGAGTACCACCGTTCTAAGTTGATTTAACAGAAAGAAAATTAATTATAAATTAGATTTCCTTAATTTAACAAGAAATGTGTACGACGACATATTTTTTTTTATTTTTATTTTTATTATGTTAAACTAAAAATTAAACAAAAAATAATAATTTTCATTTTTAAGAAACTAACTGAAAATTTAAGCTACTTTCGCTTCCATAACTCTTACCATTTTCCAACCTTAACCGATTTCTTCACATAATTCACTAATAGTTAGTGCGTGAATATGATGGAAATTTCATGCGATGCTGCATTATATAAGAATTTGTAAAATCCTCCTTTTAATGAATTATATACAATCATTTGATCAATTGGGGTATTTCCGTACGAAGATTAATAGTGGTAATTATAAAGCGTTGGCTATTTGTAAAATTTCAGCTTTAGAATAGAACATGGAACATCTTCAGTGTATCGGGCCTTCGGATAGATAATTCCACTTTGCATTTAATAAAGA
This sequence comes from Proctacanthus coquilletti, assembly GCA_001932985.1. Classification (NCBI taxonomy): domain Eukaryota; kingdom Metazoa; phylum Arthropoda; class Insecta; order Diptera; family Asilidae; genus Proctacanthus; species Proctacanthus coquilletti. Next base: position 626,855 of record MNCL01000037.1, on the reverse strand, counting down.
GCATTCCTTGGCTTACTTGAGAATTATAAGTTCATCTTTCTGGATTTGACAACATTTTATTTAAACAAAAGGTCTACGAGGTTAGAAATTGTTGTTGATTCAATATTTCAAATTTTAAATTTAATTTTTTTTATGTTTAAAATTATGTTGCTTTGACAAACTACATCTTTACTTAAGTACCTACAATGATATTGTTTTGCAACAAGTCGTACAAATATTTGGAGTATCGATAGCATCTAACTAAAATGAAACTAAAAATTTCTCTAGTACTTTCGCAATAGCTCCCAGGCTAGTAATTATGTGAAGGTGTGTATAAACCGGATGTCGGAAATGCTTTTCGCAAAGGATGTGATTGAAGCTTCCAAGATTTTATATTAGAAACAAGCATACAGGAACTACACACCGGTAGACTCTACGTAACTCGTCATGATAGTAATTTCGCCTGATACCTTCGTTTCGCAGATTCTGCTGCGAGCGTACCCATTAAGCATCGTATGCCCAGGTGATTTTATCTATTTCGATCGAACACCAGATACTCCTATCGTTGTTAGGTAAACGAACAAGACATGATAGCTTTGGCTTCGATTCGTACTAACTCATCTCGTGTATGCAAATTAATTTCACGATGTTGCAGGATGAATTTTGATCGAAACAAAATACAGGCCCCCGAAAGGGTGCATACCTCAATCCAGAGCGTTAACTATCATATCGTGGTTGGATATGACTAAATAGCCCCACTGGGAGAGCCCTCGAAACGGGTACACGGACGCACAGATGAAATCCTGCCTAATTCTATTTGTGTTCTTACTTTCGCAAGTTGTGGGGGTGGTTCAATCATATGCGAATGACAGGAAGCAATCTAAAAGCACAATGAAAGGCAAACAACCTGCGGATAATATCCTGTGTGCACACATGGCGCCTGCTTGAGGGTGCACTCTGTTTTGAGATATGAAAGATGTCCTAACCCATAACTGAATTTAATTCTACATACACTGCTACGGCACCGGCAAGGTAAAGCGGGCAACGTTTACCTTTTATATTATGCCCCACATGCCAGACTGCTCTAAATGTTTTCGTTGCAAACTTGCTTATTTTGGGTATCGATACATTTACTCCTTTGGTAGACCCGAAGATGCTTACCAATATGTACTTAAAGAAATCTTGAGGGAAAATTTAGCACAAAGTAAAAAACTCAACAAAAATATGATTTTGGGCAAAAATTCCAAAATTCTTTGATTTTCTATAACTCAAGCACTATCTTTTGATATTTTTTTTATTATCACTAATTTTGAGTGGACACTTATACCAGGAACTGTAGCACAAAAACACAAACTTTATTTAAGGAAATTTACTAGGCTTTGAGCCCAAAGAAAAAATGTGTTAGTGTAGAATTTGAGCTTATATTGTAAAAAAGAATGAGAAATTAACCTACTGCCTGAACTTATGAAACATACCTTTATTTTCCTAGAGAATTTGAAAAGTTCTTGCTGCTACTTACGAGGTTTGGTTTCATAAACCTTACGTACCAGAACGAAATGGTTTACAGATGTACAACTTATCAATTTTTCGAAAATTAATTTTTGTGAACAAATTCTGATAATTTTAGTAAAACTTTATTATTGCATATTTTAACGTGGTCATAACATCACTAATATTAATGAAATTAGATGTTTGAAGAATCTTTTTACTACGCCGGCTGCAAGTAAAGTTTATTTTTGAATTTAAGGAACAAGAATAAAGCGATTTAAGTGGCTCTGGATATTTTATTATGTATTATACGTAAATATTACATAATATAATAAATTAAAGGTCTCCTTGGGAAATTACAAAAAAAAAATAGTAGTATTTAAGACAGTCGCCCCAAAAAAGGTCCATCGGATTTTGTGTACCGTTGGATGATTTAACTGACCTTTTCAAAAGTCGATTCCTTTTCTAAAATATGTGAATATTACTAACTAAGATTTGACCAAGTCGCCCGTCAAAACTAAACTATTATTGCTATAAATTTGTTGATGAATTTTCAACTCAATTTGTTCATTTGATGTTGAGAAATTATGAGCATCGTTTTATGTAAAATTGTTTTGAGGAAAGTGTATTAAGTGTTTTACACTTCTGTCACCTATAAGAAATGAATTTTAAATTTCGCAATTATTTTTTGTACCGAAAAAAAATACAAGTTGATTTTCGAAAAATTTCACAGTAATGTAGTTCTTGAATTTTCTTCTAGTATTTTGGTGCCGAGATAAAAATATGTAGTTTATACATGTTAATCAAATTTCACCCCAAATCTGCAACCACTTTTGATTTATTTGGAAATTAACCTTATTTACTTGCGTTGGTAGGTTAAATCATTAAAAATAATTGAATTACCCTAAATCATAAGTTTTGCGCCATGTGTGACATAGATACTCGCAAATGCTGGATTTGCCTTTCAAGCAGAGGTGCCTTTAATATTTTTGTTTTACCTTTAAAAATGACTCTAGAAACTTTTGTTGTAAATTGTTTTGTTGTAAGTTTGAAATTCATCAACCGACACTTTGCAGCGAAACTAAAGTTCACCAAGATTTATTAAGAAAATTGTACTTACAATTAGAGTAACAAATTTTAATTGCTTATAAAAATTCGACCGATTATAAGTTTAAGAATAAAAATCAGAAGTAACTATGGTTTTTTATAACTATAAATCAAAGTAAGCTTCGTTCACCGTGTACTATGACTGCCCTCAGTAAAACAAACAAAAGCTTATTACATCGTCGAAGTAGTGAGCTGAACGTTTAGTTGAGAAGACGTTTAACAATTGTTCTGTAATATCACATTAAGTCTAATATTTCATATTGTGATATTTTAATCAAATTCCAGTACATTTGTTGTCTTACGCACTACTTTTCTACAACTATTTTCATCGAGTTACAAAAAATTTTATTCGAATATTTGTCTGACTGGTTGGTGGAACTATTGTCCTCTAACTTCCATAAAAGGAGACAAAACAAGATGTGGAAAATTATCGATGTTGGACGTTTTCTTCTTCCTGCTGTTAGAAATACCTGGCAGAAGCGGACGGTCATTTCGGCTATTAGCGGACCTGCCACGGAGAAAGTCACCCTATTGGTGAGATTTGTGAGCGCTAGAGATGATATGGGATATCAAATGCGGCTCATTGATATCGTCGACACGATTACTAATAGTTTCCTATTTTCAGGAACTGCTCGTACTTGGCTGGGGCTGGATTTTATCTATGTATATTTATCCCGTCTATGTGATGTTGAATTTTGAAGAGTACAAGAAACCGGCAGGTTCTTGTTAATTGAAAACCACAGAGTTCAAGGACTGAACATTTTTAATAAAGACACCCTGACAATTTAAATCGTTTTCTTTCTTTTGCACTTTTCAAATGTTTGGGTTCGAGATTGTCTTGTTGCTCCTTAACGGAAAAGGATAGACTGTCAGTAACAAGATATTATATTACTTGGAGTATTTGTGAGGGATTGCTCAAACACAATTTTCGTGACTGAAAAAAAAGAGCAATAAGAATGACTATTCTCCTGAAAAGTATAAAAAATCGGCTAAGGGCAAGTTCGACTCGCGCGCAGAGCGTTCCGTGCCATACTTTTCCGCATTACTTCTCCAAACCCTCTCTTCTTTTCGAAACGGATATAGCATATAAATATTACCATCACATTTTAAGTAATTAATAATAATGATTAATCACTATGATGCATTTGGGAAAACAATTTTGCATAGTGTTCTGTACCGCAGTTGACCGCAAATAAAATTATAAGTTTATAAAATTAATTTCGTTGTTTTCCTGTAAATTTTAAGTAAGGCGATTCTTTTTTTAAATTTAAGTCCAGTAGTCTCGGAAATAAGGACGATAATCGTATATTTTCGTATATTTCCCAAAATATCTTTTTCTCCTATGATAAAAATTTAAATATTATGAATTTGAAAATAATTATTTACCCTATTCAACCTATAAAAAGTGAGTTGTTTGCGAAAATTTTTTTGTAAATATTTACCATGTTTAATCTATTGAACTGTCACGTATTTCCTAGAATAAGGGAATATATGTAAATCAATATGACAATATATTTTTTCGCTAGGCGACCAAATATCAAAGTCTACGTATGTGCACAGCAGTGAGACTTCTTATTTTTATTTATTTTGAACACTATGTACATAATGGCCTATTTCCATTTTGGAATCCGCAAAATGTCTGTATCTTAACATCTGATAAGTCCGAAAATAGTAAATTTTTATTAATACCTATAATTTTCTCTTTTATTATTAAAAACCTTGATAATTTTAAATTATGTGTATATCAAATACAGAGATGACCCATTCCAAAATTTAAAGAAGCTACTACTTTAATAAACTATTAAAGAAGTTTTAGGGTGCCAGCTTAAAATCTTACTGAAATTCTGCGTTTACAAGTACGAATTTAGCTTGAAGCCATTCCAATGGAAACTAGAAGTGTTGCACCATTAGCTTATTTAAAATATTGTCAAAATATTGAATTCAGACTATCTACCAGAGCTCTGTAAGTTTCACAACATCAGGACATCCTAAGTGGCGAATTACTTTAGTGATTTAAAGTAGATAAAATTCTCTAACATTCTGAAAAAGCACGTCTTCATAAAATTGTAGCATCTAAGGATTTCTGGTTTTCCAGGAAATGGAAATGGAGTCGATCAGACCCATCTACTTTAAAGCCCCCGTCACCGATGCTGTGTGTCCACGTCCCCGAACCCGAACATGTATCTGAGATAATCCGTTTCTTATATCTCGTTCCTTTGATTTAGTTTATTCCAAGCTTCTCTACAGGAGCACGGCACGGACTTCACGGACTTATTTGTCCATCTCCAAAGGCGTACCAGCCATGGCTATAGATCTTAGTGTTTGAAAAAAGGTTTCCTTCAGAGGTGGGTTGAAATATCAGAAGAATACTCTAGGCTAGGCTAGGTAGGTGCCCTCAACTGGTTGGGAGCAGAGCGATTTTTCCTTTTTTCTAAAATAGAAAATCTTTAGCAAATAAATGATGGAAAATCTATTTTACACCCGGAGGATTTTAAGATGGGGTTATTCCCTGGCATAGTATATAAGGGGCGCCTGGGCCAGGAGCTGGTTACCAGACGACCGGTCAGCGAAACTGTGCAGCTAAGGCGAAATCCGAAGATTAAAATGACAGCGTTGCTTTCTCCTTGAACATTTGGCACAAATGTACGTGACTACAAGCAGCGTGTATCCTTTTGTTTCTTCATTTGGCTCTGCTATTGAACGGCGTCCAGGAAATTAAGAGAAAATGACCAAAAATGGAACTACGAAAAATTATCGGAATTCTGTCAGCGAGAAATATTGTGGGCAAAATTGCAAAGGTGAGTAGATCTTCATAAAATATAATAAGAGCGGACACGGCTCCTTGCAGCGCGTGTCCTACATACGACGTATGTCAGCCCATTCGGACCGAGGTCGAAACTAATTAATCACCTCCCACAAATATGTGCACTTTAACGACCTGCGATAGCTTTGCTACTGAATGAATTAGGACCAGTGCGAGTTTGTGGTGTTAGTAGTCCACCTTTTAGAAAAATATGGAACTCGTTAGAATCTGTATAAATCCAACAAGGGTAATAATTTAATTATTCAAAAATTCTCGAAAAATGTTCCATTTTATTAGTCTTGTGGTCATCGAAGTTTCAAATTTGTATCAATCATATTAAGTAAGTTTCAATAGGTAAATTCAAAATCCTAGGCGGCCAGCAAATAATTCTTTAAAATCAAATCAAAGTTGGTAAAATAAATTAAATTTACAAATAGTTCAGATCAGGTATTTTCACTGTTTCGTACAAACACCCGAGAAGTATTTCCAAGGTATTTTAAAATTCCGTCAGGGGTAGTGTATCCTGTATCCTTTTCAATAAGTCTTAATTAAAGTAGCATTGCCCTGCCGTTTTCCTCGAAATGATACCCCTAAATGAAAGCTGAAAATTTTTTTCAAAAATTCTGCTCTCGGTTAATTGGGAAAAGGTATAAATTTTCGTGGTTCCGACGAAACATCGTCTTTTATTACTCCAAAAGGCTTTGGATTTTAAAACTGTTTCTTTTTTATTTGCCCAGTTTTAGGAGATGAAAAACGGCGAAATGTAATTGTATACATTTTTCTGTACTAACAATGAGATTTTTCTTTAAAATGTACGTGAAAAATAATTTCTCTTTCTTATTTTAATTAATTCCCTGTATCATCACAATTAAATGATTCGCTCCTTTAGAGTTCAGTAAGATAGAAATAGATAAAGTTTAGTTTATTTAAATCGTGTCAATGATCATGACTTTTAATTGATGTAGTAATATAAAAGTACGATTACTTTTATCGAATATCTGGGGAAACTCTTCAGTGGCAAATGCGAGTAAACATTAAAAACCACGAAAGTCTGCATTTGTTCTAAAAAATCACGATGAATTTAAAGTGATGTCTTCTAAAATGAATTTTTGAAATTTTATTTTCAAGTAAACAAGGAAAACTAAGTTTGATTCCCTTTCGTGAAAAACTAGTTAAGGCCGCGATTTCATACGCGCGGAGTTCGTGTTCTATAAAACAAAGGATTTGAATCCTTAGCCTCGGACATGTCTATAATGGGGTTGTTAGAAGAATTTTTTGCGGAATAGTTCCTTTCATGATTCCCTTATAAACAATATTGAAAATGTTCCTTGCAGGAGTATAAATGTAAAGACTGTCTGTCCGTCTTAAAACCGTATTTTTAAAATGTCTTTTTCGAAGGCAAATACTTGAGAAAATGTTGTCTTCAAAAGAAAAATTTTTTTAATCTACTTAAAGTGAAAAAATTATAAATACAGAAAATTTACCTCTGAAAGGTTTTCCCTTGAAGGATCTGCATTAACGGTTAACCAATGGGATTCTGTCTAAAGAAATAACACCTTGGAATGGACCAAAGTTGTGCCAACCAGAGCACAAAAGACTTACGGTAAATTTTCGTATTAAACTGGGATTTGTGGGGTTCTCACTGTTTGGCCGACAGATCCGAAATGGAACCGGCAAAATATCGCCCGTAGGATTGCAATATCCCTAAAAAGGGGAGCAGAGCTGCGCTGAACGCAATTTATGCGACGTCGTCGTTCGTTGGGGCTGTCTCGCAAAAACCCCGGCTGAGTGCTAAACAGCGAGATTCATTTAAGCTCATTTCGAATTAAAGAAAGGAAAAAAGCACAGAAAACAGGGAGAAACATGCACCGGCGGCGTCCTTCTTATATCACTTGCTTCCGCACAACTCCCCGCCCTCCGACCGTCTACAGTCTAACCCCAAACACTTGCAAATTAAATGCACCGAAAATAAGATTAAAAAAGTTCTTCAGCCCGCTCCCCCGGGCTTCACGGTCATCGGCGGTATCCACTTTAGGAAATTGGTTTATGGAGCAACAATAAATTTGAATGCTGCAACTTCTCAATCGCACGTTCGGAACAAATTGATCTGGCGCTCTGCGCACAACAGAACTAATTATAATCTAAATTAGCGTAATTAGCTATAAGGATCTCGCGGGGGTGGTGGGAATTTATAACTGCGCGAAGCATAATTTTTCTTTCGGTGATTCCGAGCAGGCGTCCCCCGGCATCTCCCGGATTCCGCCGCCATTATGTTTATTGCACTCTTAGTCGCCATCTATTTTAACGTTAGTCAATTGCTTTTATTCTTTAAAATAAATTGCCAGACGCTAAGGTACCAATTATTGCAGATTCCTCCTGCGTGATTTATTTCACTTTTTTAGGTTCCTTTTTTTATAGTTTTCTCAAAATATACGAACGAGTTCTTTTATCCATGGAATCTTGAAAGCTCGAAGTATATTTCCAGCTATGAGATTTTTATAGTGTACTTAAATTATAAACTGGACTTGTAGAGGGAGGTTGGATTATTTAAAACTATTAAAGTGTAGATGGTTTAACTTTATTTGACCATCACATTGAATCTATTAAGTTTAATTCACGCTCTCAGGGTTTTCGACGATGAGCGCAAGAGTTGATTCGGTCTAACACTTACTTATACAACACCACTATAAACATGCAATTAGGAACTTTTAAAATAAGAACAAAAAACCATTTAAAGCACATTTCTGTAGTTTGAAAGGAATATAAAAGGTTACGATTCCACCAATACTTGTAGAAGCTGACCTAAGTGGTGAAACTTTTTTAATATGCAACAATGAGGTAGGTCCCAAATTCAGTATTTTAAATTTTCCTAATTCGAAATATTTTCACAATAAATTAATGCTGTAGACCAAAATTAAGAAAATGAGGCAAATTCCACAGAATAGACTAAAATATGGTCAAATTTGAAAATTTAATTAATACGAGATGAACATAAACAAAATCGAAAATTAATAAATACTAACTCGATGTGAAATAGCTCACCTGCTTCAACAAACCTGGAGAATCTAAGCAGATACATTTTTGCAAATATTTAACAAGAGATTGATTAAAAAAATATATTTTATTTTATGTGTGTGCTATAAAATATTTAAATAATTTTATATCGTACTAGACACATTAGAATTACCAGTTCGAAAATGAAATTGGTAAACCATTTTTATTTTTTATTATTACTTTTTGTTTTTGCTCCATGTGCGCTACTTTTGTTTGTAAAAGACTTGAACGTAAGTCTGAATTCACACACATTTATCGTTATCCATATTTTAATATTAAAAGTGCTCTTGGAAAGTCATGTTCTGTTTTCTTTTAAAGTCTAGTTTTAATGAAATTAAAATCATTATGAAACGTGTATAGAACATGCTCTTCAGTCTTTCAGGAAACTCCTGCATGTAATTTTGTCAACAATTACAACTTTTCTTGTTGCTGTATTTAAAACTATTGTAAATTTGTAAACCAGGTTAAAAGCGTATTTGTAGAAGTCTTTTGAATAACTCTACACAAATTAAATGTGTTAAATGGAATCCCATCAAAAATATCAACGTGAAAAAGGGTTCGGTACAGAGAACAAGTGGGTTTGTCAGCTTCACCGAAAAAAGAATTGAGGTCAAAGTAGACGCCAAGTTCCATTAAAGTTCCTTGAAACTCACCTACAAAAATACATAACATTGTTTAAATTGTTTTAAAAAATATATTTGCTTGCTTACTACTAAATCTTTAACTTGGCAAGTTTTATTTATATCAAATGGCTCATGTGTGAAAACTTGCCAAGTCAAAGTTAAAAGCAGCGATATTCGGACATCAATATCTTGGAACTGTTTGAAACTTTTTTATAATTATTTGGGAATAAATAAACAAAATTATAAGTGTGCAGGTCAATCAGATTTTGAGTTATATGACATGGTCAGTGAGCCGCCGTTTTTTTCCGAACTTGGCTGACACACTGCTGTGTGTCTAGATAAGTCGCTCTTAAACTAAAGGTATGAAAAATTAAATAATAATAAGGCAAATAAGGCCAAAGTATAAATTATTATTTTGGAGACATTGACCCCAAAATCATTTTGTTCAAATCATGTAATGCAGAATTCTCATCAAAAAGCAGAAAAACTGTGCCAGAATCCCTTTTCCACGTAAAGTTCTGCTAGAGACAGAAATTTATAATAAACTTTGAGAATTGTTTTTAGTAGATGTGGGTTCCACTGAACCCATAGTATACCCAAAAACTTATAGCCCAGAGATTCAAGAAATGTAGTAAATAAATTTTGAAAATAAAAACTTTAATATGATTAATATTCAGCTACAGCACTGGGTTCCGTATACCCGAGTTGGATATAACCGGGTTCGACATTAAAAAACCATTCGTTACCTTTTGTCTTGAATATTTCGAATACATTTATACAATTTCTAGCTTTTTACACCTATTTATCCTTTTTTCTTACCGATTTATCGATTAACACAGTTTAAATTTTAATACTAAGTTATATGCGATTGAAAATGTCGGGTGTAGTAGAACCATGTGGTCCAGAATCCGGCGAAAAATATAGTGCTCCAGCTGAGGGTTAAAAGTACAGTGCCACAACTATAATTGCGAGTATTGGTCGTTTCGGTGGAAATGGAAGTTCGTTTGATGTTGTTAATTAAGATTTGATATAATTAGTAAAATATCTAAAACTATTGAATCCATACATAAAGATTAAACAAAACATTTTTTTAGGTCGACTTAGGTCGATCAAATTGTCCATTTACGTTAACTCACCGCTTGAAATAAGATCTTGCAATTAGTCATGACAGGAAAATGTTTGTCTTCCTATTTTGAAACTGCCGTTCAGAAGGTCATTATACTATTTTTTGTTTTCAGTGTGATATTGGCGAAGCGCTAGCTCCGTCCCGGTGCTGCTATAGTAATTGGATGACAGTTAACCCCATTTCCCGTGAGCAAACGGCCCGTCATTAATTTCTTGCCTCATCCATCCCGTCGGAGGAAAAGATGACGCGGTGACACACTTAAAAAATCACCTGCTGAACGCACCTATGCAATTCCCCCGCTGCACTCGGTATTAGTGCAGAAATCGGGGCGTGTTTGCCGGGATTCATTCGAGGAGGGGCGAATTCAAAATTCAAGACAAGGTCAACCTATTTAGACGGGGCCAAGAGCCCCGGGATCTGAGGACTTGCAGAGCCCGGGAGCCGGTATGCCGGGCCGGTGGGGAGCCAAGGAGCTATTAGAAATTCATTTGGAATGTATGAGTTCTAATTACCATAGTTCCTTTAGTTAAAGCCAGGCTTTGTGCATGCACATGAAATTCGTGTTTATGCTCTTATCAGTTCAAGTGTGTTATTTGAGCGACTATGCCCCGACTCTTTGAGACTGAGCAAATACAAACCTGCTAATGTATTCATGTGCACAAGAATCCTTAGTCGCCGTGGTGTGCATGGCCGGGATGCACTTGAGGTGGCGCAGTCCGGGCTGTCTCCCGGATCCCCGTCGCATGCAGGGATGACACCAATTGAAAGTCTTCAAATTATGTCAAATGAGGGATGAAAGTATTCGACTTTATTAGGTTTGTGCATGGTGTTGAATGCGAAGCTCAAGTTTTGGCTTTGCTGCCACTTGGATGCAATTCAATTTTCCTTTTAAAGCAAGTATTCCCTACTTAAATGACATCAAGCACTTCCTTGACAACGTTCTTTGCCATCGTCTTCGGCAGCTCCGCGGAAAATATTGACTGGAAAATTTTAGATCTTTCTTGTTTTCGCTATCCTTTTTGCAAGAATGAAATTTAAATAAGAAAGAAATGAATTTCATGCAGTATTCTAGCCGGAGCCTTACAGCGCGATGTTGTGAAGTACAGACTATAATGCAGCAGCCATAAACTGAAACTGCCTGACAGCTGCAATCTCTGCTTGTTCCCATGAGATCTCTATCTTCTGAACGTATTTCGCTGGGAAGCTGTAGGAGTTGAAGTTTTTTAATAGCAAATTTAAATCAGACAAAACTTCCTTCAATGGGATAAAGAAGTTTCAAATGAGTCCTAAAGGCGGTATTCGAGAGTACTGTGCCGTTTGGAGTCGTTTACGGATGCAGTTGTGGCCTGGCCAAGAGTACCGTGACAAATTTACCCGAAATTAGTAGCTTATAGCCACTTTGGCAATTCTCATTGCAAGGATACTTCCGAAATAATTCTCTGTATACCCAAGGAAAACATCATGCTTCTGAAATAAAAGACAATACTCCTGGGGCTAGGAAACAGTGAAACAGTAAGAATTTTGACCGAACTTAAAACTAAGGTTTGGTTAATCCACTAAAATTTTTAAGTTTATCTAGACTACAAGTATCCAGACTGCTTTCTGTATAGTGTTTTAAAAACCTGGTTATCGGATTCCAAAATTCGTTCGTTGACCTTATTCCCGTTCATGTGAGAATGTTCAATAGTGTTTTCCTCATGAATACATAGGTCTTGAAATGTACATAGTTCGCGCTTTCGAAAAATATTCTCAATATTTTTGTATATTTTACACCTACTTTAAACAGACGAATACGCATTCACACAGTCCAACAATCCATTAAAAAACTTGGAAGAGGTCAGTAAAGTTTTATAGGAAGACCATGAATAAAAGCCTTGGCTTTAATCTTTTTAAAATTTTTATTAGTGAAAAGAATTTTAAATAAAGAGTAAATTGATAGTAGCAAAATTACTATATTTTTTTTTCTAAAGGCCTACTCTTAGTATTCAAAATATTTGGTAGACTTTTGGCTGGTTTTGCTCAAAATTGGGAGATTAGAACACATATAAGCATTAAACATAAGCAAGCATAAACGTAAAGAACATAATAATAAAAATCGTCACATTATTTAACTAATATCAAAATTTATCTGTAATATTAAATTTCACGATTTACATTCTGCGTGTGAATACCGCAAATCATTATAAAAATCAATAGACTTCTATTCTGATAGTCAAAAACCCGATAGAAAGAAGAATCACCAAAATCGGTCAAGAATTGCGACTTGTAGCGTGTCCTCATACGTACGCATGTCATTTTTCAAAGGCAAATTTAAGTCGTAATGAATGTTTTAAAAAATTAAAAAGTGGTATCATTCTTCCAAAAAACGATATTAAAAGTTGATTATTTGTAAAATTACCCGAGTTATAATTACTTCGAACTCCAAAATACGTGGCTGTTGCGCTAATCGCTAATGAAGCACACACCTGCGGGGGTGTTTATACTTTATACTTTGTGTAATTTCAAAATAAAAAATATAATAAAGAAGTATTAGAAATTGGTTTCTTTAAGATAAATTTTAGGTAAAGAAAAGACAAATATGTGTTATTTCTATCCCAATTTTTACTTCACAATTAATGAAAATTGTATTTTACAAAATTATGAACTAAGAATAATTTAGAGTTCCTTTTGTTACATAAAAGGAATTTATAAGAAATGAATCATGACACAAAACAAACCTTGGAGGATTGCTCTACCCATTTAAATAATTTCAAAGAGGGCATAACGAAGTAGGAAGGGGATTAAAATCTAAAATTCAAAGCAATAATCCAATGAGCCAAAGGAATTGTTTTGAAATACACAAGTAATGAATATTTAAGTATTCTTAAAAGAGATTTGTTACTTAAAAGTTGCGTAAAGTTATCTACTTTTATCCGTTTTTTTACAAGAACTGAAGGCCAATCATAAGATATTTTTGCGTAAATCGGAAAACTCAAAGCCACGTGTATGAGGTTTTTAAAGTTTAAGTGCCAGTTGTGGTATTGAATGTTTTTCAAGAAAGACATTTTAATTATCTTATCTGGTTTATAAAATTCCAGTTCTTTTGTGTAACCTTCTTTCAAGGTCAGACAATATCTTATACGAGTCCAGACGCCATTTAGAGAGCGCCAGCAATCTACATTTGCATCATTATAATACCGCGAGAGTCCAAGACGGTGGTTACACAGTTGAAAGAAAATAGTTAAAGTCATTGAATTTTTTCTTTTAAAATTTCTCAGACTGATTTAAAGTTAGAAAAAATTCTTACCCAATTAAAAATTAAGAACCTCGGATAGTTGCTCTTTCGGTCCATTCGATGTGCATTCTGTACGTGTGGAAGCCACGGAGAGGAAACAAGTAGAATTAAAAAGTTTGCAAATGTTTCAGTAAGTTGGATAAAATCGCTTATTTCCCCGCAGAAGTTCGAGCAAAAACTGGGCAAGTTTGGAATGCACTTTTCCTGAGATCAGCGAAACACGAGTACCCAGACCCAGCGACAAGTTTCTTTCTTTCGAATTTAAAAGAAATTATTTTCCTCGTCAAATAATAAACTTGAAGTTTTAAGCCAGATCGGGTGTATGTGTGTCCGTATCAATTCTTCCATATCTTTGCATAAAACTAAACTGAGAGACAAAAGTACCTCATGCATAAAATCCAGAAATATCTTGCCAGGGGCTGCGGGGAGCTGCATTAACATCGCACGATAGCAAGTAAAAATTTATTCGTTGAAAACCTTTAGACCGGAAATATGGTCCAAGATTCATATCCGTTTTGGATGAAGATAGGAAATACCCAGTAACATAAGCAAAGAATAAAATTTTGCGCCGGAAAAACGTAAGCTATCCGCAGATTTCGCTGTGGGGGGACGTGCACTATGCTCATGTGTGCTAGCAGCCATAGCTGAGCACTTAAAACCGGGTCCTGGGTATATCCATCCGGCAGCATCTTATATCGATATATCAGTGGCCCTTTCTTCGTCAGGTCTGGCTCTATGTAAAGCTGGGCAAGTGATAGTTATCGTTGGAGATGTGTAACATTGTCAAATGCTGAACCGTCGAGGTAGGTAATAAAACACTGAGTACTTAGCTGGAACACACCTAGGCGTACTCTGGGAAATGTTTACTTTTATCCCTCATTAAACGTGGGCCAGGGAGGCGTTTTCACGTCCAGTTGAAATAGATTTTTTTTGCTATTCTCTTCTAATGAGATAGATCCTAGATTTAGAAGGATAGCAACTAAGTAGTAATCTTATTTACGTAAAAATATCACTCGATTCAGAAATATTTCCAGAGTAATAACGTTTACTAACGAAATATATAGAAAATTAAAGATACTAACTATGATTTGGAGAAAGTTAAATGTGGCTGTAGACTGTTGTTTCATTAAAATTAAAAATCCATATCTTGGACGCAGTATTGCGTTTGTAGTCAATATACGCATTTTTTATTAATTTATTTGCAAAAATTACAATTGTTGTTTCTGAATTATATGCGTGCAAACATTCAAAGGTTAAAGTAAGTACATGAACGACCGAACGAATGGACGATAAATGAACATACCGTCATACCGCAATAGCTTCCTTCTAGTACGGCCGGATTAAAAATGAGTTAGCTTTGTTCGTAAATCAGAATGTTGACACTTTTGGCGTCCCTGGGATGTCGAATTGTAAAATGCTACGAAAACTACCGGCTTTCCAGAAATTTGTTGCAATAAGGCCATGGCCAAGCGAACGCCACGTAGAGGAAAGGCAAATTACATTTGAATTTTCTGGGTGATTTGTTAGACCAACAAAGTCCACTGACATAAACATTTAAAAATGATCGGAGACAGAAGTTCTACCGTCATTTCAAAATGAGAATTATCTAGAATGTTCTTAAAACTATGATTGAAGCGAATGGAGCAACCAGCGGCAACAGTGACTTTGAACTAACCGTAACATAAAAACAGTATTACGTCCAAAGATATTTTCGTAACTAAGTTTAATCAACTAATGGCTACTTAGGTCATTTCGCGGACACTCATGAAAAACAGCTTAATAAAAAATTCTGAGCTCTTGTTTCGTCCTTCATTTCCTTTCACTTTCCGGGAGAACGTGTGTATCCTTCAATTAAAATTAGGAACGCTAAAGCATCTTTTGTTGTGCTTATTGCCTCAAACTGTTGAGACATCTTATTTTTGCCTGAATTTTATCTCATTTAAATGTCATTTCCTGTCCTCAAAGATGACTCTACAAAATTCCAGGTCAGCACATTAAGCAGTCCCGTACTTCGTACCTTTATAACCGTCCCGTCCTCGAAATAACACTGTAAAATTAACTTGTGACTAATAGCTATTCTACGTGTGGAGAATTAAACCGATGCTAAATTATCGTCTTACTTATTTCCACGCTAAGAATTCAGTCACTTGAGAAATTTCTGGACCCTTTACCGTACCCACAATGCTCCTTTTCACTGCGTGACAACCTATTGAATTATATAGGACGTGGATGAAAACTCAGATGGTGTCCTTAAAGTGCAAAATACTGGCGCGCATGCATTAAAGTCGCTTGCTTCTGAAATGTTATTGGTTTCGCTTAGATTTGGTGCTCTAATCGGATTATTACATAAATCAGCTGGAAGCCGGCCGCAGCCAAGATACAGGCTCATACATTTTTTATTTTACATCCTGTCATAAAATCGGCAGTAAACTCACAACGAAGTTGTATAAAATATTAGCTATACAGTGGGCCGCAGAAATTACAAAATCGGTCCCTCTGAATACCAACGACGATGTGGGATCATTTAATCCAAAAATACGGGCTTAAAATTGGCGTACGTGAAAGTTCTAGTCGAGGAATTGTGCAATGGCTATATTAAAATATTCTGTTTATATATCTAACCATAAAAACCTAAATATCACATACATCACACCACCGTCAGAAAATTTTCGACCAAGGAATACATGCACAAGTTAATATATAAAAAAAAAAACTAAATAAAACTGCCTTATTTTGAAGAAGAAATATTACTCATGTAATACTCACCCTGCCTAAGAAGTTTATAGAGCATAGCATAGACTCCTAATTCGTTTTTATTCAGATCAAGTTTATCTTTTTCTTAATTAAATGTAAATATTTTTAAGTACATGGAGTTTTTCTACATATTTTTTTTTTGTAAGTTTCTGTAATGATTATGCATGACCTCTTGGTAAAAATACCACGACAAATGTAAATTGATAGCTATCGTTTTAACCCCAAGAGGTAAGAGGTAATCCTCCTACAACACGTTATCCGACAACACGCTTTCTCTCTTACACGATAAGAAAACTGGAGAAATCCTCGTGTAACACTGCACATCTATTATTTAAGGTATCTGTGCATTAGAGAAATCTAAATTACGCGCTATGGACGTTTACGTTTGCTTGTACCGAACAGTGATAAGGAAGAAAATGTTGGAATGAAAAATTCTATAACAACCACACGTTAATTTAAAAAAAAAAATTTTACTTTTCGGAATCTAACCCTCGTTTTTGTACTTACTCTGAGTCTCATATAACACGCGGTTTCGCACAACACGGCATTTTCCAGGAACCTATTTATTGCGTTATAAGAGGGTTGCCTACACTCGAAAATGTATTATTACAATTATTTGAATTATTGAAATTAGATTATTATAAAGAAGTTCGATGTTTCTGAAAAAGTGCGAAACTTACTATGAGTGTATACCTTCACTATTAACACATAAAAATATAGAAGCGTAGATATCTTCGATTGATAGGTTCATTCTGGTTTTGATAATTATTTCAAGATATAAATTGTTAAAATTTGAATCGCGAAAAGCCAGTTTGTTGCAGAAATCGTATAGATTCACTTGAAGAATCTCTTCCAATGGCTTTCTTGATGTTTTCTTTGCGCAAATTTCATCAAGTTTTGTTCAAATTTAATTCTATTAACTTCAATTTATACAGAAAATTTTTTCTAGTAAGCGAGTTTCATATTTTTCAAGATTCCGCACTAAATGAAATCAAGAGAGCTGTTGGGATAAAAGTGGATTTAAACTTTTAAATTATCTCTGTTTAATTGAGTTGCAATTAAGCTAATAGTTTTCAGACCACCGGGAATTCCACCTACAATTTCAGAAGTAAGCGTTCATCATTCTGAATAAAAAGCCATTAAACAATAATTTTTTCTTTACTTAATCAATTAAACTCCAAAAGAAAATAAAATACTTATTTTTATATTCTAAATAGTTTTAGTTACACAAAATTTCATTGTGAAAAGTAATTAACTTATATTTGTTAAATGGTTACATAATCTCTTAACGTAGTTGCATACTGGAATATAAAAAGAAACAATATTTACTTAATATTTAATTACTGCAATTCTTGGAATGGAATAAAAGACTTTTCACAAAGCAACGTTTTTCCAATTTTTCACAGCCAAATTACGCCATGTTAACTTTAACTTGACTTTTAGTTTTTACTATACTATTTATGAAACTTAATAGAAATCTTCGTTTAGGCAGTTGTTAAACGTTTTATTTTCAAATAATCTTTTCGATTATACAATAAGACTTTAAAAAGCGTTTATTGCAATGTAGAGTATATTTCTAAAATATAAAGAGTTTAATATTCGTCTAAAGTAGTACTTCACTTGTTGAGTAAGAATTTAAGTGTGTAAAATTTTTTTATTAAAATCAGCGAACTATTTCATTTCACCTTTCAGTTTAATTATAGTGCCATAAAACCTTTAACTGCCTAGTAAAATGATTGTAAAAGTGCTTCAGACTCTTTTCGGATGTGGTAAAGAGTCAAGTACAAACATACTTCTGATGTAAACAAACCTTTAAGAGTTTGCTCTTCTATCCAGCGCTTCTTGTAAGTAGTCTCTAATCTTCTTAAATTCCAATTTAGTAGAAAAGTGTTTCATATGACCTTCGCAGGGTAAAATATCCCAGATCCATTCTTTCGACTTAAGCAATAAAAATGTTCCCTCTGTTAATCTTCTCCTAGGGTGGTACATAAAAGTAAACAAAACAAAGGATCACCCTTCGCATTTGGCTAATATCAATCAGTTCCACGCTGATTACTCCCCATTCAGGAGGACTCATATTTTCGCAGATAAATCTGTGAATCCACTCAGAAGATGAAAGAATTCCAGGCATGGAGCTCTCTTCCAGCTTTTGGCAACGTTATGTTTCGCCTGAAGATCAGCTCCAGAAATTTCATTTAGTCAACCTGATGCTGGAAATTTCAGGGAGTTTCATTTCCTTTTAACATGGGTGCGTTACGGCAGTGTGCCGGGTTTGGGGCCCACGGTGCTCTGCGTAAATTACCACCAGAAAGAATGCCTGGAATCAGTTCACTCTCACCGGGATATCTCCGGGCCCATCTTGGCATCATAAAATTGCTCATTCTTTCAGGTGTAGGTTAATTCTGAAGTAGACAAACAAATTTCCGTGAATCGCGTGTTATTCGCAATAAGATGGCCATCGACAGCCGGGGAAGGTTTGCTTTATGCGGCCGCCCTATTGATACCACTTGAGCAGATCAGTCTTAATGGGACCAGTAATGACCTCTTAGGCGAAAAGTGCTTTCTTAATAGCAGATAAACCCCAGAAATGGCCCGGAGCAGGAAGTTTTCCTTTTCACACAGCTTGAGGCACGCGGTCATAAATTAAGGCTGACACGGGTGGGGGTGGGCACTGCGGTAATTGTTCAGACTCGTAGAAGCACATTCACGCGCCAGACGGCGGCATCCGCAAATCAAATAAGCGCACAGATCGAAATGCGATAGCCTCGATTAGCTGGCTCCGGTGGAGCGAATGTTTCAATTGTTAGAGGAAATGTCCAGGGAATTTACACGTCCAGGTCGAGGAGCAGTCCCTCGACACTGTCCTGGTGGCTCTGCCCCTGGATGGTGCCGAAGTAATCTTATTTCGTAAGAATAGGAGCTAAGGGAGCTGGCCTGCAGTCAATAACTCTATTCGAAATATCAAATTCACAAGAACACTTCCCGTCCGCGCTGGGGTAGGATTAGTGCTGCCGTGCAATTCCAGCTGATGACGGGCGGGAGCAAGGATCCAGCCCGGCTAACCGCCCTGATCCAAAATAAAATTGAGGATTGAAAACTTTGTTCGTTTGACCTCCGTTTCCTCGGTTTCTCCAGCGGAGCGATAAGACACCATTAAACCAAATCAAACATTGCTTTGACAGCCTCGATGGGGGTTCCCTGGCGAATATCTCGACGTCTGCAAAAAATTTGTCGAGGACGATGAGGACGAGAACGAGGACGCTGTGCCTTCGTCCTCCCGTCTGCCTTCTCGTCTTGGCACCGGGTTCTTTTTGCAGTCGAGCCCTGGGCCGAGCTTGGCTTTTTACACCGGCCTTACTGCGGGACGGCGTTCCGATTGTAATTGCGCGACCATATCCTGCCAATCCCTTATTCCTTTCCACGAAAGGGATCCGGGATAGCCATAGCTAGCCGAGCTTTCAAGTTTAAGTGTTAAAAGACTAAGTTCGGACTTGCTGGCCGTGAAGAAATCGATGATAAGCGCTAAACTAAATACTTATGGGAATATCACCGGAGCAGACTCCCACTGTAATAGAGTCGTTTTACACATCTGTGTGGAACAACCTTTTCCTTGACTGTCCTTTATGGTAAGTACCAGCAATTCCTAACTTGAAGTATGTTTAGAGACAAGAGTTTTCCCAACTTGTAGGCGTTTACATACTTGTGTGCCTGGCGAGAGTCATGAGGAAACCACTTTAAGCACAAGTGTTACATTGAAATTCGGTATCGTATAAAGTGTTATGGCAATACAAGAGGCTTTAAGTAGCCTTCAAAATAGCTACCCGAGACTATTCTCGGCAAAAGTGTAATCTACTTAGGTGACTATGGGGAGGAAGGCAACTGATGAAGTCCCTTCAAACTTGCAATTAATGCGTGCTAGTTTTTGTTGGCAACTATTTTTGAGGGCTCGGCAAGTTCCTGAAATGGCACGGATTCGCTAGAGGACGACGGAGATAACGTCAATGACGACGGTGACGACGACGACAACGATGATGATGATGATGGAGGTCTTCCTATTTCCTACTCATTTTATCTTGTGCCCCCTGCAGGGTAAGAGCTTAGCCGTAGGCTGCACTAATTCGAGTTCTCATCAAATTATCCTTCACTCTTTGAGATAATTGCTGGCGGATATGTTGTATAGTATTTCGATGCCATAACCGTGGGCTTTCCGATGCCGTGTTAGAATTAGTGCAAAGGAAAATCAATCAAAGCCAGTCCTTATGCTTATTACCTTTATTAATTATAGTACACTCGCATTCGTATTGTGTACATTCATCTGTATAATTCCTTTTGAATTTTATTATAGTCCATTGTTGAAACTTATTGGTGATTGGTGTACTATTGAGCACTTAATGATAATTTTATTTATGGTATAAGATAAGGCGTTTATTTTTTCTTTTGGTATCAATTTTAATACATATTTCTTTCTTTTATTTGTATGCTAAACTCTACTTAAAAATATCATAAAGATTTTAACATGTAATTAAATTAATATATTAAATCTAAGGTAATTTTCTACTAGGAAAAAGGATTTAAGTTGTCTAACAGTCTGTAAAACAGCAATTAAATTTTGGTTTTGGATTTAAAAAAACCTGGTCATTATACGAAATATATTTCAACGTAAAAAATACTAAAATTCTGTATTTCAGTTTTCGGCGCAAGTAATTCATAATTTTATATTCGGTATAATTTCGGCAGTGGTTGTAAATTAAAAACAAATTTCGCGTGTGGCTTAGCGTCGTATTATAATCTTGTATTCTTGGCCGTTTCTTTACATCAGTTCATGCCAGCTATAATAGGTTATTTTAATAAATCCTTGGCACCTTCTTTTTCTCCTACAACCTAAAATTCACATAGAAATCGCAGCTGTTGCTATAAGCAAAATATTTTTATTATTTTTAATTTGTGTGACTTTTCAAGGCATTGTTTTAGAAAAAAAAATCGACTACTATTCTGTTGTCTGATTTAAAAAAGAAAACTTTAACATTTCTTAAATTTGTTTCTCTTTTCTCCACACTTTTCTGAGAGCTATTCTAGTACGAACTTTTAAATTCGCACTTAGGGGAACACAATGCCGATTTTTTGTGTACATGAATTTGACTAAATTTTTGCAAAAGGTCGCGAGACAGAAGAAATAATGGAATGGAAATAAAACTAAACTCTCCTGCAAGACCTGACGCCAATTAAAATATTTAGGAGTGTTACAGATCCAGTCGGGATTGGATTAGCGTACCAGTTTGGTGTTTGGCTAAAATCCGAATTAAAGTGCACCGCAAGTGTAGAACCGCTGAAAAATGTTGCAAATATTGAAGGTGACGGGGGCGAGAGCGGCAGGAAGACTGTCGGAAGTTCTCCAGTGATACTAGGGCTCTGTCTGCACCTGTTTCGTGTTCTAATTTGTTTTTCTCTTAATTATGGAAAAAGCTGGAGCGCTCCGGTGCTTTATAGCCGACAAAGGTACACGTTAAACCTATCCGCAAGGAGTTGGCCCACATGCCCCTGGGTATGCTCATTGCCGTGCACGGAAGGGAGGAACAATGGGGCTAGGGCTAAGCAAGAAGCTCGATATGGCGGTGGCGCCTTCCACCGCCGCGACGATGCTCAGGTGTGCGGGTTTAAAGGTGTGTGAAGCTTAATTAACACTGAAAATAATAACTCTAATTAACTAATGGTGAAATTTTGTTAAATGCGTGTCTGATGGGTCGTGCGGCGTCAATTCCCTTCGCGAGGACGTAAGCCATCACCTCTGTCTCGCTAACAGAATTATGCACTCAAGGTCTGTCGCGGCTGGTGACACACATGCCAGGGCAGTCCCAGGTCCCGGTCCCAGGAAGCGAGCTCCCTGCATAAAAATGACTTTTATTCAATTAGGGATTTAGTTAGGGCATTTATTTGCATACCCGATGGAGCAGCCCATTAATCGTCTTAATTGCCGCAAACAGACCATTTGCGCGAGCTGCACGGTGCGGGCGGGCGGCGTGACCCCGCGACCCGGCTAAGCGTCCAGACTCCCGCCAAGAGTTTTTGCTAGATTTTGGCACTTAATAAGCGTTCGCCGGTTCTTTGCTTCGTCGTCGCATTCGGGACTTTTTCGTGCTAACTCCCCTGCGCATAAATTGCAAATAAATGATCACGAGCTCGCAGACGGGACCATATCCTGGATGAGTCGCCCATAAAGGGGGCAAGAAGCGTAATAAAATATTTTCGAGCTTTATGTGCTTTATGCAAATTTTATTGCCTTTAGATGGCTCAACACACACAAATGCACTTGAAGCTGGCGGAGCAGTATGAAGTACACTTCGCCGAGAAATTTATTCTATTCTTGCCTTGCTTGGCGGACCAGGCAAGATCCTTTTTTCGGTTGCCGTTGACCTTAAGTGTTTTCCGCCGGAAAAGTGGGATTGTTTTTGGTGTTTTATGTTCCGGTGGAAATTATCAGGGTGCAATCATCTCTGCTCGCTCGCTATTACTTTTTTTCTCTCGCCGTCCATTTTTTCAGTCTCGCAACTGCATAATTTCAACTTCCCTAATTTCAAAATAGTTCTTAATGGATTCAAAACCGATTGAGAAGAGCCACTCGTTGCCCTAAACACGGACGTACCACTGGCTCCTATAATTAGGAGGAAAGGGCTATTTTGACGGAAAGGCAACCATACTTGACCTAAAACTTAAATTGAAAATCAGCCAAACGGAAATTTTATGGCCTCTTTAAGGAGGTTAATTTCCCTCATCTACAGCTGATTTTCTTAGTATTCGAATAAGCCCAGTTTCGTGCTCTACTTCTTCAGTTAACAGCTGGGCCCTTCACCCCGCCCTGGAAGATAGGCTAACCAAGTCAATTTTCGTTTGATTTACTCCTTAAGTGCATTCACGTTGCTTCTACGCTGCAAGCGATGAATGGCCTCTTTCTGAGTACAAACTGACGATGAAATTATGGAATTTAAAAAACAGGGTTGATTTTTCTAATCTAATAAAGTAATATATAAAACAGAACAATTTTTCTGTTCAATATGTTACATGTACATGTAGGGAACATGTTTGATTGACTAATTTATAGATTTATTTACAGAAAGAAACCTTCACTGATCTCTGTTAAATGAACACATTCTATAATAAATCAAAGTAGAAAGTCATCGTCATTTTTGTACGTCCATTGGTGTTGAAATTTTCGAAAAATTTACTTTTAACTATTTTGATTTTTTGAGATTATATAAAAATGAAAATTTCTGATATCAAACAGAAATGATCTATTTGCAATTTTATACATTGCGCTTTTTCTTCGTCTTTTTCTCGGAAATTTAACTTAAGAAGTTTTTGTACTTATGTAACTGCTTAAAATATTCATATGAATAGAGCTTCAAACCTGGATTAGGCCACTTTCTCAATGTTATCCAAATGTTCCCTTACTCGTATTAAGTCCTATTTGATTTTACCTTATTGCTAGGCACTATTTCAAACTATGGTTTCTTTTATTATCATTTTTGTATAAGTGGCTCAAAGCGATTCATATATGTAAATAGAATATAACACAGCCTAGATCCTGAAAAGGCCATTAAAACTTTGCCCTGTGCACGCTGTGCAACAGTCGAGGAGAAGCTATAAACTAAATTCTATGCAATGATTTTAATAGATATTACTTCGAATTCAATTATACAAACGCCACTATTTGTAGAATTTTATTATATCTATTACATGCAACTATGAAAGTTATATAAAAATATCACATAGTTTTCTTTCTCTTGTGATCGATAACCTAATTGTGATATGTACATTCTAGCAAAGAGTCCAGTCCTATGTTAACCTAGATTTCTCCTGTACCTCAGGAACTTCTAATATAGGTTGGTTTTCTTAACTCCGCTAACAGTTAACCTATTAATTTAATAAAAACACTTTCTATTACCTGATTCTTTTTGATTCAAATACACGAAACCATGAGGTTTTTATAAGTTCAGCTTATTAAGTCTTTTTAGTGAATTTTAAATGTATACAATGCTGTCTCCTGCATACCAAGTGTCCTTGCCTACAGTTCGTAAATACCAACAAAGTGTTCTACCGACACCTACCTGCAAAAAGCAGTTAACAAAAAGGTGGAACCTGAAGACGTCGTGTCTTTCTCGCGACCGTTATTAATTCACTAGTCCGCATTCCTCCCAGCGCTGTCACAGGAGCAGTGTCCTTATTTTACGGGTTTTTACGGCACTAGTGATAGGCAAAAAGCGTCTGTCCAGTACTCCATCACCAATGGAGCATTCGCCCAAGGTTAATGGGACAACGTCCATAAAGCGGGTCTGGGACTTCCACGGAAGATTTGTGCATGTGGGCCCATGTGAGCACACCGTCCAAATAGTCATTTTTACATTTAGCCCCGTCGCGGCCCGCAGTTGCATCTTCACACTAAAAGCTCTCACTTATGGAAGGAATCGTGAAAGAGATCCTTAACAAGAACCGTGAGAGATAAGGCAATTACAATTTAATGACGCCAGCGTTCCGTGCAACTGCTGACACCACCAGTCCGCCAACGAGTTAGGTATGGTAGACCGCTGCGCTGTTGTCCCTCCCCCGGTTTTGTTCGCACTTGACTTTTTTAATGAAAACGAAGTTTCATCGCAACCTGCAGCGGCCCTCATCACCGGGCCAGATATCAAAAGTTTACCAACGAGAAGTCTAGTGCGCGCAACATGAACTCCACGGCCGGGACAAAAAGTAAAAGAAAAACGAAATTCCGAGTAATTTTAAGTCCTGGGGTCCGGGCTGCATCACGCCGGCACCGCATCCACCTATACGGCTAGCTGCTAACAAACTGCACGACCGACCGACGGATCCAGGAACTGGGCACACAGGGTACCGGGCGCCGGCACATGTGGCGCGCGGACAGGGCCGGGAATGCAATCTAAATTCCCCAAAATAACTTTTTATTAAGGTTTGTTCTCACCAGGGGCAGCAGCAGTGATCCGACCCTTCTATCCCGGACACTCCGGCCCTGTTCCCGGCGTCCTGCACGCCTTCCCATGGACTTTCTTTAAATTAAATGTTATTGCGTGGAAAAATTCAAGATTCAAGGTGGATGCGGCGACGGGGCAGCAGGAGCAATGCAATGCAGCTGTGTAAATTGTGGGCTTTCGGGTTAAATTTATTTTACTTGTTAATGCGCTCCGGGATGCGGTGTACCGAGTGGCTCTCAGGGCCGCTGAAGTGGTTATTCTCTGCTTCATTCACTTCATGCGAATTTCGAGGCCCTCGTTCATTAAAGCCACGGCTTATCCTGTTCATTTTTAACGAACAAAGCCGGGAGCAGCGGCAGCGGCAGGATAATTTCTTTTTGCTTGGCCGTATCAGGTCAGGAGATCATATTTTCTTGTTTAAGCGTAATGAACAGAATTTCACTTTTTATTAGAAGGAAATGCTCGTTCGCGCTCGTTCGGCCTCGTTATGGGCCAGTCCCTCCCACCGGAACTGTAAAAATTTTATGGAAAATTAACATTGCAGCTCGCCTTTAAATGCGGCCGTAACTCGCGCACTTCTCGGCCAGCTCCATCCTGCAGTCGGCAAGGTGCGCCCCGTGCGGTCCCTGTGTTCCTTGGGACTAAATTTTTAATAAACATGGCGTTGAATCACACCGCGGGAAATCACACGATTTTAAACGCCGTCCAATAGCCGCAGCAAAAAAAAATTAATTATAGCCCCGCTTGATCCCATCCCATCCAGAACAGGAACGATTTCTGGTGTGTCGAACATTTGTTGAACCTTTCACGTATTTCAGAATCGTAAAAGTTCCCTTCGTCTTGCTCTGCACGGCCTTTCGAACTATTTCGAATTCGGTAGCGGCTTGTTGGTTACACGACAGGAAAAATAATTAAATCGACACTTCACCCGTAGTTCAGGGAATTCTAGCCGTTTCTAGATTTACAGTACTAAAAATTTTAACCCTTCACGTCACCTTTTAGAGAAATAAAAAAGGTAGTTATGATATTCATTTAGAACCTCTTCAAAAGGTATAATAATGTTGCAAGAGACATGTTACCTATACCGCGCAGAAAACACGAAATTTGATATAACTGGAGGTAAGTTAGTTTCCTATTCACTAGTGTACAGCTTAGTGGCCTGGGAGTCAACTAGCGCACTAATGAAATCTGAAAATTTTGGAGCGACAGTATGGGTATATACAAAATACGAGTACATGCACACAAATCGGTCTACAAAATGAAAAAAACACCATATTCAAATAAATATGAAGTAATAAAACAATAAAAATTTTATTATAGCAACATGTGTTATAAGCATACATACGTACTGAGGTGTACAAGTGTACATACAACGCGTAAACAAATAAAATTAAACATTTACATTTAACATACTTGGCTTTGTCGTCACAACCATCATTCAATTCTTTGAGGAGCTGCATGATTTTATTTTTGATATATACAATTATAATTAAATTTTTAGAGTTAAAATTTGAAACAAAGTGGAATTTCGTACTTGCACTTGTCCAGTTTAATATTAATTATTTATTTAAGCAAGTTATCGAACTTTATAATACTGCAGAAAAGCAATTAACGATTCTGTAGCAATAAACTGAAATGGTAGTAGCATGCATTTTTTTACGACAAA